>OY987190.1:1574103-2119103 GCA_963920625.1 Dinocampus coccinellae | reverse complement strand
CATATATATTAACTCTATATACATGTATTTACATGTATATACGATACGATACACATATGCATTTGTATATAATACTAAACTTGTAATGGTTGCTATGCAGCATTCTCCGCTCAGTAGCTCCGTTCGTGGTCACTTTTGCGGTAAATCAGGCCACGCTGACATTTAATGCCAGCAAATTACACGCGAAATAAATGCTCAGGGCTCACACAGTACAGAGCAACAATTCGCTCTCTCAAGATCACTCCCTATATGCAATATAATACTTTTATATTTGTATGTGTGTGTGTGTGTGTGTGTGTGTACAGTTGAGAATGCATTAGTTTTAACAATTTCATTGGATTTAATATAATAATAAATAATTATTAATTGGGTATTTTATGAATTAAATATTTTACAGGCGGTCGTTTATCTGCATGAAAATAATATTATACACCGTGATATACGTGGGAATAATATATTATTGACAAAAGAGGGTGAAATTAAGTTAATTGATTTTGGTTTGGCACGTGGAGTTAAAGGGGAAATGGGTAAATGTCGAACGTGTATTGGCTCGCCATGTTGGATGGCGCCTGAAGTTATTATGAGCCGTGGTGATATTAAAAATGGATATGGTGTGCGTGCTGATGTTTGGTCACTTGGAATAACGGCCATTGAATTGGCTGAAGGCAAAGCCCCATATCAGGATATGCATCCCACGAGGACACTCTTTCAACTTGTTCGCAATCCACCACCAACTCTTTATCGACCGGACAATTGGTCGGAAAATTTTAATGATTTTATTACCGAGTGTTTGGAAAAAAATCATGAAAATAGACCAATTATGATGGAATTATTGGGCCATCCATTTTTAGAAGAAGTTCCCGAGAATAATTACACCGTGAGTTATTTTTTAATATAATTATCAATTATTATAAATATATATTTATATATATATATATATATATGGTTTTTTGTTTTATTCATTTAGTTGTCACAAGAAATTAAAATGTTGCTGATGAATGTTAAAGAAAAGTGCTCGTTACCACGACCACAAGAGTCAATGGTGTGCAATGGATTTTTAAAGGTAATTAAATAAATAATATTTTTCAAAATAATCAAAATTGATTATATATCTATGAAAAATTGAATTTTTTTAGAAAAATAAAATGGAACAATCTGAGATTATGTTGAGTGAAGATTTAGCGGCATTAGAAACATTGACGGAAGACGCAATTTTAGATGAACTTCATCAAAGATTACGTCAAGGTGATTTTCAAACATTTGTTGGTGACATATTGATCATATTAAATCCAAATGAAATTCAAGATATTTATGGCTCGAGTGTAAGTGTTTACATACATATTATTGCAATATTAAATTTTTAATTATTTATTTTTATTAATTAATTAATTAATTAATTTTTTTTGTTTTTTTTTTGTTTTTTTTTTTCAAATTTCACATAAAGTATCACGAAAAGTATAATTTTAAATCGAGATCAGATAATGCACCGCACATTTATTCAGTTGCTGATAAAGCTTATCAAGATGTATTACACAATGAGGAGACACAAAGTATTATATTTGCTGGTGAAAGTAATTCTGGCAAAACAACAAATTTATTTCATATCATACGACATCTGATGTATCTTGGAAATGTAATTAAATATACAAATTTATTATTATCCTTGGAGTAAATGACTGTGTTAATATTAATATTTGTCTATTGATTTATTTATATTTTATTCACATTCACGCTTTACAGAGTTTGGGTGATATTGGAGTGAGAATAATTAAAGCTATAAATTTAATTCACGCATTTTCACACGCATCAACTCCACTTAATTCCAATTCAACAAGATGTGTATTTCAAATTCAAACGACATTTGGATCCACTGGCAAAGCATCAGGTGCAATTTTTTGGCTTTATCAACTTGAAAAGTGGCGTGTATCAACGGCTGAACGGTGAGTTATGTATAAATTAAAATATGTCTGACTTCACGTCGATATATACTACTTGGAATAATTTTATTATTTTATTTATTTATTTTTTTTTTTTTTTTTGTTTTTTTTTTTTTTTTTGCAACCTTAATTGCATTGTAATTATAATGAAAATAATTTAATACTTGAATTAATTATTTTTCTCTACAGAAATCAATCGAATTTCCATATATTTTATTATCTCTATGATGCTCTTGAAGCAAAAAGAAAATTGGAAATGTACAAATTACCGACCGGTCGACGATTACGTTATTTGAAAATTGATGAATCATCAATGAAAAATCCTGGACAAAAATATAGATCACGTGTGCGAGATGATCCACAAGGGAATTGTTTAAAATTCGATGAAATTTATGAGACATTGAAATTATTAGAAATGGATGATGATATTGAGAGTATTTGGAAAATATTATCAGCCATTTTACTTTTAGGTGAAGTCGAATTTATTGAAGAGAGTAATGGCGAAGCTGAAGTCGACAATATTAAAATGGCAAATATTGGTATGATTAATAATCACAAATTCATCTAAATCAATAATTATAATTTATATTTCAACATATTATATCATTATTTATTTATTTATTATATTTTTTTTTAACTCACTCAGTGGCACAACATTTAGGTTTGGATGAGAAAAAATTTGTTTGGTCATTAACTAATTATTGTGTGATAAAAAATGGCGCAGCAGCAAGACGAAAATATACGTGTCAAGAGGCAAAAATAAATAGGAATGTGTTTGCAAGCACATTATATCATAGATTAATTGATTATATCATAAATACTATCAACATGAAGCTCTCAATAACACGCACGCTCTTGTAATACTATACAAATATATTAATTTACAATTGAAATAATATTTATTTTATTTCAATAATTAATTTTTTTTGTTTTTTTTTTTTTTTTAATTTAATTTATTGTATTTAATTTTTTAGTGGTGATAAACATATGATTAATATTCTTGATTTATTTGGCTTTGAATGTTTTGGTGTAAATCGACTTGAACAATTAATTGTAAATACAATGAATGAACAATTGCAGTGCTACTACAATCAACGAATATTCGCATGGGAAATGGTAAATAATAATAAATATAAATAATTATATTTGTTCTTGGATTTGATGAATATTTTATTATTATCCAGCAAGAGCATGAGGAAGAAGAAATACCCGCCCAACACTTTCACTACTACGATAATCGTGATGCCATTGACCAATTAATGGGCCGTGATTATGGATTATTAGCAGTATTGGATCTTGCATCACGTCAATTACAGGATGCACGATATATATTGGAGAAAGTCATGAAGAAATCAAAGGGTGTACACATCAAAGCAATTAATTATCATGAATTTACTGTTGCACATTATACTGGAAAGGTTATTTATAATGCCAGTGATATTGTGGAAAAAAATCGTGATTTTATATCACCAGAAATGATTAATACAATGAGATTATCTACCAATGAAATGATTAGAACAATTTTCATAAATCAGTTGACTAAATCGGGTAATTTAACGATAGTCGTTGATGATTCGAAAAATGTGCGAAAAAAATCAGTGAAGAATTCACGTGGATTTATACAAGAGCCATCAAAGCTTCGAGTAAGTTTTAATTAAAAGATCAAATAATTATATTTTTCAATACAATTTATAATGATTTTATTATCGGGTGAGGTTTTTCTTTTTATTTGTTTATTTATTTATTATAGAGATATAATTCAGCGTCGAGAGGACAGTATTCGCAATCACGAAAAATGCGTACGTGCACATCCACATTTCGTTCTACATCATTGGAAATATTGAAAAATCTATCTATCGGTGGTGGAAACAGTGGGACACATTTTGTCCGGTGTATTCGTGCAGATCTAAAGGGTCATCCACGTGAATTTTATCGTGAAGTTGTTCGACAACAAATAAGAGGATTGGCAGTGTTGGATACAGCTAAAGCACGTCAACGTGGATATCCACACCGAATACCATTTCAAGAATTTTTACGAAGGTAAATAAATATATACGAAATATCGAATAGAAATAATTAATTTTAATTTACAGATATAAATTTCTTGCTTTTGACTTTGATGAAAATGTCGAAATGACAAAAGACAATTGTCGATTATTATTAATTCGATTAAAAATTGAAGGATGGATCATTGGTAAAAATAAAGTATTTTTGAAATATTATAATGAAGAATATTTATCGCATTTATATGAAACCCAAGTGAGGAAAATAATTAAAATTCAATCTATGATGAGAGCATTTTTGGCACGAAAAAAACTCGATCGAGTTGCCAAAAAAAAAAAACAAAATGGTAAATAAATATAAACATTCAATATTAATTTTTTATATTAAAATTATCTTTAATTTTTTTTTTTTTCTTTTTGTATTTTTGCAGATAAGGAAAAAAAATTGAAACGAACCGATAGCAATTTAACACCCGATGAGGCAGCGTTAAAAATCCAAAAAGGTATAAATATTATTTAAATTAACATTTGATTATTGTAAAAAAAAAAAAAAAAATTATGTAGTTATCAATATTTTTATTTGATAGTTTACAGAGGTCACACAGTGAGAAAAGAAATTTCTCCATCATTAATGGGCGAATTTGATGACAATACAAAACAATTAATGGCATTTTACTGTGCAAAATGGCGATCAAAAAGTATATTTCAAGTTTTATTACATTACCGGGCAGCTCGTCATCAAGATCTCGTTCAATTTTCCCAACAGGTTAACAAAACAATTAACTTTGTATAATTAAATATTCCTCACTTTGATATAAAAATGATTAATTTTTTTTTTTTTTATTATCCACCAGGTACATTTGTACAATCAATCACTGTCAGGACGATTACATGCGAATAATCAACGTATTGCATTGGATAAAATTAATAAAAATATAAATACCGATGTATTTCTCAATGATAAGCCAATGCAAGTTCACAAAATACCATTCAATATTGCTGAAGAATTTCCTTACTTTGATACCTCTTATATGAATGATCCGGAAAAAATAAGAAAACGCACAGGGTAGATTTTTTATTAATAAATAATACAACATTATTATCTAATTACTATTTATATATTTTTTTTATCAATTAATTTTTATCAGATCAATGGGATCGTCTGCCACTGATGAAGAAAATGAAGCATGGGATGCACCATTGCGAAAAAATACTGTGCCTTGGGCCAGAACAAGTACGAATAAAAAAGGTCAATTAGTACACTTGATTTAACATCAATTGATTTTATATTCGTCACTCATTGACTTATAATTATTATTATTATTTAAACAAAGATGTTGAAGTGCAAACAACAAACTCACCACATCATTCATCACAAGCACTTGTGAGTAATGGTCAAAGCATAATTAATATTCCATTTACAAGAGATCCAAATGTCCCAGTTCACATGCCACCAGTGCAAGACTCGGCATTGCCAATTAATCGGCAAAAAAATCACCATCATTATCATCAATATCAACATCAGAATTTAAATAATAAAACATTTATATCCTCCAACAATACTTTAATGCATAATTCAATGAATCAGACTACATACAACGAACGATTTGTTCAAGATAAAAAAAAATTACCCAATCCTACACAAAGTGATTGGAGTGAAACACATCATCGTCATTCAAGTAACGCTGATGATTATTTATTTGATAATAAAATAAATCGCAATATTACATCGAGTACACGGTAAAATTTATACATTGATCATAAATAATAACACAAAATATCTTGTTTAATGTTTTGTCATTTTGATTTCAGAGTTAATCCGTTAAATGAATTAAAATCACTTGGCAGTAGAAATAATATTAATTATAATAATAAAAATTACGATGATGAGCCACCATTTAATTTTCAGGTTAAAATAATATAATTATGAATATTTATATTGATTAAATACTATATAATTAAAATAAATATGAATCAATTACAGGCAATGCTAAGAAAAACTCACCATCATCGTGAATCAATGAGAAGAACTCAAATTTACGAGAGCAACGACGCGCAATTTCCATTCCCGCCACCACCGCCATTTTGTCCACCTTCACCACCAACACTTCGTAGTGACAATGAATTAACACGAGCAAAAACTTATAAAGTAGACAATGACCCGGATTCCATGACAATTTATCGGAGTAACAGTCGAATTGATTCACCTGAATGGAATCCGAATGAAATGGTTTTAATGTCTGAAAAATATGGACGAGATGAGGCATGGGGTGATAATGCTACGGCAACATCAATGTCCAGAGATAGTAATTTGAATCAAATTAACAGCGAAACTGCTAGTGGTAGTAAAATAAATAGTAACAAATTAAATTTCAAACCAAAAATAACTCGTTTAGGGCCTGATGGCTTATCATTGGTTGAACTTGCACCAGGTCTCGTGATTCAGGGCTATTGTGCTGATTTGTAAATTCAAAATAATTACAGAATGGCGCGAAAAATTAATATTTAACAAAAGTTAATATGAAAATGTGAAATTTTGATTTTAATAATTAATTCAATTATAAATTAAATAATTCACTCTCTACGAATGTAAAATTAAATGCGTTCAATAATTGTTCATTAAGAATGATAAGAAAAAAGGAACAGTCATAAAATAAAATTTAATATTACAAATTATTTGAAAATATAAAATCTATTTATTCATCATAATTGAAAAAAAATAAAAAGAATAAAAAAAAATATATATATATATATATATGTATATAAATAATCAAAAATAGATGCGAAAATTTAATAATTCAATAATATAAAGAAACCCAATATGAATTATCCTGTTCAGAAAAAAGAAACAAAACAAAAAAAAAAAAAACGAAATATATTTCAGCTTCATTGATTAAACAAAAAATATATATAATAATCATGCTATTCATAATATTCATAATATTTATAATAAAATAATAAATCTTCCCTTAACAAATGTGATTTTTTTTTTTTTTTTTCGTTTATCATTTTCATTGTTGTGATTGAGATGAATTTTGCTTTATAATGTTAACTAAGGCATCAAGTCGAGTCGGATGTGCAATTTGTAATACCATACGTGCTTCTTCCAATATTAATAAACCATTATTTGCATCACTGGCAGATAAATTGTGTGCCGAGATAACATGATGTCGCCATGCTGCGTGAGTAGGTAATATCTACGAGAAAATAAAATGAAAATAATTTTATTATAGATATAAATATGGAGAAACAATACACTAACCTCCATACACCATTTACAATTAAGTTCAGGTGAAATTGTGTGTACAGCTTTGATATGGCGTCGTCGGAAACCCCAACTGGTATATGCTCGATCACAAAATGGACATGGAAACGGTGGGTATGAAGTATTATTTATGCTATCAATTGGTTGAGAAAATTCATCATAATTAGTTGTTGCAATTAAGGAATTTTGCGTTGTTGATGGTGGTGTCGGACTTTGATTATTTACACGTGATAAATAATTATTATTTTCAAGCGAAGAATATCCAGGATTATTCAATGATAAAGATAATGATGATGATGATGATGAAGATGGAACGGATAATGTTGTGGGTGACGCGGTTGAAAAATACGGCGTTGACGAACCTACCAAAAAGAAAAAAAAAAAAAAACCAAACAAACAGAAACAAAAAATTAATTAAATGGAATTTTTCAATTTCAATAAGCAATTTATTCTTATTTTTTCCATGTCATTAAAAAAAAAGTTTTCAGAGGTTTACTTCAATGATGACACAAGTATATGTATATATGTAAAATACGTTATATTTTGCAATGAGTGCATACAATCACTCACATGTGTACCTGTCAATTTTTTTTATGTATTAGGATGAAAGAAAAAATTAATTTCAGATATATATTTTTGAATTTTATATAGGTATTATCTACGAATTAATTCCCTTTGATTTACTGACGCATCATCTTAGCTCACTGCATTGTTCTTTTTTCATTTCATTTGTCAATGAATTACATCTACAAGCGTATAATCTCATAATTTACTAGTCTCACTAAAAAGCTAAATGTATTTTTATATTCCATTTTAAATCACAATATAACCCACTATTCTTATTTTATCGCATATTACATTTTATTTTTTTTTTAATTGACTGACGAAAATAGCATGAACAATTAGCGGTTAATAAATATATTATTGGAATGTCCTCCATAAATATAAAATAATAAATTATTCATAAAATCACATCAACGCAAAAATAAAAATTCTCTTCACTACAAATTAGTCAAAAAAAAAAAAGTAATAATAATAATACAACAAAACAAAAAAAAACAAGAAGTAATATTGAATAATTAGATTTAACATAGTTAATAATCAATTAATTTCTGTAAGAGATTCTTGATATTACATTAATTAATATGAGATCAAAAATAGGTTTATTTTTTGAAAAATCTTGTATATATAAGTAAAATTCGTGAGATAAAAATATTCAATGGATATTGAAAAGATATATGTGGAATGAAAATTAATTTTATTTGTTCAATTTTTTATGAGAGAAAAAAAATCAATTTATTCTAGCCAGTGGAAACGTTTTCGTTTTACCGCTGACTTAAAACGCCCTAGTCATTGTGAATACACTGATCGGCGTTGAAATAAATACCTTTTCAATCCACGATTGCTCGTATCAATTTTTGTAACGCAATTTTTCCACGTTTCTTCCCACTCAACACTATTTGGTGCAATTCCACTAAAATGTAATAGTACTTCTCTAATAAGATGTATCTTATTACTATCAAATTGTTGTTTTCCCATTTTACCATTGACATTACACATTATTCTTTCTTCAGGTGTAAATAATATTTTCATTAAATCACATGCAAGATGATCCATGGGACGTGAAGATGCCCATGTTGATATTATATCGGGTGTTGGAAGTACATCAGCGTATGGCAGGTGTTGGTAAGCATAAAGCGATGTTTTTTCATCAGTTATTCCCGATAATCCAGATAAACCAGTTAACTCTTGTGTAGGACTGTTCCCGGGCCCTGTTTACACACACACACACACACATTTTGTCAATCACATTCGATCTATTTTACAATATAACACGTAATCACACTCTATTAATTATTATTATTAATATTATATCTACCAGTGACCACCTTGATAAAATAATTTTGAACCTTTTGATGTTCACTTTTAAATATACATAAAAATACGGCATTCAATAATTAATATACTTGTAATAAGCAAATTAATTATAAAATAAAATTATATTCTAATGTTACGCTATTTACAAGTTTTTTCGTCTTCAATACTAACCTTGAATTTTATTATTTTGTCCTGTATCTAGTCGATTCATTTTCTCCGTACTATTTTTCACTTGTTTTTGCAATTCGTCAACTGTGACATCAAAAGGTTCGATCTGAAAAAAAAATTTTAAAAAATATTAAATAAATAAATAAATAAATGAATAAAATAATTGAAAGATTTCTATAAAAAATAGGATAGAACAAATTGTATTTTTTTTATCCGTACTTTCATTCCCAACGGATGATCAATTTGAATTGAATTCATATCACCTCCGTCGTCGCTATCTTTCGTACTCCCATTGCTGTTTGATGAATCACTCGTGCTAGGCAAACGTGATTTTTGTGGTGTCAATGCTTTTTCAAGTATTGAATGACATTGAGTCTTGGAAATTTTTTGTTTTTTTTTCGGCGACGTTTCATCAATAATATTAATCATTTTATTCCCATTATTGCGTTGTAATTCAGCAGTAGGAGATTTTTTATGAGATTCCTTAGCAAATATATCGCCTCCTGATAAACCGCGTATTTGTAGCGTTTCAGCTGCTTTTAATAGTGCTGGCAAATTTTCCTGCTCAATATTCACTTCACCTTTATATATAAATATTAGTAATGCTTCCAATTCACTGAAGTGAACGTCTTGAAGTATTATTACTGGATGCTGACATGGATTTGTCTACAAATAAAATATAAATTAATAAAAATAATATATAAAGATTTAATTAGAAGTAAGGAGGTATCCTAACCTGAAAAACTTTTTTGAAGAACGGACTGCTGGCTGATAGTATAACTTTGTGAGCCGTTAGACATTGTCCATCGCTAGCTAATGTAACATCAACCAAACCCTCTTCTTCCCATAAACTTTCAAAACTCGTTGCAATATTATTGAGAAAACTATTCCACTTGAGACATATTTGACTGGACATGGCGATTATTGAATTATTGTTGATACGTGCATTAAAAATACATATATATTTTATATATTATATACTTTTGAAATTCACAAAATTGATCCAACAGTAATAAATTATAATTTAATTTTTTTCATTATATTATTTATGAATAATTTTCATTATTATTGTGTATGATACAAATAATTAATTACAATTTGAATATTACTTATGGGACTTTGGCAATAGAAAACAAAAAAAGAAGAATCACGCACAAAACATACGATCACACAAGACAATGGACCATAAAGCCCGCGCCTGCGTCAGTTTTTAACACGACATGGCGCTTTCATTTTTTTAAGAAAATAATGCCCGCGCCAGTTTAAATTCAATTTTATATCCATCAACAAATTCTTACACTAATAATTACATCCACAATTAATTTTTTTTCATATTTATAATTGCATATTTATATATTCTTCTACTCAATTGTCAATTAATTTATCGTTTCAGAATTACTATAAATTTCTTCGTCTTTAATTGTTTTAAGATCGAATTTTTGTCTAATTTTAATTAAACGTATATTAAAACAAAAAAAAAATACACGCCTTGTCACTATAAATATCAATACTGATGTGAGAATACTTGAAATAATAATCATATTGTTTATACTATGAACAGTCAAACAAAAAATTAACAATGATTAAATTCTCTTCTAATATAATTGATGAATAGAATAATCAAACCGCAGTTGTTGGTACTGATGACGATGATGATGATGATGATGGTGATTGTGATGATGATGACGATGATATTGTTGATTATGGTGATGTCGATAATATTGATAATGATGCGAATACCCTGGATTAGTTCCATTATTATTATTTGCGATTTCTAATAGATTCATAAAGTAAATCTTTGAATTATTCTGAACAATAATATTTGAATTTTCATTGTTTGTATGCTTAATCAATAATTTTGTGTATGGTAGACGTTCTCTGTGTTTATTGTATTCATCGAATGCCAAAAGAAATGAATTTTCATCCAACGAATCAAAACAAAAATTTTCTGCCATTTTGTTGAAATATGTTTCTGCGGCTGTTTCATTAATTTTATCAACGGCCCGGTGATTTTCAATATTATTGGACAATAAAGATTTTGTTGAAGACATACCCATGCTCACTCTTGAATCTTTCAATGAAACTCGTGATGATCTTGCTGCATGTGCAATGAACGTCGCTGTTGATTTAGTCAAATCTCTGTGTTCAATACCGTTAGAAATAACATTATATTTATTTAATAAATGTGTAGTCTGTATTTTTGGGCCATAAATCGTTTCTGTCGCTGAATTAATTTCATGGTGTCCCTTTATTATTTTCATTTTTTCACAATTGTATTTCGTTGTATCTTGTAAAACGTCAGCATATGTTTTTTGATTTGATGAATTATTTAAGTGATTGTTCAATATTTCAGATTCATCACGATGTGTACACGCATAATTATCCTGTATCAATATACTTCGTTCAATCTCTAATAATGTTTTAGAATATTTATTCAAACTGGTATTATGAGTATGAGTTCGTTTTAATATCACCGACCAATGATGAGGATTTATTGCAATAGATAATTCACCTTTGCCAACGCTACCACCGCCGTTAACTGATAATGATGATGATCGTTGTATTTTTTCATTTAAATTTTTTTCATCACACTTGGAGTATTTTTCATTGTGACCAATGGAAAGTGATATCACAGTCGATCTGATGACAAAAGTTCCCGGTCGTATATCCTTCAATATATCTGGCACAGATTCAATAACATTAAGACATCCGATTTTGGAATAATCACAGTAAGTGTAAATAATTTGCGGTAATAATAGTGATGATAATGATGAAGACAGTGGTGGTAGTGGTAATAGTGTTTGCGGTAACGGCAAATAATCAGAATTTAAATTAGTATAATATATTGTTGGATTTAATTGGTCTATCCAATTAGTAAGAGTCACGTATGTAGTTAATGAAAATTCACCAGGTAATATAAGATGACCATTTGTTATAAAATATTTTGGTTGATGTCCAATCTAAAGTTCATCATAAATAATACAATAATATAGATATATTGATATAATCGTACAAATTCAAATAAATTAATTCAAACCTCATTCACAACTGATTGACACAATTGATTGGTAAAATACAATATTGATGGAATATTTTCATATTTTTTCAAATTAATTGAATTATCATGAATTGTAGGCATTGACGTTGATGCATAATGTTGATGATACAGTGAATTATTGTACTGCTGATATTGATGATGGGAGGATATTTGTTTTTGTAAATTGTACTGAGAACGCGGACCTTTATGGACCTGTAAATATTATATTTTTTCTTTTTCGTATTCAATTATTCAGCATCTTTGATTCATTAAAATTTTTTTTGGCTAGACATAAACAATTAATTACCTGAATATATTGCACAGGATTGGAATGCTGATGATGTAAATGTGTAATTGGTAATGTTGACATACCGTTAGTTATTGTGATTGAGATTAAATATTGTCAATTATATATAATGTCAAATTAAAATTAACAAAATTTTCATAACGTTGCAGTAAACAAAAATAAATAATTACTGATTGATAAACTTCTTTCATTTTTTTTTCTCACTTCGATCATGGTAATTAAAAGTCGTCGATTGTTTTTCGATTTTATTTGTTTCATTTCTTACATTTTTATCACTTATATCAATAATTAAAAATTATATATATATCTTATAATAAAATGGTAGGAAAAAAAAAACAAATTAATAAATAATAATAATTGTAATATATATGATGAATATAAAAAAATAAATATGGAATGCATATAGAATTTTTAAATATCATACATATAAATAAATACTAGTTTGTTTACATTAATTCTTTGGCGGTAAAAATGGCTGAAAGATTAGGGTAGATACGCAATATAATGAAATGGAGGAACGGTAGATTTGGATTCGACAATCCGGCCAATCACATACAATATATGGTGTTGCAGTGAGAAGCGACAGAATTAGTTGGAGATGTACGTATTATTGTCAATATACTTACAGAAATGTGAAAATAAATACTTGTATGAATTGAATTTGTGATAAAATTTGAATATTTGTATGAAGTATAATATTTTTTTTATTTTTTTTATCAAATATTATATCAAATATATCCATAATTTCAAATATAATGGCAGTGCAATTATATGCATGGGTAAAATAATAACATTTATAAATAAAATGGGATTTTATAATAGAATAAACTAAAATTAAATAAATCATTTACAGGGTGCTAATTCACATGGACAATTAGGTTTAGGCTATCAATCAGAACAAGTAATTCACCCGGAAAGAATTGATTTGTCAAAATCGAATATAAATCCAATTGATATAAAATGTATTATTGGTGGTGCAGGACATACACTAATTCTCAGTCATTCAGGACGTTTATTTGGATGTGGGTGGAATAAAAAAGGTCAAGTGGGAGTACCTATTAACTCTGAAATCATTTCGTCTATTCGAGAAATTGATATGTTAAATACGGAAAAAATAATTGACATTGTCTGTGGATGGGACAGTTCTTTAGCACTCACAGAAAATGGTGAAATCTATGGATGGGGTTCAAATTATTATGGTCAACTTGGATTTAAAAATTTATCTCATGACAATCTCTCATATAATATTTCTTCTATTAAAAATACATATAATCCAACAAAAATATTAATTGACGTTAAAGTTAAACGAATTGCCATGGGATTGCGACATTCTGCACTTGTTAGTGATGATGGACGTGTTTTTGTTAGTGGTTCGGGAACTAAATGTCAACTTGGTATCGTTGATTCTGACAATAAACCAATTTCATCCATCGATACTTTTATACCAGGTAAAGTAATAAATTATGACGATATTTTATTATTTATAATTGTGAAATCCTTTTTTTTTTTTTCTTTTCTTTCTTCAGCAATAAATTATTATTTTATTTATTTTAGTTCCTGGCATTGAAAATGTTGTTGATGTAGCGTGTGGACAATATTTTACGATGGCTCTAACTGATAATAGTGATATATTTATATGGGGAAATAATAAATATGGTCAAATAGGTGTCGATTATAATGAAATTATTTCCAGTATCACACCAATAAAATTAAATTATAATTGTGGTAAAATTAAAAAAATTTCTGCTGGTTGGACACACGCAAATATTCTAAACAGTGATGGAGCTATTTTTTCATGGGGTAGAGATACTTATGGACAGTTAGGAAATTATATTGATGATACGTATATGAAATGGCAACCAAGAGTTGTTGGATCTATTTCAAACATTTGTCAAATGTCAACTGGATCTGAACATATCGTTTCATTGAATGGTAAAAAATATTTATCAATTTATTTATTATTCCATCAAATATTAAACACTAGTTATATTTACTATAATTTTTATGGTTTTCTCAATAGATAAAGGCAGAATTTATTCATGGGGTTGGAATGAACATGGCAATTGTGGCAATGGAAATGTTGAAAATGTTTTTAGTCCATGTGAAATATTTGATTGTAACATGAACATCGGTTTGATAATTGGGAGCGGTGCTGCACATTCTTTTGCTATTGTCAAAAGGATAATTGAATTTAAATGACAAAAAAAAAAAATATATCTATACATATACATTATGTGTACATAATTGTAATAAATCATTAATGAATTACGATTCTTTGACTTGCAGAGAATTTACTTTGAATAATCAATATTCTTGTATATACTGTATGTGTTTTAAACATATATTGTACATGTATAATAGCACCTGCTTAACTTGATGTGACCACCTGCTTTTTCATACGGCAACTGTCATGACAGTTTGTTTTTGACGTTTAACAACTGAAAAGCGAATAAATAAATTTAATAATCGATCATTTATGTGATCTGAAATGTTAAAATCTCGATCACAAAATAATATGTGGTGAGAAATAATTTATGTAATAATTATTTTTATTTTAATCGATATAAATGATTGTGAAATGCATTTTTATATATTTTTTATTAGTGAACAAGAAGCAAAATTGGTTCAAGAGCGGATTGCATCTGTGGAAAAACATTTTGCTGAATTGTGCACAATATTCGCTGCATTCACACGAAAAGCAGCAAGGTAAGAATATATATATCTTTCTAATGTTTAATTTCTATTCATTCACCATAGTAAATTAATATTTTGATGTATAAAATTTTTTTCAGACTTCGTGATAAAAATGATGAAATTGCTAAAGTGATACAAACGTATGCGGAGTCTGAAACAATTAATCGATCACTAAGTCGTGGGCTTATTAATTTTGCAACCACATTATCAGTCATTGGCGATTACAAGTTTGTTTAATAATATTTTTTTATTAGAAATATATATAACCTAGAAATCATTTTTATTATATATATTTTTATAACAGAGATGCTGAAACTCAAAGACTTGATTCAAAAGTTATTGCACCACTATCTCAGTATTCATTAATTTGCAAACATGCACGTGAGGATGTTAAGAATATTTTTAATGCACGTGATAAACAATTGGGAAAAAAACGACACTTGGATAAAATTCGAGAAAAAAATCCACGCAATAGGCAAATGATTGTATCCTTACGAATGATAATTTGCTAAATTAAAATTAAATAATATAAAATATGTAATTTCTTAATTCGTCATTAGTCACAAGCTGAATCAGATTTAATGAAAGCAACAGTTGAAGTTACAAGAGTTGTTAAAGGGCTTGAAGAACAAATTGATTCATTTGAAAAACGAAAATTACACGACTTGAAAACAATATTAATTGATTTTACAAAAATTGAATTGTCATACCATACAAAAGCTGTGGAGCTATTGACAAAAGCATATCAGGACATTGCGGAAATTGATGAAACCAAAGATTTAGAGGTTTGAATATCCTATTTTATGATTTAGTTTTATATGTATACAATAAATGTTATGTGAATAAGATATTTAATGTGTCACATACAGGACTACCAAATAACAAGAGGAGAACTTAATGTAATGTGAATTACAAATGACATTTAGCTTATGAATTGAAAGACTGCCATGTATTTAGCTTGAGTCAGAATTTATTTTTGATAATTGATTCATATATTTCAGCAATTTCGTGAAGCTTTGAATTTTCCTGAAACAATTTCACGTCTGGATACGGTCAGAAGAACATCATTTCGTCAATCTTATTCGTTATCAAATTTAGCAAATCGTATTTCGTCATCACCTCTGCTAAACATAAAAAAATATTCAAATAAAAAATCTAATTCATTGGTATATATTATTTATTATTTATTATTTATTTGTTTAATTATAATCGTAAAATTAATTTATAATTATTCATCGTTTGATCTTTGTAGGATTCAATGAAAATAGATGAAATAAAAAATTCATTGGAGTCGGTACAAGTTGAAGAATATGAGGATGAAGACGACGGTAATGAAGATGATGATGATGACGATGATAATGATGATGATGATGAGGAAGATGATGACGATGATGATGATGATGATGATGGTGGAACTTCAGATAGTGCAGAAATATCAACATCAGTTAAAGGAAGTCTTGTGAGAGCTAAATTTAAGCCATTATGAATAAAAAAAAAATGATAATAACAGCGATAATAGTGTTCATGACAAAATCGTCGTGATGATATTGAATTTTTTTGATTAGATAAATAAATCGGACAAGAAGATTTGTTCCAAGCGTGATGGTAATTTTATTTTGACCCCAGTTCCGTCAATCCCGCGATATCGACAAGGTTTAACATGCTCAGTAATTCACAGAATGGCTGTTAATTAACTAAAAAATTAACACTACGATTATTGGTTATTAATTTTATTTATTGATATATATATATATATTTATTTATTTGTTTATTTATTTATTTATTTCAATGATTAATAAATAATTGATATTGTGGACACCTCGGCCAATATTGTTCATGAATTTTTTTATTTCTTTAGAATTTGTGCATTGCCATGGACGTGATATTTGAATTATTTGTCAGCTCCTTCAACACCGGCCTGCGTCATAAGATCAGCAATATTTTTCTCTAGATCATCTATTCTGTTTCCCATTTCGTCTAGTAAGTTTTGTTAAGGATTACACAGATTTTATTACAACCAATATTCATTTTATCTTCACAATTGAGTATATGAATTATATTTTTTAAATACAATGCGCTGAAGCTCTCTATTGTAATTTTAAAAATGTCAAATTATTCTTATTGAAAAAAAAAAAAAATATCGTTTAGGTTATGTTAGCGTTCAAAGATTGTATTCAAACAAAATTAATTTAAAAAAATGGATTGTGTTGAAAATTATTTAAAAAAAGGATATTTCTCCCGATAATTTGATCGGACATAGATTGAAATTTGTCCTGCATACCCTCAAGAAGAGTTTGAACCTATAAACAATACAACAATTCAAAAGAAAACAAATTAGTCAGTTATTGAAAAGTTATTGGTAATTAATATAAGCAATAATGAACTTACGAATTGCGTCAATTCTTGCATATTTTTAGGTTCGGTATTATTCACCATCGTATAATTTTCACCATCATCAGCTTTATGCTCTTGCTTTATATCCGCCATTATTTATAAGTTTTTTTTTTTATATATATATATAAATATATAATCTTGTTATATTTTTATTTTAAAATAATTCACAAGACACAATTGTTGGACGAAATATCGACAGCTTCTGTCTTCTTTGACAGTTCGTACGCCACTTGACAATTTGATCAGCGAATTTTCCCAGGGTTTAGCGCATGCGAATATGCATACTCGATTTTTCGTTGATATTTCTTATCCATACACATACATATACATGTGTATCAGACGTTCGTCTGAATTCTTTGTGTACAACATAAACGTTTATATATAGATATATATGTATTATATTGGTCACGGCCAGGTACCGAAAACGATTGATTTAACAAATCTCCTACCAAAGTTTCTATTAATTCTATCAAATATGCATCGTCTTTGCAGTACAATATAATGTATAGTTATATTATCAAACTATTGATTTATAAAAATGCCCGAAATTATTCTGTACAGAAGAAAAAAAAAACAGTAATATATATATTAGAGTAAAATGGAATTGTATTATATAAAATTTTATTTTTAACATAAATAAAATACAATTTATATTGATAAATATATAATTGATGCATGTAATTGTCAATACATCTGTTTAGTTGCACTTGTTTTATTGGAATATTCGCGCCAAATTTTCTTAATTTTTCCAACCGGAAATATCGGATCATCTGATATTGAAACAGCCAATAAATAAAAAAAAAATGGAAAATCGTGCATTCTCAAATGTACATTGACCATTTTACGTCATCATGTCAGCTGATATTTCTCGTGTTTATGTTTGTGATGATGATAATGACGTGCTATGAATATAATCCTAGTGTAACTAGTCAAAACAACTGCTTATATTCTTTTACCAATCGCCTACTAAATTCACTCATATACATTTTATATTAGAGTGTTTATTTCGAAAGCGTAATTTCATTGTAGATATATATGAATCATGTGTGGTATTGCGTTAATGGAAAATGCAGTAAGATCAAATGAAAATTTGTCAATAAAAGAATCATAACTTGAGAATTTTTTTAATAAAAAAATAATATTTTTCATATATAAGAAATTGTTAAAAAAAAATCTATTGTGACTGAATCAATTGAATGATTGAAAATGAAGCTGCTTGGAGTATATATTGTAGTTTTATATTTAATCATTAACGACGTTAAATCATGGCGATTTAAAGGCAAAGGACGTTCACCAGTTATTTTTGGTATGTAATAATTATTTGAAAAATTAATTGATAAAAACAATGTTAAATATGCAATAAGTGTAATACTTTATTTATTATTTTTTTTTTTCATTATAAGTTCCAGGCGATGGTGGAAGTCAAGTTGAAGCCAAACTCAATAAAACAAGTGTACCACATTATTTATGTGAAAAAACATCAGATTATTTCAATCTTTGGCTTAATTTAGAATTGTTGGTTCCAATAATAATTGACTGTTTTGTATGTTTATTGAAAACATTTTCATTGGAGCATGTTAATTTGTACCTATTGCTGAATGTTTTTTTTTTTCTTTGTTTCAGATCGATAATATGAAATTAATATACAACAATGTAACTCGTACCACCAGCAATACTGTTGGTGTTGATATAAGGATACCAGGATGGGGTGATTCATTATCAGTTGAATATTTAGATCCAAGTAAAGCATCTCCTGGTTCATACTTCAAAGACATTGGCAATATGCTCGTGAATAATATGGGATATGTGAGGAATATATCGCTCCGAGGTGCACCTTATGACTTCAGAAAAGCACCAAGTAATAAAATTAATTTTATAATGTTAAAAAAAAATATGTTAGTAGGAAAGTTGAAAAAAAAAAATAATAATTTTTATTGCAGATGAGAATGAAGAATTTTTTTCAAAATTAAAATTGCTGGTGGAGGACACATACAAAATGAATGATAATCAACCGGTGACACTGATTGCCCACAGTATGGGTGGACCAATGTCATTGATATTTCTCCAACGTCAAAGTCAAAAATGGAAAGACCAGTATATCAATTCGTTAATTACATTGGGTGCTGTATGGGGCGGTTCAGTTAAAGCACTTAAAGTATTTGCTATTGGTGATAATTTGGGTGCGTATGTATTACGTGAAAGTATATTGAAAGATCAACAGATTACTAGTCCGAGCTTAGGTTGGCTATTACCTTCGAAATTATTTTGGAAGGACAGTGAAATTTTAGTGCAAACGCAATCGAAAAATTACACGCTTCTTGATTTCCAACAATTTTTCAAGTAAATATTATTTTATTTACTGATTCATAGATGTATATTTTATAATTAAATAACACGTTTCTTTGTGTTTGTCTTTTCAGTGATATTAATGTTCCAAATGCCTGGGAATTCCGTAAGGATACTGAAAAATATCAGATGGATTTTACAGCACCGGGTGTAGAAGTCCATTGTTTACACGGATATAAAGTTGACACTGTTGAAAGGTAAAAAAAAAAAATTATGTAATTCAAATAATTTTTATTACATCGTTTATCATATCTTTCTACAGATTATATTACAAATCAGGAGTTACAGTTGATGGTTCTCCGCAATTAATTTTTGGTGATGGCGATGGTACAGTTAATGCACGAAGTCTGGAGGGCTGCGTACATTGGCAAGGTAAACAAAAACAAAAAATATATCATCAGCCATTTTCTGGTATTGATCACATGGAAATATTACGGAATCCTCATGTTTTAGATTATATTAATACAATATTATCAGTTTAAAATCTTGAAAGAAATTAGATACATATATACATATAAGTTTTTTTTTTTTTTTTCTCATATGTCCACCGATAGAATAACAAATATATATAAATGTATAGTGACTTTTACGGGTTTAGATATAGTATATTAAATAAGCTACCAATATTTGAATGATATAAATAATTCAAGATATATTTTGCCAACAAATTCACGCAAAAAAAATAATATTTCTTGTACCGAATCAATTCATTCGGATGAGCTTATATTTTTTTTTTATATGAACCAACATGAAAATAATTGAGGTAACTTTAAATTAATCTGATCTCTTTCTATTTTTATTGCATCCCAGTATATAGTAAAACTATATTCATATCATGTTTCTCTTCCGATGCCATACATATATGTATATATTAATGTAAATTCAATTTTATTGACAGAAATAATATTTTAAAGTATATTTAGAAAGAACTGATAATTAATTTTTATTCTCTTTATCTTTATAAAACAATTAATATCTAATTTATTTACATATTCTTATGGTTTATAAAATTAAAATCTCAATAATATTGTCTTGAAAATAAATTATATTTAAACATATATAAATATATGCAATTTTATAATTCTGCAAATTTTATTATTTATTTTTACACTTTTAAATTTCAACAATTTATTTTACATTCCAATTTATATCACACATAATAGCAACATTTTGATTTTTAAATAATCTCATTATAATTAAAAAAATTTTCAAACTTTCATTCATATTTTTTATATATTATTTTTACTATATCTTAATTAAGATTGTTCGTTACGTGAATAAAGATGTTTTAAAGAAAGTGGGTGCACGTATGAAATTTAAAAATCAGTCTGCATATACGAAGGCAGCGCAGGAATGGTCAAGTTTTTTTTTTATTGATTCAGAAAAAAATTCATTTTCATCTTTTTTTTTTTGTTTTTCAATACAAATGCCATAGTTTTTTTTTTCTATTCTGCTCTTTGGTTAGATGATGAAAATACGAAATTATAGTAAGAAAAAAATAAAAAATAAAAAAAATTGATTAATGTCAGTTGAAACCAGAACCAGTTTTTAAAAAGGCATAAATTCCTATTGCCAATATTGTTACTACAGTTATTGTTCGATAACCTTTCAAACGATACGAGATATTGCGAGATTGTGGTATAGCGACTTTTAATTGTCGTTGACGTTCAAGTTCACGTCTATTTATTTCTGATTTTAATTTCCATTCTTGTTCTTTGCAACGTCGCTTATGATCATAATCACGCACATCTGTGCTTATAGATTCTGGTGGATAGTCTCTATATAAATTTTTAGCGTTCATCAATAAATCTTCATAGGGCAAATCATCTGGCAACTGCAAAAAATATTTAAATTGTATTTTAATAGTGAATGATAGATTCATTTTTAATCAACTCACGGTACACAAAACTTTGTGAGTGTGGCCCATATCAGGGGTGGTATTGAATATTTCTGTTGCACGATGAGCCACGATTACAGTGCTCAAATATAGAGGCATTAAAGGTGGTGAACCAAGGAAAAAGTCGAACAAACGATGCAACAATCTTCGATTTTCTGCATATTTGTGTGCATACCATGTTGTATATTCTGCCAATGCAAAATGCGGAAATAATTCAACGCTAAAAAATATTTATTTTACATGATTAAATAAAAATTAAAAATTAACAAGTTGAAGAAAAAAAAAAAAAACTACTTACTTTTCTAAATGCTCTAGTAATGCAGGATGCACTCTTTCTAATAATGCAAATATATAAAATAATTCTTGGTTGACTTTTTCCATTGTACGTTCCATAAATCGTTCTAGAAACTCTACAGAAATTTTTTCTAATACATATAAGCCATCCTCCAAACCCATGACTAGTAAAACTGTTGCTGCAACATCGTTATAGCCTTGATAGTAACTAAAAATAATTGAATAACAAGATATATTGAAGTAATATGAATAAATTTTGATTATAAAATTAAATTACTTCATATGTGGATGACGATGTAAAACCCAACAAATAATTTTAGTTAATTCACTGTGAAATATTTCGATATCGGATTCATTTGCTTCAAATGATAGGTGACCATCACTTCGTACTACATCTTTTAATATTTGTTGATAAATATCATCTGGTACACGCTCATGAATATTATCCAAATCATTTTCTTCAACTTTTTGCATTTGATTGTCACTTAATCTTAACAATTTCGGCCACAATATCCTTCTTATACAATCTATAAATTATTGAAAATAATTTGGAAATTTATCTAACAGAATATTCGTAAAATAATGAAACATTTTTTTTTTCTGTTTTTAATTACCAGTAACGAAGCCCAGACTACTGCACCCAAGTAATTTGAAATCTCCATATGTTAATTCTCTTTTGATGATACTTCCTCTTATGACATTAATTTTCAACTGTTCCAAGTGATTTAATTTTTCTGTATCGTCACGTATGTCATACAATAAATTATTATCATCATCGTGATTATCATTATCTTTGTCTTCATCAATGTAATTACCATTAACATTAATATATAATTTACCTGATGAACTAATATTATTTATTGATGGTATTCTTGGTGCATTGTCATCAATCCATGCTGGAATTGAATCGGGCAAAGAAACAAGTCGTATACGACTTATATCATTTGATTCTTCATGTTCCATTATATATATTTATATTTTTTTTTTTCTCTTATTTTCACTTTGTATTTTTATAATTATTATTATTTATATATTCAATATATACACCCATTGATAATGCTTCGATGGAATGTTAATTAATTTATATTCAAATAGTTTCGTTATTTTTCTCCTTATTAAATCATAATTTATTAAATTTGTTCTAGGTTATAACTGTCAATGCCAATAAATTTTATATTTTTCGATACTTTAAATGAATTAATGATGATATTTGTGACATTTGTGATATATTTTGTTGTCTCTGAAGCACTTTGAAACTAATTCCATGATTTGATACCTAAAAAATTATTATTTTGGTGATAAATACCAGTTATTATTTCAAATTCATTATCTATTTATTATTTTTTTGTACATTAATACATACTGTTCTTTTTTTTTTTTCCTCGAATCTTTCACTGGCTCTGACTTAGTATCAATTGTTTATGTATAACGACATCACGTTGTATATTGTGAATTTTATTAATCCATCGGATATTTATATTGAAAAGTTACAAAAACATTCTATTCAATATGGATTACTTTCAATGATGACACATCAGCCTAAGCGGAGAGAATATTTTCTTTTTGTCTATGTTTATTATTTTGCTATTGGATAAGAGTACAAATGAGTGCTGCCATCAATAATGCTATATGTATATAAACAGGATACTCGGAATTGCGTCATATCGTAGTCGATTGTAAACTCCCAATCGTATGAGTCGCGTGTGATTATAGATTTATCGTATTTTTTGTGTGCGTCATTTATTATTACTTTTATTAAATAATTATCAATGAACAATTAATAATGAATGAAAATAAATGATATTTCGACAATTTTTGTAACATGATGATACATAATTAAAAATAACAGTGAGTGAAGTGCAACGATAATTGGATGGAATTCAAAGCGGAAAATTGTTCAATACACAAGACGAACATAACCTCGATTCGCGGAATCACTACCATCAACATTTAACAACGCAACGAAAAAAATAAAAATAATCAAATGGAATCGAGGGATGAAGAAAGACGTTATAGACGAGAGATGGAAGAATTTGTTTCAAATCACGGAGGCAGTACGTCACGTGAAATAGTGTTGGTAATATTGCCAAATATTTGTGCCATAATTTTAAGTGCAACCATTGCCGCGATGATTGGCAAGCGAATGAATCACAATGTTTCATTAGTTTTTGAATTTATCATTATTATTATACCATGTGTACTGTGTTGTACAGTACTATCTGATTATACATTAACCATGAGTGCAACAATATTGTCCATTGCAGTAATTAATTTTTTTATAATTAGTAGAAGATCACGATGTGAATCAAATACAAATTATACAGAATTAATAGCAAAACGCCGATCGTTTATAACAAATTTTCGTGCATTAACAAATATTTTAACAGCAATATGTATTTTAGCAGTTGATTTTCGAATATTTCCACGTAAATTTGCAAAAACCGAAATTTATGGTTACAGTTTAATGGACACTGGCGTTGGATTATTTATAATATCAAATGCATTAGTTGCGCCTGAAACACGTGATATAAACATTAATCAACAACTCAAAAATAATTATAAGCACCGATCATTTATAGTTTTACTATCGAATAATGTAAAAAATTGTATAAAAAATTCAGCAATATTATTAATATTGGGATTTGGGCGTTTTTTAGCTGTGGAATTTAGCGATTATCAACGTCATGTTACTGAATATGGTGTCCATTGGAATTTTTTTGTGACATTGGCATTTGTTAAAATATTCACTAGCACAATTGCGAGTGCTATCAATTCAAAATATTCATTATTGTCAGGTATGTGGATTTTAGCAATGCATGAATATGCATTGAGTACAAATGGTTTGAAAGAATGGGTATTGGGTGATACACCGAGAAATGATTTTGTATCGGCTAATCGCGAGGGACTTGTGTCTGTACCAGGCTATGTAGGATTATATTTTATTGGTATTGCTTTAGGCCGATTAATCAATTCTACATACAATTCATTTGATAAAAATATTAATAACAAGGCTAATAATCGGATTGAAATTGAAGGAAAATTATTTGGACGTAAAATAGCATTTGAATATAATAAATCTATGGTATTGTGTATTAAATTATCATTAATTGCACCACACGCGTGTGGTATCACGCTCATTTGTGAATATTATTTTGGTATATCACGTAGATTAGCTAACAGTGGCTATTGTGCATGGATATTGACATTGACAACTGTATGTTTGACAATTGTTATTCTGGTGGAAATAATGATTGACATTTTAATTCACATGATTGGTGGTGAAGGTTTTGAAAATAAAAAGATTATGAATAATAAGAGAGAAATACGAAAGTCAAAATTTTCTAAAGATTCATTTGATTTAAATACAATTGTGAGAAAAAGTCCATTTATTTTTGAAGCTATTAATTATAATGGACTCGTATTTTTCTTAATGTGTAATTTATTAACTGGTATAATTAATATGTATATAAAAACTTTGTATGTTGGAAGTGGTATGGCATTGCAGATAATTATTTCATATATTGCAATTAATATTTTCATTGTCGTAATTCTTTATCGATACAAAATACAATTAAAATTATAATAATTAATTTATTATTTATTATTTATTTATTTATTTATTTACATTTGTTTCGTATTCATTTGTGGTAACTGAGAATATTATTTAATTAATGATTTAATAATATGAATGTATTTAATTAATTGTCATGCTTTTGTTAATTATAATTCCTCATTGGGCAATTGTGAATTTTTCATTAAAAATTTTCGGAATAATTCATTGTTTCTGACATAATTTGCCGCGAGTGATACAATCCTCAGAAATTCATTTACGTCAAAGCTATAATTGGTGAATTTTGCGTGTGCACCACCATCTGGATGACTACCCTATTTCGTGAATCATAAAAAAAAAGACAAAAAAAAATTTATTATATTATAATATTGTGTATTTATTAATTTACTTACGTGATCTTGACGGAATAATTTTCCTTCATTTTCCCATGTAAAATATTTAATACCACGAAGTCGAGCAAGATCTTTATAACAACTTGCATCTTCACAATTATACAATTCAAATACTGCAGCCCAATCAGGTAGAAACATTGTGTGTGTCAATCCCGCCCCATGAATTCCAATAAATACGTCAGTATTTCGGGTGATTTCCAATTGTTTTTTAAATGGCATGTCTCTATTATAAATTACCTGGAAAATTATATTAAACAAAGTTATTAAGATAATATATTATTTTTCCAAATAATTAATCAATGTTGAATAAAAAATGATACCTTTTGCACTTTATATTCTGGATTTTCTTTCAATGCCACTACTAATTCATTTTCATTTAATATCCTACGATATCTCGTATCTCGACACAGCAATGTTACACGTATTTTATTGTCGTTTTTTTTATGGGTAGGAATGTCTAATCGGTGCAATATGTGCTCGCTGAATGCTTTGAAGAGTCCACTCTTTTCACAGCCATAAATCTGTTATAATGATGATCAGATAAAAAATAATTCAATTTTTTATTACTATGTAGCATTTAATATTACCAATGGTGTATTGTAATAGAGTCCAAAAATCATTCGTGGAAGCAAAGGAAATACGATATTTTTGAAACAAACAACTTTGCCCATGAATGTTTTTAAATCCCACAGAGGATTTTTCGTAAATGCCTCAAAAGTATCTTGAAATGCTGAACGATAGCTGTAATTTTACAACAAAAAAAAATTTCATTCAATTGATACTGATGAAAAATATATATATATATATATTTTTTTTAAATAATTGAAAATTATTTTCGATAGAATCACCTATAACTTTCCCAAATTAAAATGTGATTGTCAGTGTCAAATGTAGTTGGATGCGATTGATTGACGTGCAGTGATGCGTACAGATTAAAAAAATCGCAAAAGTGATGATACATATTGACTGCTAAATTTTTTTATTCAATTTTGTAGGAGGAAAGAAAAAATAAAAAAAAAAATTATTAAAAAATTTTAATTATTAATTAAAATTAATCAATTATAATTTTGCTAACTTACTCGCGTCAATTTTCATAATAAATGTCGGTTTTTCAATCACAATATCGCAATCACCATCAATTATAGGACGTCGTGGTAATTCACGAAAATTTTGAATTTCCGGTGCCCATGATTGAAGTGCACTCAAGTGATCTGCATTTTCTTCCAATCGTTTTTCATTCAATCTAAATTTGAAATAAATAATTCGATAAGAATAAAAAAAATATTAGCTTGGACAAAATTTAATTTACATACGCGCAATAACCACCAATATCTCCAGTTCTTAAAACATCCATTGCGTATCGGATCGGTCCAGATCTCGTGGCTAAGTTTGTGAAATTAATCATAATATTTCTCCCGCGGCAAAATCTCAAATGATCTGAACACTCCAATGAAGAATCGACCTCAACAAAAAAAACAAAAAATAATAATGATAGTAATAAAATAATTAATATGTAGAGATTAAAAATAATATATATATATTTTGAAATATTCTAAATGATAATTGTTTAATTACACACTATGTATATTGGTTCACATAGGAGTCTCAATTCTTTTCGTTGATTTTTCACATATCCAAAATCACCCTGAGCATAAAATGTATCAATTTGTGCTTTTTTTGTTGATACCCAACCCCGGTGATCACCTAGACATTGTAAACGAGAAAATGAATGTTTTCGCTTGCAATTATCTTCATATCCCCAGCAAGCATTTTTTCCCAGATGTTCCTTAAATAGTAAAATAATTAAAAAATTAATATTACTTTCAAAATATATTCTTAATTGTACAGATATATTCAAATAGTGTCAATACCTTATAAGGACATAGTGGATCTTCACGACATTTTTGTTCCAATTTTGGATATGAATTCATATAATATTTTATATGATTATTTGGTAAATCGATATTTACAAAACTCTCGATGTTTGAAATATTATCAATAATTATAATAATAATCATAAAACTTGATGAAATTACCACTGATTGTCTGAATGTTGATGAAAAATTTGCCATTATGAATGTAGACTTGGGCTGAAAATAATTCAATGAAATGTATATTTTTATGTGAGTCTCATCTACACAATTTTTTTGGCATTCGTACGTTACTAAAGATGATGAGGAACTATAAGTAAGTACAAGAATAAAATATATATAAAAAAAAAAAACTATGAGATAGGAGCAACAGGCGATAAACTAACGGTTTTATTTGATACGTGTGGGTGTATGACCTCATCAATAAAATATCACAATGATTTATTCAATATTTATGTTGATTATTATCACAATCAATCGAATATTTATTATATGAATATCAATAGTATTGAAAATAAATTGTATATAATTTTTTTAAAGTTATATTTGATTTTTTTCCTTGTACTTACTCATAATAAAAGTTGATTTTTCAGTGCAACGTATGCCAATATACGATAGATAATAGTATCGTGCACACGTTTCACCAGCATTGAAATAATATTTTTCTATTCTTTTATATTATTTTCACCTTTTACAATATTTTTATGTTATCATCTAACTCTCTCTATATATACATACACAGGTAAACGTGTATATATGTATGTACATAGTTCTTGTATTGGCTCACACTTTTAAATAAGTCGTATATATTCCTCATTAATTATTTTATTTTATTACAATACGAGCATTTCCACTACGGTATTATAATCGAAAATTATGAATTTTTGTTTATATTTTATTATATTAATGCTTTTCTCTTTTTCTTCTCTTCATTTCAATTATTTTGCCAGAATAAAATCAAGTGTTTAATAGAGGTTATATCAATTTGCGATGTACACACTTTTGACGGCTCGACAAATTTTACACACGTGTCACACAAAAAGTTGGGTTATGTTTATCGATAAAATGCGTCCGTTGTTATCAACATTAGATAGAATATTTGTTTATATCTTCAGGTATGTAATTATCTAACAATAATTAATTTTTTTAGGTGAGCTAATTTTGATAGCAGTGGATTATATATACATCGTAATTTTTGCAACACTATAAGCATTATATTTTTACATAAAAAAAAATATATAATTTACTTTTCCACCAGTGTATTTTGTCAACAATCGGGTAAGCAAAATTTTTTATTTACCTACAAAAGGTAAATAATTTCTGTATATGCAGATTGATACTTCATTAATTGTTGATATTAACAGAAAAATGATGCCCAAGTGATTTATTTACCTCAGATTTTTTTATTTAAATAGCAAAATAGCTAAACCTTTTGGTAATAATGTGATTGTCAAATATATACCGACCGAAATTATCTTCATTTATTTAATTATTAATAATATATATATGTATATATATATATATATATATTTTTTTTTTTTTCGTTCAAATTTCATATAATATCAACATTAAATATGACAATAAAATAGGTAAATCTATGTGGGTATATTAATTACACATACACGTGATAAATATATTTCAAAATAATTACCACAATTAATGTGTCCGTCCAGTTACTTATTACGTATATCTGTATACTCAGAGGAGATATATGAAAAGCGTGTAACAAGAGTGCAATTGTCGCGACAATGTGGCGCCTATGTCACTGAGCCATTTCAACCTACGCAAAAATCACTGTGACAATGTTCTTGTTTGGTTTCTTCACCATCTCTATTCTCCACTCTCCCTTATAATATATTATATTCCCTTTCAACCCTACTCTTATATATACGTAGATACAATGGTTTACTTTCGTTCAGCCACGCACGACGTATATGGATCAAGTTTCCAACTACATACATTTGTACTTATACATGTACCAGTTGGATAACGAATATAAATCTGGAGTAAGTCCCACTTCTTGACACAAATTATCATGACAATGCCACTCTGACGAGCTACATATATTTTTTTTTTTTTTTTTTTCTCTCTTCAGATATATAATCCATATTTTTTTGTCTCGCATAAATATAAATGAAGAAAAAAAAAAAATAATTTTTTTTCTTTTTTGTTTATTTGTTGAAGGTCCCTATTATTTGAATTGGTTTTGAAAAGTAAAAAAAAAAAAAAAAAATCATTGAGACATAAAATCCATAAGACTGAGCTTCACGATTTCGACCCCGTGGGGCTTGGGATTTCTCCCTCTCTCTTTGACTCTTCACACTTTATATATATTTGAAGAGGAGAGACGAGTTGGATCGTAAATTTTACGTCATAGCGGTTGTCACCGGTGCGCGCCTCTTTACGAGCAACGAGCTCGTATTCTTCTGCCCGCGGTGTTTATATATACATACATATATATACATATATATATATACGTATGTGTATCGATATACGTGCAATTGACGGTGTGATGGCTCGTGTTTGGTTGAAGAAATTCCAAAAGAGCGAGTGAGTTGGCGTATAAAATTACGTTTCTCTGTCGATGCTTGCTCTATAGGTGTCCTCGTTGTAATACACGTGACATCGTTCGATCTTCATTTTACGCTTCTCTCGACAAATGATCATCCAACTATCGTAAAATTATTTATTTATTATTATTATTATTTTTTTTTTACATTTTTTTTTACATTTTTTTATTACATTTAAACAGATATACATAATATAGAAGACGATAAGATCAAACACTGAAACTATATAAGATCATGGAAATAAATAATATAAATAAAAAAAAAAAAAAAAAAAAAAAAAAAAATTATATTCAAATATGTGGAGTGTAATTTAAAAAATTAAATGTATATATAATGAGATGGCGAAAGTGATCAGGTGGACACCCGTGTAATTGTCCACACACTTGCAATAATAATCCTATGTACAATGGTATGTGCATAAAACGTATAAAAGTATATGGGAACAAGCGCAAATAAGCGCAGGTGCGATCAGATCATGAATTTGTCGCTTTATATACTCGACTCGATTTTCTACAGTCCGTGTACTATTCTCTCTCCTCCCCCTCTCTCCTCCTCTCTTCCTACCTCTACTACACCCGTCTCGTTTACATTTCTCTATCTTTCTTTTCACAACAATTTTATACAACTCTTACATTTTATATTCCATAAACACTTGAACTAAAATACCTTTAACTTGATATAAAAAAAAAAAAAATAAATAAATAAATAAAAAACGAAAAAAAAAAAAAAAAAAATTATGAATTATTTATTAAATTATTTTATTGTTTTTATCACGATATTTTTTATTTAATAAAATACACACACATACACACTCGTATTCATGGATATCTTCTCTCCAACTTCTTTAACTTACAACGTGGGTGTATATGTTTGCGATAACACACGCAGGTTATTTCTCCAGTCAAGTTATATATATATATATATATATATATATTACATTGGAAGATTACTCTCCTCTCAGCAACCTGCAATGATTATCCGCCAACGCTTTTTCATTTTCTTTTCTCTATATATTTATTTACATCTCGTATATTGTAACAATAATTTCTTTGATGATTATGAATCGTGGTATTGGTCATGTGGTCATCGTGATTAACAAAAAATTTCCCAAGTTAAATACGTAAATGAAAAAAAAAAAAAAAATAAATAAATAAAATGCAATGTCAAAAAAATTTTTCAACAAAATATTTAATTTCAATTGTGTAATCTTTATAGTTAAATGTTGCTATATGTATACACAATAAAATTCTCACATAACTTTACATATATATATATATTTATATGTGTATAAACCACATTTTGTAGTTGTGTTTCATGTTGAAATTACAACTTTTTGATGAGGTGCATTATCATACATAGATAAAATACATATATAATACATACGTTTTATGTATATATATATTTTCGTTTTGTTTCATTATTATTATTATTATTATTATTATTATTGTTGTTGTTGTTATTATTATCATTATAATATATATATATTTTTTATTCTTTTGTGTATAGACATTTTATTCATGCTCGTTGATCTTATCTGAAACTTTAATGACTCACTTGTATAAGATTTAAGTATATAAATACATAAACGATCAACATATATACACACACATATATATATATACAATAAGAATATTTTAAACGATAAATGCATGTTTAACAGTGAGACAGAGAAATGGAGATTCTATATAGGTATATAATCACGTGTGGTTAAGATATAAATATAAATTAAATATACTTACAAATCCCTATGTAATTGCATAAGTATCGTGCACACAGTAATGCACACGTGATGGTGGACGCAATTAAATGACAACATAATAATCCAATCTTATATTCTAAATGAATAAAATAAATAATAAAAAAATAAAAAAAAAATGAAAAAATTATTTGAAATAATAAAAATCATTAATAGCATTAAATCTTTATCACACAATATAATTCACGCGATAAATGATCTAGAAAATAACATTTATAAATGTTGGTGTGCAAAGTAATTTGTAAAACCAGTAACAAAATTATCATACGTGTGTGTGTGTGTGTGTGTGCACATAACAACATCATCGCGTACAACTGTAGGTATTGAAAATAAAATTTTAGAATAATTATATTCGTTTAGACGATAGGATAAATTCAATAAATAAAATAATACGTAGACAATTCTCTTTTGTATGCAGTGAAGTATCTATATATATATATATATATATATATAGGATAAGTAGGATCATGTACAGGAAAAACAGCAGGAGATGCAAAGAAGAAGAAGACGACGAGGAGGACGATGACGATGACCAAAGAGTGAGTTCAAGTGTAGTGTCGAGTCTCCAGGTAGTCTTTTCTTTGGTATGTGTTTTGGACTGGTTGTATTTGCAGACAGGAATCGTAGCCAGAAGTTGATCCACGATTATGGCCGTGGCGGGCGCTTGTTCAGTCTCCGATTCTCCACTGATAACGCACGCTCTACCAGCCGCTTCTGCTTATATTCATACACTCAGTAAAACCAACACATTGACAAGGAGATAGTACAATATTGTATAGTTGTGGAGATGGAAAATCGTTGAATTTAACAATTGTCATTCAATATTAATTTATATTACGTAATTTAGAAAAATATTTAATTCACGGTGGTCCAAATTATCGTATCGTGTATAAATACGTAAATGACAAGTTGCCATTATCCATTTCACTTCCACTATAATAAATACAATTATTATTATTACACACACACATATATATATATATATTGTACACATGGATAGTTATATAAAATAAATTATTAATGTTTTACACACGGGTAAATAATGTATCTACGTATGTGTACGATATTTGTACGGTTTTACTCACATCATCCTTGTCTCGTCACATTATTTTATTTATATATTTATTTATATATTTATTTATTTATTTATATTATAACATAATGATGACAGTCTGCACATCACCACACCAAAGTGCATCCACCAATGGCACTCAATATATTATTACCTCTCTAAATATCTACACAGTTATATCCTCACATAAATGTCATTTATTTTTGTATATATATAGATATATATATGGTGAACATCAAGTTGTCGTCAATACAAACGTATATACATGACTCGTAGGCTATGAAAATTTTACAATTTTCTTTGAAAACCATAAAATTACAATTCAAATGGGACAACGAGAGAAAGAAAATATTCAATCGTATGTTCAATATTATTTATATTAAATCGAATCGTAATATTCACACGATAAATATCTTCACTCTATATACATGTATTTTTTTATTTTTTATATATTTTTTTTTTTATTTCAAGTAATTAATTGTATGTGTGTATGTGTGTGTGTGTGTTTTTTTTATATTTATTTTTTGTTAATGAAAGAGAGTGAGAGTGAATTGATACGAGTCGAAGTAGATATTAAACACTTGGAATAAGTAGCAATTGAGACAAGAGATTATTGTATAGTTGTGTGTTAGTGGAGTGAATGGCACATGAAATATCAGATAAGACGCACGCGCTGCCAGTTTAACCCTTAACGATTTCATAAAAGTGATAGTATATATTGTATATAAGCTCGACTAATTAAGAGATAATCCAACAAGTTCTTAAACAGTACATTAAAAATGTAACATCAACGTGTGAGATTTTATTTCCACTTGTGTGTAATATAAATGACATTTTAAAATTCAATAATTTACAATTATAATTATTTGTAGAATTTTTTCCTATTTATTTATTTATTTATTTATTTATTTATTCATTTATTGATGTATATAAGTATTGATAAATTTAAAAATTGGAATGGGGTTAATCGCGATCGTTTGAGGAAAATGAAAATTTATTTGAGATTTTATGTATTTATTGTACGGGTAATATGTTTAGGTATATATATATAGTATATATATATAGTATATATGTAATACCTTTGAGCATAGTTATGGCCGATTTAATTCGATCAGTGATCTCTCACCAATCCCATGCCAATATTCCCCTACCCTATCTTTTATTTATATTTATATAAATCGCGCTATTCGCTCGATCATTCGCTATCTGTATCGATCTTCTTTTCTAATCTTGCACTCTTGCTCGATCGCAAATATTACAATTCGCTTTGGCTTATATATGTATAAGTTTAATGCTCAAGCCAATGTCCAAGGAAAATTCATCCATCTCCATTTTATATATATATATATATATATATAAATGTTTTATATCGATCGATGGAGCGCCGAAGGGCGGACATTGGACTCGGACACCTCCGTTACAATAATTACGATCCAATAATATATTTATATATATATATATATATATATTTTTTTTTTTTTCATCTATATCAAATTAAAAAAGCCAATCGCGCCGTTTAATCAAATTTTTTTTATCTATTTAATTTTTTTCTTTCTTTTCTTTTCTTTTTTGTTTTGTCTTTTTTTTTTTTTTTTTTTTTTTGTTCTCTGCATTGGGTTTCATAATTGTATGACAATATCTATAATTACCATCATCTCTTACGGATCTCTGATATATTTATTTCATTTATATTTACTTGGATGAAAATTATTTGGGTAAATAGCAGGAGAAGAAAAAAAAAATAAAAAATTATTTTATTGAAATATATTTTCTTTTTTTATTCTTATTTATTTATTTATTATTTTTTTATTGTTTAATGGGGATATATGTGTGGATTATTGTGTGTATATGAGTGTATGTGTGGAATCGTGGGCGCATCGATGTATCGAGGCATCATGACGGCCTCTCGACCCGCATACGTGTGGTCCAGTCGCGCCGGAATTCAAAAACTTATATCCCTCGCGGGCAAAACTCCAAGTGGAAATACCGAGCGTGGCACGATACTTATTGCTTGACAATGGCCATATGTATTTATATAACGAACCAATAAGACGATTGATATAGGTACAATATGTATGTACATATATACAATGTCCATACGGGTAAAACGAAATTTTATTGTCGTGTAAATAAATTTAAACATTTACCAACGACCAATGATTTTTTTTTTCTTTTTCTTCTTCTTCTTATTTGTCGAAATTCGATGATGCAATTTTTATTTATTTATTTATTTTTTGTATTTTTTGTATTTTTCTTTTCTTTCACACAGTTACGACGATACAATTTGATGTGGGGTGGGAAGGTGGCGCCACGTACGTCAACAAATGAAATCAAAGATTGTATATGTATTGCACGCGCGAACAAGATCGGTAGGCGGTATCGTAAATCATGTAACCTAATTCAATAAAGTAAACGGAGCGCCCTTTCTTCGTTGGGACGACAAGCAGATATACACATATACAATCTGAAGAAATCTCCAAATGTGTCCATAACTCAGAGCAAGAGATGAAGAAAGAGAAGCATCGGATTGACTTTTTTTTTTTTCCTTTCTCCCTATCTCTCTCTCTCTCTCGCTCTCTTTCTCTTCTGCTTTATTCCCTAACAATAATTCTATCCAATGTTATCAAATTTCTAGAAAAAAAAAAAATTTTTTTTATTTTTTTCTCACACAATTTTGGCCATTTCTACAAATTCAATTAATAATAAATAAACTAATTCATCCACTGTGATGAGATAAAGCGAATTGTATTGGTTTGATTTTGAAAAAATAAAAAAAATAAAAAAAAAGTAGTTTTTGTTTATGAACATAAAAGTACGTGAAAGATGATTGTACCAAGTGAGAGTTCTGTTTGTTTTGTATGACAGCGGGAGTCTCGCGCCCTCCAAAGACTTTAAATCATCGACCAACAGCAACACGATGTAGCATTGTTTTTGTATATGTCAGGTATTGTTTATATATTTGTGTGTATATCACAAATTCAAGAAAAAAAAAAAAATAATAATAAATAAATAATAAATAATAAATAAATAAAATAACGATGGATTGGACGATTTAATGGATATCTCAAGAACCGAGCCCTTTTCAATTTTTTTTTTTTTTTTTTTTCTCTCCTCGTACTCACATACGTATACAAATAAGTAAATATATATATATATATATATATCATAGTGATCGTGAGAAGGGATGGATATATATATTTGTGAGCATGTAGACAAAGTGATGGACGTTGGCCGGAAGACGTGGGCCCACAGGAACGATTAATTGCCCGTGTAGTTCATAGCATTGGCGCGCGTCCTGTACATCCACCTTTAAATATGAACGAATTTTGTCTGGTGCATTGATCTATAATATTGATGATTGCAATGCGTGCGTACGAATTAATCGAACCGTGAGAAATTGTTTGTATAATCGATACATCAAAATATAAATCATACATCCTACTGTACAGCAATTAAATAAATCGTGGGAAAAAAAATAGGTGTTTTCAATGTTTTTTTTTTTTTTTTTCTTTGTTTGGAGAGGATACTGTGATGATGGTGGCGGCGGTGATAGAGGTTGTGTATTATTTCCGGGTAGTATAAAATAAGAAAAACAAAAAAAAAAAGCCATTGGCGCGAGGATCACTCGGCAAAGCAAGAGAAAGCGAACGCGACTAAACACCACGAGCATCGTCACGGCCAGAGTGGACTGTTGAGAGTCAGCACGATGCACACGATGCCTCAAAGCGAGTTGACCTCGTGAGTCCGGTCCAGGGCGTGCGGAAAACGAGACGCGCCATCGTCCCTCTAATCTTCTTTTGCCATGCTTGTGTGTATGTATGTGTGTGCGTCACCATCACCATAATAAATACACCACTCAACTCTACCAATACCATCACACACGTTTACACATCTAGATCTGGAAAGAGAGAGAGAGAGAGAGCGTAAAATGCTCCTCCCGCTTTGCGAGCAACGACTAAAAATGGCGACAGATCAGTTTCCGGGTCACGCGTTACTGCAGTGTGCAATGTGAGCGTTTGCGACAACGACAAAGACGACGGTGATCGCGAACGAGAGTATCAGGTGTCATTACCATTGCCTCTGTGCAAAAGCCAACCCGAGACTTGTACAGTTGGTATATATTGTATGGTTACCATCGTTGTTTGCTTCGTCGTTTACTTTGTGGTCAAGAGTTTTGTCCTCTCTCGTGCACTTGAGCGTTATATCTGTCTTGCACATCAGCCATTTTGGATGCCAACTGTGCACAACGATAGTTTCTTAATTGGATAAACCTGATGGAATGTTTACTTATTCTAATTTTTTGTATTATTTTTATTTTTTTATTTTTTATTTTCCTCTCTTTTATATTTTTTTCTTCTTTGTACTTACAATAATTGTAAATTTTTTTGGTCAATCGTAAAAAATTTTTTTTCTGATCCACATATAAATAACACGTATCTCGAGACACTTGGATATTTTTGAGTAGAAAATTAATTTAATAATTTTTTTCTTTACCTTTTTTTTTTTTCTTCTTCTTTCTATAAATTTCATAATTATATATAATAATTATTGTATATTGTCGAGATTAATTGTAAGCGGTGGCCCATTCAAAATTTCTCTCATTAAACTTTCGCAATGTTAAATGAGAATTTTTTATTATTACTAAATATTTATTTTATATGAACAAGCAGAAAGTTCATTGATCGCTGGATCATCATTTCATGATGATTTGGATATGGGTACTGTGTAGCGTGAGAATATAAAAATGAAAGAATAGTCATATATATATATATATATAATAAAGCGAGAGAGATAGATTGGATCAACGCAACACAGGTGGAGGTCCATCGATAGTCATGATGGAGAAACAAAGATTGTCGCGACAAAGTCATTCGTAGCAAAATAACGGTCCAATGACATCTCTTTACGACGATCTGTAGCGTTGCTATAGAATTTTTTATATGGACGCGTGATGACCCTCAACAACTGACCGCGAACATTCGGATTTAACCTCTTGCGAGAATTCCAATCGATCGATCGATTGATCCACCATGCTCGGCTTATGATTAGTGCCTCGGGGGTCTTTGAGCATTGTCTTCGTTATAACTGTTGTGAGGATCATTGTCGTGTCTTATATAAACATTCGTGACGACTGTGCGGAGAAAGAGAAATCATATTAAAAGAGAGAGAGAGAGAAAAAAATAAATAAAAGAAAAAAGAAAAAAGAAAAAAAGAAATCGGTTCAATTCTCTTTTATACATATCATATATATTTATTTTTATAACTATTTAAAGCCATATATAATATATATATATATGTGTGTGTGTGTGTGTATTTATATAAATTGTATATAAATCGTGAGAATAAAATTATATTTATATATATTTTTTTTTTTCTGTTTTGTGTGACATCGTAAAAAGTGTCAACGTGTGTGTCCATAACTTTGTTCAGTGTGTTGTCCCATTTTTAACATCTAAATTGTCATCAGAACATAATATGTATATATACTTATATTATGTTTATATAATATAGTAGTGAATTTGAAATGCATTGAACCAAAATAATATGGTATATGTACGTGAGAAAAATTAATAAATGTCCACTCCGCCCACTCTTTGTCGAGCACTTTATTGTCCAAGATGATTTATCAGTAAGCGATCGTGTTTTTATTGAAGAAAACAAAAAAAAAAAAAAAAAAAAAAGTATAAGAAAAGAAAAAGAAGAAAAAGTAAAAAGATTGAATTCAAGACTGTTCAATTCAAAATTAGTTTGAGAATAAAATAAATGTGCACAGGAATTTTTAACATTACTCTGTCAGGTACATGAAAGTTACTATACATGACTTGACGTATCAGCGATATAGAGATGTACAATGATGAAGAACAAGAAGAAGTTTATATATATATATATATATAAGATGGTGATGTGTGTTGAGAAGATGTTGGCCGCAGGCATCAGAATGAAACAAATATAATGGGCTCATTCATTCGATAGAGTAACGAAACCTGTGCCAACGCCATGGGACACAAACGCCATCAACCCAACTCTACCAACAACAATATAATGGCATTGTCCCACGTATTTCAATGCCCTACTCGCGACACACACACACACACACACACACACACACACACATATTAATACATATCTGTGCATTCCAACAAACTTGTGCGCGATCAAGCAAAAAAGAAGCGGAAAAAAAAAAATTATTTTATCACTTTGACGTGAAAAAAAAAAAAAATTAAATAAATAAATAAAACAAAAAATGTATTATCTCGTCTTATTGACAAAAAAAAATATATATATACACATATATAAATTCAAATATAGACATATGTGTATGACCAATATGGTGAATGATATAATTCGTGGTAAATTCGTTGATAAATCACGTTAAAAAAAAACAACAACAATAATAATAATAATAATAATAATAATAATAAAAGAAGCAAAAAAAAAGAAAACAATAAAAATTCTTCAGTGACATTCCTGAGCTATAGATTCATTGTATTGCGAAGCTATGGTTACACTTGTTCCACTCTCAACGTGCCATTCTTTCATTCCCCTTCGCCATTCATGTATATACGTATATATACATATATACATACATATATATATATATATATATATACATATATATAATACTATAGCCGCTGTAGCGTCAATGCCACCTTACATTTTCCATGAAGTGTCCCTTGGGTTTTACATTCAGCTTCTCGTCGAGTTCTTTCTTATTTTTTTTATTTTATTATTATTATTATTATTATTTTTTTTTTTCTCCAATCCCCATTGATCAAGTTTCTATATACACTTTATACATACATATAAACATAACAGAGATGAAAAAAAAAAAAAAAAAGAAGAAGAAAAATCTTGGAGACATAGACAACGATAATGGTGTTATGTCACTTGTGTATTTTAAAATTATTTTCCCATTTTTTTTTTTTTTATACGTGAAATATTCCACAAAAAAAAAAACTCTTGATTATAATTTTCTAAATTTTATTTTATTGTGATTATTTATTTATTTATTATTATTATTATTATTATTATTATTTTTTTTTTTTTTAAAGAAATTGTTGCTTTATATTTTTGATTATTCACCTGAGTAAATTGACAAAGTACATTTATATATATACAATACTAGCATCATAAAGGGTGAGAGAATAATTTTTTTTTCTACCGTATTTTTTATACTATTATATTATATATCTATATATATATATTTTTTTTTATCCATTCAGTTTCTTTCAGTATCGTGTTTTCTCTTAGTCTTAATACTTTTTCCATTCTTGAATTTTTATATACATCAACTCTCTGTATATATATATATATATATGTGTATGTGTGTCCTCGAGTCCATATAAACTATTGTCCCTCAATGTCCTGGAGGATAATACTGGAGCACCGCGGGACACCGTTTTACATCATCTCAATATTATTATTATTTTTTTTTTCATTTTCTGTCTCGTTTCCCACAGAATTTTCCTGAAATCCTGAAAAAAAAAAAAAAAAAAAAAAATCTTATTATTATTTATTTTTTTATTTTTTTTTATTCTCTCCTTCCTCTTATATTCAGTGTTTTTTTTTTTCTCTTCATCAGCGCAGTACAGTCTATATATTATATACACATATAAATGGAGTAAACCTTTTTTTCTTTCTTTTTTTTTTCTTTTTTTCGGATGGTTTTGGTAAAGGCCGTGTGATCTCTTTGCATGGGAATTTTGCTGCTCGGCTTCGTTCCACTATTATATTATTATATATATATAAGAAGTACCTGCGTGCATAGTTTGTGTGATAGACCACTCGACCGAATACACCGCCAAGAAACGTGTCAGTTTATGGGAAATGACAGTCTTGCTAGATTTTTTTTTTTTTTTCATTATTTTTTTATTTTTTCTCTTTCATATTTTTCTTATTTGTTATTTGGTGTATCAGAAAAAAAAAAAAATAATAATAATAAAAAATTCTAGTGCGGACAATTTTCCCAGATTTTTATTTGAAAATTATTTAAAATAATTATTTTACTTGGGGAAAAAAATAATAATAATAATAAACGAAAAATTGTACAAACACTAAAAAAAAAATACACAATATTTTTCTATATATTAATATTTTTTTTTTTTTGTTCCAGAATATTTTGGAGTTGCAGGTGATCATCTGTTTGTCGCTAGCCACTTAAGATTAAAAACCACCCACTATATCTATTTTCCTAAACTTGAAAGAAAAAGATATGAAACTGATGGAGAAAGGAAAAAAAAAATATATATATATATATATATTAGTCAGTGTGTGCTAGAATTTTTCGACCATATGTTTTGGTAGACTGAAATAGAGACGCGTGGCACAAAGAGACCGGCGTACATTTTTAATTGCACCATGTGGTGACCCAAGCGAAAGAAAAAAAAAAAAAACAAAATAGAAAAAAAAAAAATGAAAGAGAAAAAAATGCACCTATGCTACACTTGTGTTTGTGGACTTTGGTGATGCCGCGAGCTAATTTGTAGCTGCAACTGCTGTGGATAAAACGCTCCGTAGGGGGTGAGTACATCATATAACGATACCTTTTTCTTTTTCTCTTCGTGACTCTTAAATTTTATCAAATAATTAGGCATGTGTATGTTTTTTTTTTTTTTTTTTTTCCCTTCATTTTCACATTAGTTTTTATTTCTCTCTTGAGATGATGGCGCGTGGCCCACCCGATTTATCATTTTGAGGGGGTGTCGAGTAGCACATGGCGTGTGCCACGGCAACCCCCTCTATACGTTTCTACAACCCCCTAAAGATTTCATTTGTACACTCATGTATTTTTGGTGTTTCATAATTTTCGAATCAACGTGGAACAAGAAACCAATGATTAAGAGTCAATATTCGTGTTCATCCTTGGGGAGGGTAGTCACGAGGGTTAATATTTACTCTCTCGGGACATTTGAGTTATAATATAAATACAAATATATATAATACAGTTTCCATCTAAAATTTTTGTGTTTTTTTTTTTTGTTTTTTCAACATTTGTCCCTGTATAGAGAATTTATATATTGAGGGGATGAATGTGTGGTCCTGGGCAAACTATTATTTTTTTTTTTTTCTATCCTCTACCATACCCCACCTGTTATGTAATGTTGATTGTATTGGCTCTGGTCATCCTGGTGTTTCACAGTGATCATTAATAATTTTTTGAAATAATCAGGTTTTAGAAAATAATTCTATAGATAGTATTTCAATAATTTCAGACTCTTAAATGATCCCAGATTAAATAATTATCCAATCTAAATTAATCTAATAACAAACAATTTTATGTACATATATATAATTAAGTGTCTATATGTATTTATTTGCGAATGAATTTACGCGTTGATGTATGTACAACACTAAATTCAGTTTAACCAAGCGAATGAATTTACGTTTCGTTAATTAATGTTGAGCTGACTCGTTCATTTTTTTTTTTTATTTTTTTCCTTTTTCCTTTTTTTTTTTTTTTTTTTCTGGTTAACATGGGCGATATAGTTAATTGCTAACTCTTAGGGAGCGAGAAAGACAGCGAGAAAAAGACTGTAGAGAAGAAAGTAAAGGGGTGAAAGCATCAGGTTGTGTTGGTGGGCGGGTCAACCTACACGTGGTGTGTTAATGCAACGATTTTTAAAAGTCACCGCTCCCTCTCACACTCACTCCTGACTTTTATTTATTTATTTATTTATTTATATATTTATTATTATTAATTTTTTTTTCTCTTGTTTGTCTTCGGGAGAAGTCTATAAGTACATTTGAATTTATATATCGTGAGTAAATTCATTCACGATATTTCTACATGGCAATGTAATGTAATTTTAATTTTTTAATTTTTTTATTTTTAAAAAATTTTTTTTTCACTTCACTTATTTACATATTTTTTACTAATTTACATAGTGTTTACATATTGGGTGATATTTAACATTGGCTTCGAGGTTGTAATCATCACACAACATTTATTGCGAAATATAATTAAAATTTTGATGGATTGTAATAAAAAAGAGTGAAAATAAAATTGTGAATTGTTTAAATGAAATAAAAGAGAAGATACAAACGACAATAACAACAAGTTAACTGTCCTATAACTACACTCCAACGCGTCCTGGTTGATCACTTATCGTCGACTAATTAACACGATCCAGTAATGAAGCCCAAGAATATAAATGGTTATGTACAATGTGTGTGTACATATATGAGAGTTTAAGTGATGGAAATAGCTCTGAACGGTTATTTAGAAGAAAAAAAAATATATTATAATAAAAATAATAAATAAATAAATAAATAAATAAATAAATAATTGTAGAGAAATGAAGAAATCATTGGATAAAATTTTGGTGGTTTTTGGATTTAATTTATTAAATTAAATAACTATTAAATTTATATATTATATAAAATTGGTACTACTTGTATTTAATGGGTGATGATTTAAAAATATTTTTTCACACTATGTTTTAGAACGAGTTATATGAATATCTTGGAGTATAATAATTAGACGTCTTACAACGAATCCTACAATTTATAATCGGTCGTTGTATATAAGGCGTCATGGGATTTACGGTAGATAAACTGGTTCTAATTTTCTACGACGCGACCAACTACTCGCACTATGTTTATATATATATATATATATATCGTCTTATAATATACGTTATATATGTATTTATGTATGTATACACATATGGAATATTCATTTGGGATTTGCCGACGCGTGTCGACCAAGTATTCGATATATTAGTTAACTTAAATCACAAATTAAAAATAAAATTGAGAAATGAAAAAAAAATTATGAGATTTGATTTACTTTATTATATTTATAAAAATATAATAAACGTATGGCGCCGTGAAATAATTCATTTTAATCACGGTAATGAATAAATTAAACAAAAAAAAAAAAAAATTCTTTCATACACTTATATTTAATTTTATAATTAATTATTATTATTTATTTTTTTCTCACTTATATTTTTTTATAAATATATTTGGAATATTCGTGTTTTTTTTTTCCTCTTTTTCGCATTGGCAATTTATTAAATTGATCGATTACAATTGAGATCGAGGCAGGATGGGCGTGATAAAACTGTGGCGGGAATTATCATTATCAAGTATGAACAGGAAGATGATATGATTGGATGACGTAGTGTGTATATGTATTTGTGTAATTAGACACGGGTCACATCACTGTGATGTAGTTGTATTGAAAATCGAAGTAACAATTGACCAGCCAATTGAATACAAACGATAAAAAAAATTTATTTATCAAGAGTATATAAATTTATGTATATTGCGATAAGACATGGCGCGGTAAAAATACAAAATTAACACTCAATGACCATTGGATTTATCAAAAGCCAAAGAGATAATTATGTATATCTATATGCATGATATACATATATTAGTATTATTGTGAATAAATATGTGTGTGTGTGTGTGTGTGTGTATGGTGGTGGTATTGCAGCTACTTACGTCGACCTCTTACGCCTCCATATAATAAAAGGGATCGCCCAACAAACGGAAAGGATGAATATATCCACGGGTTATAACTCATGTGACATTAACAGAATTAGCATAGCAATCTTCTCTGGGCCCACCTTGGGACTGCTCAGGCGCGACTTGAGCCCCACACCGACACCACAAACGAGTCGACTTTTTTAAACTCTCCTCACTTCTGTACTTGACTATACATACCATCACCAACCACCTACACCGCGCCCCATCTTCCGCCTCACCCTGTATATCTCAGAGTTGCTGCACATACCTCAACAAATCATCAGACACTTTTTTTTTTTTTTCTCTCCAACTTATTGCACGAGAACTGATAAATTAATTTGTGAATAGGATAAATAATATATATATATATATATATTTTTTCTTTCCCCTCGTTTATTTGTATGATTAAAAATACTAAATCACCATTGGATATTTATGTGTATCCTTAAATTGTGTGTAGTGACATGCAATGCGACATATAGACATGTAAAGGACACGATTAAGGTGCACATTGAGAAACGATGGAATAATATAGTGAGTGTGTGTACCCTCACAATGCCCGTGTCCATCAATATACAGAGATTTCTTCCTGATTCTTCTCTATTTATTTATTTATTTATTTATTATTTTTTTTTTTTCTCTTCTCTTAATTAACTCACTTGACCATTTTCTCGTGTATATTTTTCTCCATAATTTTTATTCCACTCCTTTTATATGTCATTCACAATGTCATTGTACATTGTAACTTCATTTTATAAATAAATTCTAATGATTTAAAAAATTCTTTTTGTTTTTTTTTTTTGTTTTTTATATTTATAAAACAATATATATTACTCTTGAGTGGATCACGCGCGAGGTCATTAGGCCTCCGGGTTCGTAAGGCCCCGCCGCGCGTCCACGTTATAACCGTGACGATAAATTCGAGAGACTTGGAGCGTTCAAGAGCCATCGCGTCTTCTCCTTGGATAACGAGGAGGTCCGTAAACATTATATATATATACATATAGATGTATAAAGAGCAAAAGCACCGTAAAGTATATGAAGGGATTCGTGGGGGCCATATAACCCCTCCGGGAGCTCGTACAAATATATATCAGTGAGTATCTAACTCTTTATATACATTTTTTTTTTTTTTTTTTTTTCTTTTCACTGGATACAAAAGTTTTCTTGTGATTTTTTCTTGTTTTTTTTTTTTTTTTTTTACTTGGTGTCTCGTAAAGTCACCTAATCATCTTTCAGAGTATTGAAAAAATAAAAAAATTGTAATCCACAAATCACAAATGAAATGATAAAAAAAAAAATTATTAAATTATTTTAATGTGCAAGGATGAACGAGATGTTTTTGCCTACTTTTTAATATTGACTTGCTTTTTGATGCTCGTGGGCATACAAATACGTATGTCTTCTTTTTTCTTTTCTCCCCGTTCGTGTATATAATATTTTAGATATACGAGCTAATGCAACCTGCCTTGGTAATGAATGCACGCCATAAAACAGGCCACACGATATATATCCCCCTACGTTTGTATATATATACACACACACACACACACACCATTGATTTACTTTAAGCTTTAAGTTTAATACCGCTCTTGTGCAATATTAATAAATTATCAGTTATCAAGTTATACATATATGTGGTTAGCTTATATAGAATTCTACATAGATATCTTCACCATCTCATCTTATTCAATATATTTTTATTTATATATATATATATATTTTTTTTTTCCTCTCTCTCTCTTTGTCCGCCTACATCAACAAATATATACAAAAATTAAAAATTTATTATGCATATATTTATTACAAATAATTTTCACCTCCACATATTTACACATATCTATTTAAATGTCAAGTTTGAAATTTTTTTTTTTTTTTTTTTTTTTTTTTTCAATGATTTTTCATTTACTTTAATAGTCGTAAATGGCAATGGCTACTACTAAATGCCAATGTCTAATCTTCTCAAAGACAAAGTTGAGTCTATATAACCCATCATGAAAAAAGAAGAAGAGAAAGAAGAAGAAAAAAAAAACAGTAGTTATTATTTTATCAAGACTGGTTTTATATATATATATATATATTAGTTTATATATACATATATAAATTTATAAACACTTTTTGAGATATATACCACTTGGAACGTTAGTTTTGGAAGGTGAAATCGTCCAAAGTGGGATTATCTCCGGGGGATTAGACAGGTTGAAGTAGGTAAAACCGCCACTGGTATAAATGGCTGATGATATTCAGTGGACAGTCAACGCCGTGTGATTGCGGTGGGGTCAGACGATAAAACAACGATGAAAGAAGGGAAAGTAGAGAGGAGGAAAAGAGGGGATGAAGAACCGCGACAAGGTTGGGCCACAAGAGGACCACACAAGGTGGAACGTTGGGTCCCTAAGTCTCCGTGTAATACGACAGACCCGTAACTCATATCGGCGTCGCCCACGCCCTCAGGTAGCGCGCGACAACAACGCTGGACAACATTGGACACCCAGGGCGAGGACACTCAATTAGGGTTCTCCACTGACATTGCCGATATATATGTGTTTGTGTTTGTGTGTACGAGATAAAATGAAAGATGAAATTCACATGATCATTTGAGTTTGGTATGCAGGTGCGAATAGGATGAAACTCTGTGACAAAACACAACGACACCTTGCACATAACTCTCGTCATTTTTATAACATCTATTTATTTATTAAATTGTTGTTTTGTTTTATTTTGTTATTTCTTTTAATTCAATTGCACATTTATTATTATTATTATTTTTTTTTTCAATTTTAATTTAATTGCCAATTTATTTCAGTAAATAATAATTCGAGCTCATTATAATAATCATAAAATTAACAATCACTAAAATATTTTTGTCGATTGAATAAAATTTTTTTTATTTTGTTTTTATTTTTTTATTTATTTATTTATTTATTTTTTTTTTCTCGTAAATATGTGAATATAAATGTCATTAAAATCGAGTTATAGAAAATTTTAACAATAAAAACGACAACTTACTCACGGTATTCATGGCAATTTTATTACATGGCCTGTGGCATGTCAAAAAGATGTTGAAAAAAAAAAAAAAAAAAAAAAATTAAAAAATAGTAATAATAATAATACATAGTAAATAAAAAAAATGTGTTATTTATTATTATTATTTTTTTTTGTTTTGTTTTTTTTTTCAAGAGCTACGGATGATTTATGATTATTATCTATTTCGAATAGACATCCGGTTTTATATAATACAGTCTTGTGATGTCTTGATGGTTTTATTTCAATTCCACTGGGATATATAGTGGATTGGTAGATTGGAATACATAAAAATAGTGTTTGTGGAACGTGTGTAAGCGCCCGCATTTATACCATCAAGATATACAATATACAAATATTCGCGACGCGCCATCATCGATAAGAAGATTGCGCTACTTGGCCCACTTATCATTGATTCATTCGGATCATGGCCACACTCGTCATCTAAATTGGTGATACTCATCGGTGCGTTATTTTGGCTCAATGAATTTTGCATGTCAATTTTTATGGGTTTTTTTTTTTTATCTTTTTTTTTTTTTGCAGAGAATATATTAAAAAAACAAGTTTAAGAATTTTATTAATTATTATTTGATTTATTATTATTAATATTTATTATTTTATTTTATTTTTTTTATTTTTTTTCATCGTGACACAAACGTATGACGACACGATAGAATAAGACATATCTCGACAACTAAATATGTGATTTACTGTCAGTGGTTTTTCTTATATATACATGATGCACACAGTGTACGGTGACACAAGGAAGAAACTGTTAAAATCATTAACGAGATGTATACGAGGTATTGTGAGCGTAATTAGAAGATGTGGTTGAGCGGTACCTACCGAGTGGTAAGAAAAAAAAAAATAAAAAAGTGCGTGGGGGACACAAGGGGGTAAACGTGGACATTTAGACGACAAGCGATCGTAAAATCACGTTGAATGTTGGCGCACATTTTGTTTTATATATATGTCGGCTCGTTTAATTCTCACCCACGCTACGATCATTAGCCGTGGCTAAGGCCACGATATTGCGTTCTCCTCTTCGTCTTGTACCTGCCTCAACACCTTGCATTATGCGTTCTCGATCATGCTGCGCGCACTCCATTCAAACTGCCTCAGGGACTTTTTCATATAAGTATTATATACACATACATATATATTAATGAAATATTTTCTTTACTGCTATAAATTTACAATGATTTCCGGTAATTGTATTAGATTAATGTCTGATGTGAATTGATACAAGAGATACTTATTTAATTATTTATTTTATCATGGATAAATTACTGAGTATCTAATAAATCATGAAATATCCACGTATATTAAGAAATAAAATTAAAACTTTTTTTTTTTTATATATAAATTTGAAATACTAAATACACAATGATATATATCAATATATATCTAAGTCAATCTACCATTCAATTTACGATTGAATATTTTATATTGAATTAAGAAAAAAAATTTGAAAAAAAAAAACAAAAAAAAAAATTGTGAAGGCATTTGCGTCGAGTTAATGAGGAGACGCGAGAAAATAAATGTATATATGTATATGTATATATATATATATATATATATATATGCGTGTATGTGAGCACGCGTGCGTTTTATTTCAAGTCTTGTTTCACGACTTCTTCATTTTCGTCGTCTCGTTAATTTTGTGTTTTTCTTTTCGGTTAATTTTTTATTTGTTTGTTTTCTTTTTATTTATTTATTTATTTATTTATTTTATTTTTTTCTTTTTCTCTCTTTCATCTTTCTCATCGTCTTCTTCATCTTCCTTCTTCTCTCTCTCCTCTTTCTTAAATTCTTTTCTGCACTGATACACTCGGTCAATGAGCGCATCTTGTAATGTTATTTAAGCAAGTGGTGTCGGTATTGGAGCGTGTGTGGGTCGTGTGCGTACCCTTGTATGTACTCGTCTTTAAGTCAAATTAATTAAGTTGGCGGCGCCACGTCGTGAATATTAAGAGACGATACACGAGGAAAAGAGAGAGAGAGAGAGAGAGAGAGTAAGAGAAAAAAAAAATTATTCTGCACCACCTTCATCGTATACTTCAACTGCCTCTGTTATAATTTTCTTTATTTTTAAACTGTTTAAATTAAACAAAAATTATATCTGCATCTCCTCTTTTTTTTTTTTTTTTTTCTTGTCATTTATTTATTTATTTATTTATTATTATTATTATTTTAAACCACTTGTACAAGTTTGGTACAGGTTTGGTACATTACATATACATTATACATATGTATACTTTTTATATAAAATATATATATATATATAGTCTAAGTGTGATTCTGTGTAACCGATCGCGGATGAACTTTGTCGGTAGGAAGTTATTGCACGCTATCCGTGAATGGCAAAACCAATCTGTGTCTTTCTCTTATTTTTGGACAATTCTCCGCAATTTTACGTGAAGTAACGCATGGAGAATTACACTTAACCGTGGAATGTAAAATTCGTGTTTGCTCTCTCGTCCACCACACACATCCACACGATACACATAATTTCTTTATGTATTTAATATCTAAAAATACGAAAAAAATTTTAAAAAAATAAAAAAAAAAATAATAATAATAATAAATGAATAAATAAATAAATAAATGAATAAAGTGTAATAAAAATGATCAAAACTCAATTGGTGAGATGGACACGACAACGAGCTCTTACCAAAATTTAATTTTCAATATTTCGAAAACCCCAAGACATGGGGAAAATATTTATTATCCAATTTTTCTTGTCAACAAACAACACGATTGAATATTTATAATTTCTTTTTTATGATATCTTTTTAATATATATATATATGTATATCTATTTAGTACGTGGATTTAATTAATTTCACATTAGCGTTCAGTTTGCGGTCATACATATAAAGAGTAAAGAGGAAAATTAACGAAAAAAAATTCGTTTGTTTATCGTCAATGGCTGGGCGTACTGGCCTTCAAAGGGAATTGCCGACGTGGCGGCGTTGAAGTTGCTTGAAGGTGGCAATCGCCATGCGAGTAAATTAAGAGACAGCCGCTCTCTCTCTCTCTCTCTCTCTCTCTCTCTCTCTTTCCCTCGCTCGTGCGCGCACACATACACACACACACACACACACACACACAGGCGTTTATTCTCGTTAGTTATCGTTATCCACCTTCCGCTGACGGTGACCGTATATAGTGTATTCGATATACAGCGTAACCGTTCCAGTATAAGCGAATGATTATAAGAAAAAATAAAAAAATTTTGAAACAAAAAAAAATAAAATAAAATCATGCAAAAAATGAAAAAAAAAAAAAACAAAAAACTAATTCAGTAGCAAACACAAAATAATTATTTTAAATATAAATAAAATATATATATATACATATGCAAATGTATATTGGAATTCATTTAATTTTTATTTTTATTTATTAATTCATTAATTTATTATTATTTTTTCAAACATGTGATAAAAAATTTTTACTATTTCTTGTGTCATAAAAAAAAAAAATATATATTTATATATATATATATTTTTTTTTTATTCAAGGTGAACATTTTTATTCAACTCAATAAAATATTTTTCGGATGTTTTGAATATATTATAGATGATTATGGTGGAAGAATAATAGTGATTTCATGGTAGACAAGAGGAGGAGAGAGGAGTTTGAGAATCGAGAAGGAATAAGAATTGCTTTCATATACACCTGTTTATACAGGTTCATCGGTACCACCCACGATCACAATTACACAAACTCATGGAGCGCGTATTATATATATATATATATATATATATATATATATATATATATTTTTTTTTTTCTTTTCTTTCTTTTTTTATATTTAATGCACGCGACTGTGTGTGACTCAACGTACGGCGTCGTGTGAGGTAATGGCATATATAAAAAAATCTCAAAGATTTTATACACTTATAAATATATTTATACGCGATGTTTTCATGTCTGATATACACATCAATATAATAGCAATAATAAGATACATAATCATCCAAATGAATTTGTGAGATAAACAAAAAAAAAAAAAACAAAAATCAGATGAAAATATTCAATATCTATTTTCCATTTATCAATACAATGAAGACGTCACGTCACTCCTTTCTATATAAACTTGCGAAAAAAAATTTGTAATACATTCCAAAATATCTTCTTTTTTTTTTTTTGGTAGTACTTCATGTATATATACATACAGATATATATATATATATATATATATATATATATATATATATATATATATATATAAAAAGAGAAAGGGAAAAAAAATTGTCGTAATTTAGTTGGAGCTGTATTGCAACGTTCCACTTTATCATCATGTCAAATCAGCAATGAAACTCGATGATTTATATTTGACATACATATGAACGAATTATAAGCTTGAAATAAATAATAATAATAAAAAAAAAATAAATAAATAAATAATAATAATATATAAGAATAAAAATAATAATAAAAGTAAAAAATAGAAATGAATAAAGGTAAGAAGGAAAAAAAAAACAATAATTAAATACCATTGAATGTGAATAAAATTTCTCGTGAATTTATAACTTATATACCTCAATAAATGTCATTATTATTATTATTATTATATTGTATTGTTAATTAATTTGTTTTTTGGTAATTTATCAATATAATAATCGAGTGTACTTATTAAACGATTTTATTGGTAATATATTTGAATGGACATTGGAATTAATAAATTTTTCCACGTGCTACCGTAGTAATTTGACTTATAATTATATGATATTTAATAAAATACAATGAATTTATAATATTAATGATAAATTTCAGTGTGATATTGTGGATATTAATTTAAAAAAAAATATATATATAAAATAAAAAAAAAATAAATAAATAGATAAATAAATAAATTATTTTTATGTGTAATTTGTGTAGTGTATGTACCTTTGTGTCCCTATATGAATAATCGTGTTTGTTTAATCAAATAGAATCATAGAATACATTAGCCCACGCCGTGTAAGGTAAACCCTGGCAATACCAGATACGTCGCTGGCAACTGACTGTACAAGCAAACAACACACACTCCATTTATACATATACCAGTGGCTGTGTATTCACAGTTTGCTTACGCTCGGGTTATTTGAGAACAGGAATATTTCCTTTATACAAATGGAAATTTTGCACCGTGAGTTTCAATTGGATTTAAGAAGTAAACAAATATAAATAAACAAAAAAAAAAAAAATAAATAAAATAAAATAAAATAATATAGAGGATAGATGGCTATTAAATATCTAAAAATAATATGAATACCATAATAATTTAACGGAATAAAATTGCATTAATAAATAATCAAAGAGTGAAAAAATAATATAAATAAAATCTATTCATCGAGTAACGTGTTGATAGTGGATCTGAGTGCTTGAACACGTTCAAGAACTCCTTGGGTAAAGTGAGATAAGGCCACGCTCGCGTCCACTCGTCGTTGTCGCGTTGGTGAGTTCAATGGACCGGATTGTCGTGTCGTTATTGGTTCAACTATGTGCGCACGTGCTTCTACTCTCTATCCTCCATAAATATTAACTTTTCTACACACGCATTCACACCACCACCACCACCACCACCACCACCATCATCATCATCATCATCAGCGGTAATACGTGTAGCCGTGAGTTTGCATTGAGGATGACAATGTAATGTCGATGGTCTAGGTTGAATTTTTATCTGTTGCGTGGGTGCAAAATAAATGCAGTGAAAGGTGACAGCAGCGCGTATTAGTTATATATACAAATTTTTTTCTTTCTTATTATTAATATTATTAAACACATATATATATATGTGTACATGTAAATGTCGTGTATTGATAATGATTCCATTGATTAGTAAATGGAAAATGGTGAAAGACATGACGTTTTGTCATTGGCATCATACACAGATGTATATGTTTGTGTGTGGCATTGTATGGCCATGAAAAGCTGTCACATCGACTAACAATAACGTGTGCACCACTATATACTGCATAAATATATTAAGTATTTACACGTATGTGTATGTGTAATGCCTCAGGCGGTATTTGAATCGTTGTCTGGTGGGTCGCGCGACGCACTCACATCATTATAGTGATTAATGCCGATGTATAAATGTGATAACTGGCTGATTTATATATGTCAACGGCACTCATTGACGAATGAAATATCATAAATATAAAATACTCTAACTAATTCCTAATACTTTTCTAATTATTATTTTATTCGCATAATTTTTTTTTTTTTTTCAAAATTTATCTGTCAATTATTTCTATTAATTTTTTTATGACATCGAAAAGAAAAAAAAATATATATATATATACATATCAATTTAAATCAGATTGTGCAAGTAAAAAATGATTAAATCCCAATTTAAATAGAAATATTCAACTGATTTAATTGATATTAATTTCGTTTTATTATAAAAAAAAAAAATTTTTTTTCTTTAAATTCAAATTATATCATGATAATTTATTTAATTGTTTATATTATTTTATCACGATATTTTTCATCTTGTTGTCCACTCCTCAGAGTTTATATCCAATATTATTATATATATATATAATTTTTTTAATTTTTTATTGTGAATATATGTACGAGAAGATACTGGGTGAGAGAAAGAACGAGGGGAATAAGTAAAATGCGCATGCGGCAATCTGTCTTGTGGCGTGTGATAAATCAATCCTGATTGTGGACGTGCGAGACACGATCAGCGAGTGGCGTGTTCTCGCTCTCTATTGAAAGCATTACTTATATATGTCCGTGTGTAACTATGCGCAAAACACTCATGGGTACTTGGATTGTGTATAAACTCGCGCGTAAGCACAGACGCATACCCGTGTGGACCATCTAACATCTAACTGGTAGAGGTGTACACATGCCGGCAGCTATACAGGGTGTGATAGAGTACACTCTGTGTGTGTGTGTGTGTGTGTGTATGTCGCCTTAAATACTACTAAGGCGCTGGCGCTTGTGAATTATTGACTCTCCATCCATATGTAAAGCCACACTATTTAATTGACAATTATTTATTTATATTAAATTTAATTACTTTATTTCAAATTATTAATATTATTCATGGAGTAATTTATATTTATATTTATATTTATATTTATATTACTTTGTAATACTAATGTTGAATTAATTAATTTACTAATTGACATAAGGTGATTTATTTTGATTGCCTGTTGATTTAATTTGTACTTATTTTTATTTCAATTTTTTTTTTTTATTACACTCGTATACGTGATATAGAGTTTTAAATGATGAAAATGTGACAAAAATCAACGAAATAATATTCACATATGATTAAAATGGTTTTAGGTCACAGACACAAATCGCCTCAGTGTTGGCCTCACTCTACATGAGGGTTTTGGACCATGAAAACTTTGTCTCTTGAATATTCATGAGTTTAAACTTGGGGAAGATGGACCACTCGCATTTTTCTTGTATAAGATCGAAATACGTGCGAGAGAGTTGTGTGAAGATTGTGATGATGGTGAGGGTGTGGAAGGTACTTGGGAGAAATTAAAAAAAAAAAAAACAAAAAAAAAAAAAAAGAAGCAGAAGGAGATAAGAGAGTGAAGAGAGAAGTCTACAGTGCCGTGGCGGGGAAAGATAAATCGGGAAAGAATCGATAAACTACACTCGGCCAAATGTATCGAGTAATAATATACACATATACACGTATATATGTGTGGGCATGTTCATGTGGATATGTTGGTCGTGTTCCAGGAAGTCTCTCAATGTATAAACATTTACGCGCCCGCAAAATTTCCTTAATAAAGTTGCCAATTTTATGGTGCCATTTTTTTTTCTGTTTTTTTTTTTTTTTTTTTTTTTCCTGTTTCATTTATTTATGGTATTTATTTATTTATTTATTTATTTATTTATTTGTTTATTTATTTATTTATTATTTTTTCTCTTGGTGTTTTTTATTTCAAGTAAAATGTTTCAGGGCGTAAGAATCCGGACCCACACCCGCGTATGTTGACAGCGTATATATATATATATATATTTGTGCCTCTTTGAATATATTTTTATTACATTTTTATTTTTATTCTTATTTCAATTCATTCGACAATAAATATATTGCAAGTACGAGCGTGGATTGGCCCACTTTTTTTCTTTTTTTTTTTTTTGTAATCAATTTATAGCGAGGGCATAATATTTTTTTAGGGGGGAGAAGAAAAAAAAAATGAAAAGTTTTTTTAAAAAAATTTTTTTTTTCTTTCTTTCTTTTTATTCTTTTCTCCGTATTTTATTATATTAAATTTATTTTTTCGTTATCCTATTCAAATCTTATTTTATTTATTTATTTTTTTATTATTTTTTTTTTTTTTTGCCGATATGGCGCCAGGTTTAATGTCCTTTCGAGCCAACCACACGCAGTGCGAGTTTCAATGCGATATATTGGACGACACGATATACATTCGTACTGGCTTATCATAATATATATATATATATATATATACTCGTCTGATTGTTGGAATGTGCATACGTTTGAGTTTAGGAATGCGAGCACATAAATCAGTGATGCCGTGACACAAAGACAACTTGATGAAAAAAAAAAAAAAAAAAAAAAACCAAAAAAAAAAATATATAAATATAAATAAAAAAATTAAAAAAATAAAAATAAAAATGAAAAATAAAAAATAATCTAATATATATACACGGAGTGTGTAAGAAATACTTGTATAAACTAAACGAGTTTTATGGATGATGTTTCTTCTTGTGGTTAACATTACAGCTATAACGCAATGAACTGATAAGAGGAACAGGATCATCATCGATATCGTGTCCACATGTGATCTGAATGATCATTGCATTTAAATGCATAATTTAATTAAAAATATTTATGTATAATATCAAATAGATTTTTTTGTTTTTCTTTTTTGTGTTGAACTAAACGTGATATGGGATTGCATTTCTCTATAATTAGACGGGTAAAATTTTGTAGATATCACCTTGCGTGTATTAAATGAAAGCCGTGATTGTAACATAAGCCGGCACAAGTGACTTCATAAGTACCGCAAGAATGAAAGTTTGTTGAACATTAAATGCGAGCACAATATAATGAAAGGCCCCATACATATATATATATATATATTTTATTTTTTTATTTTACTGCTTTATATAATCCAATCTCTAAACTGTTGGTGAGAATAAACAATTACCACCCATAATTCATGTCATAATTTTTTGTTTTGTTTTATTTATTCTTTATTTTTATCGATATATTTTATTCACATAAAATATATTACACAATAGAACAAATTCAGTAGGCAAGATTTCATTCATACGTCAATGTGTACCGATATATAGATTCTCTTCTCATCGTGAGGTAAACATCAAAATGAAAATGGCGCGCCACATACGAGACCGCGCCATTTTTCATCGACAATCAATTGTTTCGTTAAAAATGTTATCAAGAAATGGTATAAAATAAATTAAATAAATAAATAAATAAATAGTAATATAAACAGGAAGATAACAATATTATTATGATATATGTGGATAGTTAATGGACAGGATAAAAATAACTATCAAATATGTATTCATGAATTGTCATGAATTGTCATATGGCGCCAGGATCGTGCGGCTTTTGGTTCATGACGTTCCCCCCGTTGTGGTTGGCGTTTGCACGTATTCTCGGCTGCAGCTCCCACTTGCTGAAACACATACAAATCTATGTATATATATATATATATATATAGATTTGTAAGCCAAATAAATAAATATCGTGTACATATATACAATTGGTGTGGGACACACTGAGACATGGGCCGTGACTAATCTTAACGTTAGGGCGCCCCCGTTGTCGTATCGTTCACTGAATTATTGCCCTGTTATCTTTCTCGGTGTGTTGGAGGAGCACCTGTGTGTGGGTGGGGTTGGGCCCCACTGTGCTGTTGAGATCCAGTTTCATGAAAGGGACCGACGTGCTGATACTCGGCCCTGACTCTATACAATTCGCCTTTGCCTCGAAGGCTCACCTCTTTCCTTCTCGTTTTCTCCTCATTCTCCTTTTCCTCCCTCTCCTATATCCATAAACGTATATATTTACTCTCCACGTATTGAACATTCAATTGTATTTACAAATATATATATATATATATATATATGTATATATTGTTCCTAGTTCTAATCTGTCAGCCATTTGTTAAGCAGTTATGACGTTGGATATGATGCGAAGCACATGCTGACTGTGTCGCCGTTTGTTCGCAGCGTGCGCGTACCGTGGACGGGACCACCCTGAAAAACAGCATCAGGTCTCGTGTGTCGCTGCGTTGTTGGCGCTTGACTCTCGGGTGGGGACACTGCAACTGAATGCGCAACAACGGGCACCGTTTGCAACCTGCAAGCGCGCGTGTCTTACACACACACACACACATATATATATATATATATATAGACGTGTATGTATAATCCAATGGCTCATAGAAAAGTAATTTTTCCCAACTTCTTCATATTACCACGGAGTTTCATATTATAATTTATTGTCTCTTGTGTACACTTATTATTTATCATTATTTATTTTATTTCATTTTAATTATTTATTTATTTATTTATTTATTTATTTATTTATTTATTTTTTTCTTTTGCTTATTGACAATTGTTTTTGGTGAGTTTAGCTAAAGTCTTTGTATTTGTGTACTTGTTCATCTGTTATTATTTATTATTTTTTATTTCAACTTGTACTCTATTGCCAAGTATATACGTAAGATGATGGAGGACCCGGTTACGCCGACAAAGATCCGCCGCGACATGAGCGCCAATATAAATGTGCTCGCTGTATATATATATATATATATGTGTGTGTGTGTGTGTGTGCACGCACACACACGAGTACAACTTTTTCCTGATATGTAGTGCACTTATTTTACTTTATGACAGTCCACTTTATATATATACATACATAAAAGCGTGTCAAAATCCGATGAAAATAACATTAAATAAATGTCATGTATTTATTTATCCATTTTTTTTTTTCCATTAATAATTATTGATTCGTCAATTCATACCGGAAATAGGGAAATGAATATATATATATATATATATTTTTTTTACTAGGTTGATCATCACGTTCGTTGAAAGGTTGGGTGTGTTCTTATTGTTCATGGTAGCGTGACAGACACTCGATTGTCTCCCTTCATATGTACCTTGCCCATTTCCTTCCTCTTGTCTCTTCAAATACCACATACTTACACCATACGTTGCTTTAATAAAAGGCGTACAGGTCATGTTCCTATACATATATATGATATCCTCGAGTGATCTCGTTTCCTGACTTGCCCATACATATATTTTATAATTAATCCGTAATAAAAAAACAAAAATATAAAAAATAAAAATATTATTATAAATTTTTTGTTTGTTTATTGTACAGTGAAAGTGAAAAAAAAAAAAAATAAATAAATAAATAAATAAATAAATTTACCAATTCATAAAATCTACGCTATCAATAATGAAAATAAATGACAATACTTTTTTTTTGTCTCTCTCTCTCTCTCTCTCTTTCTTTCTTTCTATATATATATATATATGTATATGTATGTATTTATTGAAGCGCGACCCACACGTGCCCACGAATGCGTCATAAATTGAGAGCGACTTCCTGCACACGCTATCTCAATCGATCCTGGGCCACGGCGGAAAAGAGACGGGAACGAAACTCTCTTCGGAAAGAGAAGAAGCTCTTCTCTCTTTGTGAGTGAGATACTACTCTATACTGTTGGTATATTGTATTTATATCGACCAACAACCAACGAGGACAACAATAACAATAACCACGACAACGACAACGACGAAGAAGACGAAGAAGCGCCAACGAGAGAAAGATAAAGGCTAAATAAAAAGACAGAGTATCTTCAAGGAGCAATACAACTTTGAATATATATAACTTGGCGTCTCTTCTCTCCTTCTGTTTTGCATTTACCGATGATATCTCCACTGGTAAGAGGGCGGAGTGGGCTTAACGGCGTAGTCTGTCGAGGACGCATGGGCGCGGCGGTTACTTCTTTACAAATAAATAAATAAATAAATAAATAAATAAATAAATAAATAAATAATACAATTGTAATAATAATATTTGTAGTAAATAAAATATTAATAAATAATATATATATATATATATATATATATATATATATATATATATATATATATAAATTAATTATCCTTTTAATAATAATATTATTGTAACAAAGCAAAAATATACATAGAAATAATTTTTTTATATTTTAATTTGAATGTATACGTAGTTTATTGCGGTGGATGCAATTGACAATACACAGTGAACACAGGTGGACGTGAGATTGAAGATAAAACTGAGAGAACGAGAGTTAAATATATATATATATATATAAGTGTGTGTGTGTATGTGTGTGTGTGTGTATAAAGAAGGTGGCACGACCTTTCCTGCTGGTTCGTGGTCCCCGATGTGACTCGAAACGAGAAACAAACGAGAGCGCACCTTAACTGGAACCCTCTCCCGCACAACTGACCCTGTCTTTTATCTCATTTATTTTTTTTTTATTTATTTCTCTTTCTCTTGGTACTTTTTTTTTTCTTGTTTTTTTTTTTTTTTTTTTTGTTTCTCTGCATATATATATGTATGTATATTTACTGGATTGCACGGAGAATAAACACGTGCTATGGGTTGTTTTGTGTCCCTGTTGCTCTGAATCGTGGCATACGGGACGACGAGACACATTGAAAGACGCGAGGAGATATACTCAGCTTTTCTTGGAATGGTTGTGGAGACGTATAGGGAGTACATATAGTGAAGAAAAAAAAGAAAAAAAAATAATAATAATAATAAGAATAAAGTGAGTGAGTGAGTGAGAGAAGTGGGCGCACACGGAGAGCGCGCCGACTTTCTCGTTCTACACGCCCGGTAACACGACGAATAATTTGTGGATGGAAGAGACACGAGCACACGTTTGTGCCTGCATACGTATAGATTAGAACGTTTACGAGGAGACACAACTTGATAGGGAGAAAGAATAAATACAATTCAATGTGATGTGTATGAAAAAAAAAAAAAAAAAATATATTATAATAATAATAATAAAATAATTTAGAGACTGAACTTCAAAACACCTGAAGCAAATAAATTTTTTTATTTTTTTTTTTTTCAATTTTATTATTTATTTTTGTCTTTATTTTATTTTATTTTATTTATTTATTTATTTATTTATTTTTTTCTTTTTTCTGGATAATTTTTTTGTGCTTGGACATGTAAACACATGATGAAAAGTGAAGAAAAAAATTTTAAAAAAAGAAAAGCGATAGATCAAAACCGCTCACACATGACTGTATATCACATACGTGCATTTGTCATTCTCAATTATTTACAGATGAACAAAATCTATATATATTTTTCCGACTATATACACATGGGTATACATATATTATAGCAACATATATATATATATATATACACATAGATATGTGTATAAAGTGTCCATGAATGTTGACTATTTGAATGTTTAAGTGCGCGTGATGCGCGGTATATGAACAATAAAAAAAAAAAAAAAATTAAAAAATTGTTTTTGCAAAGGATACCGCCATTTGCGGAAGACACTGCACCGCTTGTACATGCGGGCCATGAGTGAGGATAATTCACGACCATCATAAATCTATCAATTTATCCTATATACTATATCATATACATATACATATATCCCCACAAATAATTCATACATTCAACAACTCAACTTTCATATGAATTTTTATTTATTTTTTCATTTTTTTTATTTTCTTTTTTTTTTCAAATTGAAAAATCTAAATATATTTTTGATGATTAAATATTTGTATATAACAAAAATATATAATAATAATAATAATAATATACAATAGGTAAAAATTTTAAATGTGTATTGTACATAAATTTGTATTAATTTATATATATACATAGACGAGTGACTCGTGCCATATAACACATAAGTTCTGCCACATGTGCGTAGTTATATAAAATTGTGCGTGCGTGGCACGTGCTACTGGTGGTGGTGGTGGTGGTGGTGCTGCTGCTGCAAAAGAGATGGTCGAGTACACTGTACAAAAAAAATACGCGCATCGCATCGAATACAACAGGAGGGTAAAGAGAAGAGAGGGAGTGTGTAATAAAGCTATGCGCGCCTGTTGGTGGTAAGAGGGTAGATAACTATCTAGAGTCATCTGGCGGAATAAGGGAGGAGTGGTAAAGAGACGAAGTAGAGCCACGAGCAACGACAGTATGGACAAAGAGGGACATAGGGGGGTGGCATCATTAAAATGTCACGTTATAGGGTGTATCATATTTATGTAACAGTCAAAGACCTGGTGATTCATTAATTGCATAGAAATTCGTATTAATAAATATCTACATGTGTTAATATCCAAGTTTCATCGTTTTTTATATTTATTTTTATTTATTTATATATTTTATTTTTATTTTTTTTATTTATTATATATTTTTTTTTTTTTTTTGACAGGTTTGACAACACTGCATTTATCTCGACAGGATACAGATCTATTTTACTTTTTTTTTTTTTTCAAGTTTTATTGTCGTTGTTCCCTGTATTGGTGTCTATTGGTTGATGGTTTAACGCCTACAATAATCTCGTTATGATAGGAATCGTGTAGAGGCTTTGACATTTTCACAATGCAAGGTAGAAACTTTGTTCCATTTTTTTTCTTTTTTTTTTTTTTTTTTTTTTTTTTCTTCTTCTCATCGTCACATTTTTGTTTGTGCTTGCATGACAACTCATCATTGTATTATTGTATAAATGTCTCTATGTCTGGGTATACACGTATGGGATTTTTTTCTTTTATACTTTTTTTTTTTTTATCATCTTATTCAGTATATAACTACTTTATAATATTTCTCAGGTATCAACTGTATTATTTAAAATATATTTTCACTCGTTAAAAAAATATAAAGATATAAATTTTCGTCTAAAGAAATATTATACCGTGGAAAAAAAAATATATGTATATATATATATGTATATTTTTTTTATTATTATTTATGTAATATTTAAACAAAAATAAAATTATTGTATGAATTATTTCAAATCACTGTATATAATAATTTTCCATTAAATTTTCCACTCCCTCATTTAATTATTTCAAAAAAAAAAAAAAATATAATAATATTGACGTAGCATATGGCACATCAATGATTTATTTTTTTTATTTTTTTTTATTTCATTTCACTCAAAGTCACGATTCATCGCCCATTATAATAGAACACTCGATATATGTGAGTAGATAAACCTGTCGATTGCAGGTTTCATCATACAAAAATTTCCCAAAACAATTAATTAAATGAATCCATTTATTATATAAATTAATAATAATTTTCATGCGAAATATTTTTTTAAAAAATCAATATTTTGTTTTTTTTTTTTTGTTTTGTTTTTTTCGATAATACGAAGTATATATTTTTATTTATTTATATATAAATTGTTATATGGCAGACAACATTATAAGAGAGTGGAGAAATGGCAAAGGAATTTCATGTCTCCCACGTGTGGCTATCAAATGTCTGACGAATGAACATCAGGAATGTCGTACCATCAAAAAACCTCTGAATAAAAATAAATAAGTGAATAAATAAATGCACGATCAATTTAAATACACGTATATATCTTAGCGATTGGATAAATATCATTGTAAAAAAAAAAGAAAAATTAATTTTTGTTTATGAATTATTTTTCGTGGATGTCGTGGGTGTGTGATTGTACGGGGCAGTTACTCGCGTTGAATTTGTGTAAATGTGCACCTTTTCTCGCTACTTATTCGCGGTGTGAGGCCACCCACGGCGCCATCTTATCAAGTGAATCTCAGCGGGCAATGTGCGCAGACTGATGCGAATATGTTACGAGAAGGATTGAGAGTCTCTCTTGTTGTACTCATCTTCTTATATATATATATATATATACGTTTATATACTTGGACGCGTGCAAAAACAGTCTCTACTCATTCGCTTCCAACAAGTCGCACCCAAGTGCAGTCGCCACTTCTCAAGTTCCATATCCTGCTCGTCCTTAACGGCGCCATTTGAACCCTATACACACACACACACATATATATATATATTTCAAATGTATTTATACATATGTAAATATATTTCATAATATATATATTGTTTTCACACGCCGTCGTAGCTAAAGAAAATTTATATGTTATAAAAGAAATTAAATGGGAGAAAATGACATTTTTTTCTTTTTTTGTCTTCTCCTATTTTATATTATTTATATTTACGGGACTATAATTTATATTAATTGATTGGAATGAGTTGATAAAGATGTTGGTGGTCTTTATTTATTTTACACTATAATCTCAGAGATCTCTATCACACCTGTAAATACCGCACCTATAATAAAAATTAATAATTATATTAGTACAATATAATACGTTTTTTTTTTTTCTTTTTCTTTCTTTTTTCATTTTATTTTATTTATTAATCAAACCTCAAGTGTCATGAATTTATGTATATTATTTATTATTATTATCATTCTTTTTTTTCTTTTTAGATGGAAAAAAAAAAATATATATATCCTCACACATATTTATATATTGACGTGAAAAAATTACGCCCACCCAGTTTAAAAAAAAAAATGAAAATGAATATAAATATCTGAATGTATGACAATACAGTTCACCTGTAGCCAAAGAAAGACCGGATGTTCTTCTACATGTATATATATATATATATATATTCACAAATAAATGTGTGTGGGCGTGTGTAGTTTGTGTATTGTTGGCAATCAGGTATAGCCGGAAGATGGAGAATAAGGACACGGTGATGGAATTTACGGTGATTTTCTTATTTTTTTTTCTTTTTTTTTTTTCGAATACAAAATATGTGTGTATTTTGCTATTTCGACAGGGTGACTATGGGACATCATGAACCGTGTGATATTTTACACAATTTAAAATCTATTTATACATATCATTTATATTTGAAGTTGAAATAAGAAAAAAAAAAAAAAAATTTTTTTTTTTTTTTCAAATTTAATAACAAAAAATTAATATCTATCATCAGACAAATAAATAATATAATGATTAAATAATATTTAATTGGTGGTAGATGTTAAATATAATGTGAGTATATAATCCATTGGTCTTACTTGGATGACGAAGTGACGCGTGGACCGTCTGTCGAGGGTTTTTATTTTTATTATATGTACATACATATATTTTTTTTTTATTATATTCCCTGGAAGAGGTGGAAAAAAAGAGAGAAGAAGGGGAAGGGCGCGTGGTTGGTATTTCACGGTTTACCTACAGTCAAAATTAAGCTCGATTCACACTGAACTGTAGAAAAGAAAAAAAAGAAAAAAAGTTTTTTTTTTATTCCCCTACTATCGTTCATTATTTATTTCATTTTCTGTGCTTTCTCGATGAGAACGAACCGTGAACGGGACGACAGTGTGAATCGACCCTTATAAGGAACCGCAGTCATTAATTTACACTGGTCTACATATTTACAACAGACGTGCGAGTATACGCAAAGGGATGCGTACAATATATATATATATATAATCGTGGGTGTGCCATGGGGACTTAATTAATAGCCATCATGGCACGATGTATAACCACATGGTGCGTGCGCGTGAGTGTTGATCAAAAAAATTATGACGTATTTTTTTTTTTTTTTTGTATTCTTTTTTAATTTTTTTTTATCATTATTCTATTTAAACAAAAAAAAAAATAATAATTAAAACGGAGAAAAAAATAAAATAAAATAAAATTTATATGCAAAAATATTTATTTGATTGGAGATTTATCAAAGTATTTGAACACAGACACGAGTGAATAAACACAAGTGAGTTTTGTTATATCGTGAAGTCGCGTTTTAATCGTGCACTACTCGCACAACTATTTTCTCTACCACAAGTTGGATCTTCATTTGGCGCGCGTGCTCACGCTTGAAGGCAAACGAGAGAGTGTTAAAGCAGAGCTGTAGCATGAAGAAATAATTTTTTCAACACCTTGTGATAGGCAGAGATGGCTTGGGGATAGTCTAACGCAACTTGTGCGTGGGCGTTTGCACACAAATACACGCGAGTTGATATGTCTATATATATATATAATAGCGTGGTAGACGCCACTAAAGTTGCATTCTCGGGTAATCTCTGTCTATTTGCTTTCTTGCATAGAATATATAGACATATATACTTGACTGTGTTCGCGTTAATGAAAAAATAGATATAAAAAAATGGCTGATGAAGGCACAAGTTAAAATACTCTCTCTCTCTCTCTCTCTCTCTCTCTCTCTTTCTCTCTCTGTGTAATGTCTTTATTCGTAGGGTTATATCTGTATATTGTGAGAGTTTAATATATTATATAGCCTATGAAATAATTAATTATTACATCTTAATCAAAGAATATAGAGGGAACGATGGTAAATTATTATATATATACAAAGCGTGTTGAGAATAAAGTAGAGTGGAGACTTGTGAGCTACTCGCTCTTCGTGTTTTGCTCACGAGAATCGACCTCACGGCCACTTGGTATTATATACACTCTTCTATATATACATATATACTCAAAAAGTTTAAGTACTTATAGAGAAGTGGCTTTGGTTAGTCGCGCTGCACGAAACCACATCACAGACTTGGCCTTTTTCAAGGTGAACACACACACACACACACACACACACACACACACACGCAAACAATATTTCTGTATATACATAAATTTTAATGTAAATAAAATAGAGTATTTAAAATGTGTATTGGAAAAAAAAAAAAAAAAAAAAAATATGTAATCATCAACAGAAATATTTATCGAGTAAAATAAGAAGATATAAAAAAAAAAAAATTCTTTTTCAAATTAAAAAAAAAATAATAATAATATTTAGAGAAAAGACAAGTTGTATTTAAATACGACAACTGTTTTAGAATACTTTAGATAAGACCACCGTAGTGGTGTAATATTTGCCACGACAATAAGCAGCAGCACAAGCCTCACATGATTGCCCACCACCCGAGAACATAAAACGACAATAATCCATGGCAGTTTATCGTACCTATATATGTCTAGCTATACCATAACGTTTCCTTGTGAGAGAGCCCTTCACCTCACACTTCTAATATTACCAGTCTACCACACACACACACGCATACATATATATATATATATATATATATATATATATATATATTTATGTGTATATGTGTATGTAAATAAACAGTCTCTTGTGACGCCATCAAGGAGGATAATCCAACGTCACGAGATGGCGCTCACATGGCAGAATTTCAATTTTTTTTTTTAATTTTTTTTTTTTTTTTTTTTTCATTTCAAATACACGTATGTACAATCGTAAAATCATCATGACACTCGAGCTTCCTACACGTTATATATATATACACATATGTTTACTTTTGTTATATATCTTCAATATATATGTCTTAAGTATGTATGTAAGCGTACGTTTTTTTCTTTTTATATATATATATATATTATTAGAATTGTATATTGTATAAATAATAATATTGAACGAATGAAAGAAGGAGAAGATGAAAAAAAAAAAAAAAAAAAAAAAAATGAAAATTCTAAAGTGTCACTGCGCAAAGTGAAGACTCTTTTCCTAGTTTTCTCAAGACCAGGGGGTCAAGTGGGATTTTACATTTTAGATTAATCCTCGAAGATTATGTGTGTGTGTGTGTGTGTGTGTGTGTGTGTGTGTGAATGTTGGAACTCCCTCTATTACTCTTTTTGCTTTATTCTTTTCTAATACACACGTTTATACATACAGACTCTATCATCGTTCTCATCCATTTATTTATTTATTCTATTTTTATATGTATTTTATTATTATTTATTTATTTATTATTATAGAGAACGGTAAGGATAAGAATCATCTAACAGTGAGATTATAAAAGATTTTAATCTTGAATTGACGATCGATATTTTAAATCAATTTTATCTCAATATCATAATCTAATTGACGAAATTATAATTACAAATTTTATCTTCGTGATTTTATTATTATCATCGTGACACTAAAATTATTTGTATTATTAAATTTACATATATTAATATTCTTCAATTTATAAATTTAATATTTTTTTCTTTTATTATTATTATTATTATTATTATTATTATCATCATTTTTTTTATTTCAATTCCTTATTGTTTTTATTCTAAATTTAAAATTATCACTGTATCCCATTTTATTCACTCGAAAACTATCGATACATAAAATTTCTCAATATACAAGTGTACACATAAATTATATGAGCTAATTGTGAAAGACGGAAGTCAATCAGCCGATGTATATATCTTATACACATCAGATACATATGTGTATATGTATGTATACATGTGACATGGATCGATTGTTGTCTGCGATATATCAGACGCTTCTTGATGATCATTAGGCAGGCGCGGGAGTTCTTTCTCATCCAACACTATATAGATATATATATTGAACCTGCTTTCACGTTCCTATATATATATATAACTCTGCTTTCTCCAGTTGCTATAGTAAAGAAAGGAAAAAAAAAAAAAAAAAAGGAATAATAATAATGATAATAATAATAAATAAGTGAAAAACAGAGAGAAGGTGGGAGAGAGAGTAAAAGAGAGATAGGGTAAAAAAAAAATTAAGAGGAACGAGCAAACGTACGGGGCCTCTCTTCTTCTTCTTGTTTTCTTGTTCTTCTTTTTTCTTTTTTTTTCTTTTTCAATCCACCTTCGCTTTGAAGCCCCGTTGTTGCTGCGCGCACGCGCACCCACATACACCTACACATATATATATATATATGTGTATATAAAGCCTTGAGTAGTTTTTCGTATCAGCCACGGATCTTCGTAATCTCGCCGGCATCGACACATGGCTGTCCTGGGTCCTTCTTTCCTCGTGTATATGTGGCCGTGTGGGGCGTGCATGATTCATCCGCGGCCGTAAATCACCGGGCCATGGTCCCACTTTATAGCTTTTGAGGACGACGATATCCAATGCCGAAAAACCGTTTTCTCTTGTGCATTGACGATGCGCGTTTGAATTTTGTATACACACAAATTTTCATTTGTTGGAATTATTATTTTTTTTTTTTCTTTTAGTTTTTGTTTTTTGTTTTGTTTAAGTAATAATAATTAATATATATATATATTGTAATTTTTATATTATTTATTTATCTGTGATTTATTTATAATTATATAGAATTTTATTTTATCACTTTGATTTATATATATTTTTTTTTTTTTTTTTTCCTTGCTTGATTCATTAAATAAATACAATTTTATTCACACAGGGCAAATTGATGTATACATTTATAATACTATTTGAAGTCACATAAATAATTAATTATACATACGATTAAATGTCGTGTCTATTCAAATTAATCCTAATGTCTATATACACTTAGATAAATAGATATATGTATATATGTACACACAATAACATTATATTTATAAGGTCTAATTACAATCGCACTTGTTAATTTAATATTCATAAAAAAATTTTGCGACCAAGTGACGACTGTTGGTTTGTCTAAACATAGCGCATAAAAACAAGACAAAAAAATTCTAAAAAAACATTCACGACATGTCTTTGTTCACAATAAGACATAATATATTATATGATGATTGAAAGATCATACAATTAATTTAATTAATCGTGATCAATATAAATTAAATATTGACAATAAATTTTTATTCAATTACTAACAATATTTATACTCGAAAAAATTCATGTTTATGTGAGAAAAAAAATTTCACTAGCAAAAACTTTGTTAATTTTTTTTTTTTTGTTTATTTTGTTGTTTATATATATTTTTTCGATGTTTGTATAAGTCGGAAGTTGTGAAATGTTTACTTATATACACATATTGTATTTTATTGATGACAAGATTGAAAGCACGTGTATGTATAAATAGAAAGAGGGTGTAAGAGAGAGGGACACGACAGATGGATTTATCGTCTATCGATATTCGAAATACAATATTAATGTATTAGTGAATATATACGGTGATGTATTGTGGGTATATAAAATCGTGTGCGTTAAGAATTACTCACATGTGACTTATCTATATATATATATATATATGTGCCACATGTATTTATATATTTATAGTGTTAAGAAGCGAGTTGAAAGAATAGACAAATAAATTTTAATAGTTCGCACGAGAAGTTTGTAGAAAATTGATGGCGCAGACGCTTCTGTGACGCGTGAGAAAACACAGAAAATATTTATATACGTGGAAAAAATATATATATTGACACACAGAAACATTTATAAACATACACATAGTATATTAAGAGAAGAGAAAAGAAAAAAAAAAAAAAGAGTGCAATATTTATATCTCTTCTTTGTATTTTTTTTTTTTTTTTTAATTTTTTCGTTTCTTTTCTTTTTATTTTTAAGAGTCACTTCCAATGAATTAATCGATTGATCGTTGAACCCTCTTGTTAAATCTAATTTTCACATCAGGGCGCGGTATCGGCTGTCCGCCCAATGCGTATTATAGTTAGTATACATTATATATATAATATATAAATGCTACTGTAATACGCAAAAAAATATTTTGGACAGTCGTTCTCATACATCCGCCTACGTGAAATTCATTTTACTCAGATGTATCTTCATCACTTTTGTCCATACATACATGTATATATATTTATATATTATATTTTCTCTATTACAATCTGTTACTTGTATTCCAATTATTTATTTATTTATTTTTTTTTTTTTATTACATGGATATATGAGTAATGAATATTTTTTTGTAAAAGAAAAGTTGGAATTGGATGGTAGTGAAAGAAAAAAAAAAAAGAAAAGAGGTATAAATAAATAAAAATAAAAATATGCAGTTAAAATTGATCTTGTGGTATTTGGGAGTTGTGCACCCGCACCTTCTTCAACTGCACGGCATGCCAAACAGGTTTGACGAGTCGTGAAGGTGGAATACACAAAACGCACATACTTATGTGATGGTGCGCGCGGCCACGTGCTGTAGAGCATTACTTATAATCCCATCAGCCATTTTTGCTTGTCCCTCGATCCTCGATCTTGAAAATTAATCAAAATATATAGTCATTTTGTGTGCCAAATTCTTCTCTACAATTTTATTTATATATATGAATATGTACGATTCAATATGTAACCGTGAGAGCGTTTGAAACACAAAAAAATTTTCTCCTAAAATAGAGTATAAATTTGTTTATATCGAGGGAAACGATCTATTGAATTATATATACACACACACACACACACATATATCTATATGTGTATGTTTTTTTTTATTTCATTTTGTTTCTTCTGTCGTTTTTATATTAAAAAAGCCTTGTTGGTGAGTATGCGAATGAACACGGTCCTCCAGCAGCCACCACGATGTTACTTACGATGGAAATAAATTTGCGGAGGAGGACATCGCGCGTGCACAACTCTCTACAGTAGAAGGAAGTGGAAGACCACAAAAAGAGGATATGGTGGAGGAGTTGAAGAAGGTGGAAACATCGTAATGATTTTCCCTTTACAACCACATGCATATATATATATATATATATATAAATTTATATTTAAAAAAAAAAATGCATATATATACGAAAGACAAAGTTATGAAACCAAATAAAAAATTAAATTAAATTTAAAAAAAAAAACATTAATTAAATTAAAAAAATTAGGACACTCCACCGTTATGTATATTATACCATATTCATTTTTATAATCCCCATACACCAAACGTGTACACAAAATTGAAATGTAAACTTTGCAATAAGTTCAAAGAGACAAGCGGAGGCGTATCAACATATACAAGTAATCATAAAAATAATTAATTTTTAATTAATTATGCGTTTGAAGACAAAAAAAAAAAAAAAAAAAGTTATATTTTTTGAAAATTTTTTATTCATTTGGTTGAGATTTTTTTTTTTTAAATTTAATTTATTTTACAAAAATTCACATTGTTTTATTATTATTATTATTATTATTATTTTTTTTTTTTTGTTATCTAATGTAGCGGAACGCGGTCAAATTTTTGCCCTCACTTAGCAATAATTCACGATAATAAAAAAATGAAATAATAATAATAATAAATAAATGAATAAATAAAAAAAATATAAAAAGGGGAGAAGAGGGTTAGTGGTAGTTACTACTGCGTTCACAAGTTGCAGTAGAGAAAGCCGCCAATATCGATAAGTCAGACAACGTAGTTCATTGATCGACAAAAAATTCATCGGGTTCATGTATATATATATATATATAACAAGTGATCTGTATGTATATTGTACTATGTTCCTTCCACCAGTGTGTTATAAAGCAACGTTGAATAATAGCCGTATAGATATATTTTCAAGAGGCAAAAACGATCGCGAGTACGCAAGGGATGACTCTCCAACTCCCGTGACCGCCTTTACCGATTACAATCTTATGGTCGTATTTTATTTTATTTTTATTCACATTTTGTGTTTCTTTTTTTTTTCACTCTTTTACTCTTTCTCTTCGTTGCAGTTTAACGCGTAAATAAAATTCTTTTATTACCTGTATCCACTCGCACACACACATACACACACACACACACACACGAAACATGAAACAGGATATTGTATAAATAATTATTTAAATCCTAAATTATAAATTAATTATATCAAAATATATAAACAATAATCCATTCTATATTTAAATTATTAATTTATAAATATATTATTTACTTTTTTAAATTTATGATTCATAAATTATCGCAATAAATTTGTGAATAACACATAAAACATTTTATTTCCATGACGATTGATAAGATTAATGGACGTCATGTGTCTATTTATGAAGAAAAATAATAATAATTATAATAAATAAATAAATAAATAAATAAATAATATTATGTGTATAGGTATAAGTAAAAAATGAAACCAAACATGAAAAAAAAATAATAATAAAAAATTAATTTATTATTATTATTATTATTATTTTTTTTTTTTACATTATAGCGGATCTTTTTTAATGCAATCATAATTAGAAATAATGGATCACCCGCGGCTTCGTTTTTAACAGATGCATAAATTTCATGTTGAAATGAGCACCGACACGCCGACGATTATGTACATATATATATATATATACATGTATATATGTATATATATTTATTTATTTTTATATACAAACGAAAGATGGTACAAACACGGGTTCGATCAACGGTATCAAGTTTTTGGCCATGGGTCTGCGCTCTCGACCATTCATAATCATTAGTGCTATGGATGTGTCCACCATAGTGACTCATTATGTCACTCATGCCCGTTCATTATTTATAATTCCGCGATTATGATTGAAATAAAAATAAAAAAAAATAAAATAAATAAATAAAATAAAATAGTAATAATAAAATATAATGATAAATAACAATAAAAAGATAAAAAATTGAGTTCTTATATATTTATCTTTGGCTACTTGGATTTTTTTTTTTTTTTTTTTTTTCTTCTTCTTTTTTTAAATTCATCAACGGAAATTTTCTGTATATGAGAGATGATGCGGGTGATTTAACAAATGTCGGTGCATATGCAGGTGACAAATAATGTAACATATAAATATATATTTACATAGATATACATCAATGAAATTTATTTGAAAATTTAATGAAATATTTTCACGTAAAATTTTTTTATTATCTCGAAATTTTCTATTTATTTAATGAAGATATATATATCATATTTTATTATTATATTCAACGATATTTTTTATTTTATTTTATTATTTTTTTATTTTTTATTTTTGTGTTGAATTAAATTAAATATGTGATGTGCACATGTTATAATCCTAGACCACAATATAATTGTAGAACGTGACGTTTTTATCTTTAAAATCGTGCGGGTAAAAATATATATATATATATAAAATAGTCATAATATTCGTGTGCAACATTAAATAGTATTACACCTGCCGTACTCGTGTATACGCGCGTGCCATTGCACACATGTCATTCAAAGTAGTGAGCATTTATAATTACATATTTTCTACATTTAATTAATTTTACAAAATTTAAATTTTTCTTCTACAAAATTATTTATTTGAAGATATAAAAAAAAAAAAAAAAAAAAAAAACAATAATAGTATTGACAATATAAATAAAAATTCAATGATTAATCAATAAATTTCTTTCTAGTTTGAAGATTTCTCACCGGTGCCTTTCACACAATCACATGTTTTTGGTTTGCATGGCTGGTGAAATACTCAATTTGTAATAAACTCCACATGTTGAACTATGAGTAAAAAAAAAAAAGAAAAAAATTACTGCACAATTAAACAAAGTATTAAATGATAAAAATATGTAATTAATTATATGCGCTTAGTTTTCAAACAAATAATTACATTACGTATACAAAATTATTTTTTTCTTTATTATTATATTTTTAATAGATAAATAATTATTGAGGACACTCTTCACGTATCATGCACTGATTATCAGGTCCTCGAACGTAACCCTCATCACACTGACATACATTAACAATGCAATTCTGAAATAAATATCAATAAAATAAGTTAAAGATCATTATAAAAAAGTAATAGATGTTTTTTTTTTTTTTTTCTTTGTTCTACTAACCATAGTACAAATTTGTCTCGTGGGAGTGCTACATGTCAATGGACATGCACTACCGCAAGATTGACATTTATCGTGTGGTCCACCGCTGCATTGAGCAGGACACGATGCAGCCGATTCTATAGGTGTAAATTGTGGTGGTTTTGCATCAATCACAAAATCTACAAATTAAGTTTCAATTAATTCGACGTTTATCGAATAGTGAACAATAATTATACTGATATGATTTTTAATTTGACTTACACGTGGAAATAATTGTAAATACAATTAGTAAATGTACCGTTAAGAAACGCATTTTGCAACAGCCGCGTGTGAACGATTATTATCGTATAATAATTTATAATGAATATTCATTAACTAACGTTTGCTTTTATATATCAACGACAATGTGCCAACAGATCATGAAATATTTAATTTTTTTGTTTGCTTTTCAAAAGATGTTTACTTATCTTACTTTTTTTCTGAACTATTTGGTTTCATTATTCAAGGTTTGACTATTTTTTTTTTTTTTTTTGAGTTCAAAAATGGAACGTGTGTACTTCTCTTATCAGTGTGTATATTTGCGATACTGAAATATCATTTGCCATTATGTCACGTAACACGGGTCACGGATAAGAATTAAATTAATTAAATTTCGAAATTGATAAGAGACAATGAAAAATTTATAATTTATAACATGATTTTATTTATCTATATTATTGTATTATAATAAATATTATATATAATCATAATTTTTCAAATTTTAATTGTGATGAACACATATATATTCGTCCTGATATTGACAAATATTTGGATTACAACTCTGCAAATAATACAATATTATAAAAATTAATTGGAAAAAAAAAAAAAAACAAAAAAAAAATCGTCGTGAATTGAATGTTATTAATTGTATTATATAAGTTATGAGATCGTAATCGTATATCGCAAGATTCAACGTCATTCACGCCATTACAAGTAAATGGACAGTGTGAACCATATTCAACGATCATGAGTGGAGCCATCATGATACGCTGGATAAAATGGTGTTGAAGATTGTGGTACAGATGTTACTAGTTGTGATTTAGGATCAGAATGAATTTTTGAATATTGATTTGGGTGAATACATTTATTGTCTGGTGTTCGTACCATAAATAAATGTCTGTACACTCGCATGCGTTGAGAACAAATTTAATTTTATTCACCTGTGAATAATAATTGAAACAAAACAAATAAAAAGAAAGAAAGAAAAAATTGTTTTTCCTACTTACTGTTTTTACACAATTACTGGCGCATTCTAAACATAAATTGAGTGCACCACTAGGACAAGGTTTTTTGTAAAATTCCGGTTGATCATGTACATACGAGTGAACCAATAAAATAAAATTGAAACAATATAAAAATAGTGTTGTGAGCATATCGAAATAAATCAAAAGCCAATTTTTTTTTCAATACAATTGATTTTGATTTATTGATTTTTATATTTTTTTACACGATGTAATGGTGCATACAGTAATTAATAATTTTATGGTAAATAAATTCATCATTAATGTCAATGACAATGATTGAAAAATATTCTTTCTTATTTGAAAATATGTAAAAAAATTAATTAATTTACTTTCTGTATGTCACAGTATTTATATACAATTATACAGTATAATATGCATTGAGGAAATCTTGAAAATTTTATTATCGTTCAATTAACATGCAGTTAATAATTATGCAATTTTTAATCCATTTTTTCCACGTAAGTATTTTATTATACTAAAAAAAATATTCATCATTATTTATAGAATATTATCGATTTAATTCCATCGTGAATATAAAATAATTTTCTCTGTATATATATATATATATATATATTTTTTTTTTCAGAATGAATACAATGGTAATAATGAAAAACATTTTTTCTCTATTTCTTATTATGTGTTACGTTATATATTGTTCCAATGCTTTGAACTTAATCGAAGCTCCATGTCTACCTGGATATTATATGACAGACTATAGAATATGCAATCCATGTCCAAAAAATGCTCGATGTTGGAATAATCATATTTATTGCAATGAAGAATTTATTCTTGACGGTGATTGGTGCCTACCTTCATACAAATGACTACCCCAGATGGCACTGAACAAGACAATTTGGAATATTATTGTATACAAAATTCCAAAAATTACATCTAGGATATATATATATATATAATATTTACTCGTCTGTTAACAAATATTAAACACAAAATAATACGTATAAAAAATTACGTGTTTATTATACTTGATTTATTAGATAAACAGAAGAAAAAAATAAATAAATAAATAATAAAAAAATACACGCGGTACTTACCCATGAATATTTATATACTAAATTTTTTTTTTGTTTATCAATTGTACGAATTTACGTTGCAGTTGGACACTCTTCCGGTAATATACACATTCCATTTGAATCACGAACATAACCCAATACACATTGGCAACCCTTTGGGCCACAGCTCTGGATTAAAAATAAAAATAAAAAATATAAATATAAATTTCGCAGTTTATATAGCTGGATAAATAAATTATTTACTTCGAGACAAGGCATGTGTTGACGTTCACACGTAGGTGGACAGTGTGTTGTGCAAATCTGACATTGATCGTATAATCCACCGGTGCATGATGGAATACATACCGCTACATCTGACGATTCATCATTATTAGACTCATCATTACAATCATCTTCAATATTATTCTCATAATTGGCTGTGTATTTTGTTTCTGCTACAACTTTAATAATAATATCCATTGAATTATTTATTTATTTATCTAAATATTATCATAATAGTATCACTATGAATTTCCTTATTATTATTATTTATTTATTTATTTATTTATTTATTTATTATTATTATTTTTTTTTTTTCAAATCTTACGAGATACAATTGTTGAGACAATGATTAATTTTTTAATTATATATCGTGACATACTGTGAATTTTTTACGTGACTACCAGTTGCAGTGTACCAACTCTACTAACTTGAACAATTAAAATTTACACAAGTTTTAATTGTACAAGTACTATATAATATGAAATAGAAACAATTAATTTGATTTTATATTTTTATATTTGACACATCAATTTATCGCTTTAATTGTATTTATATTATGATATTATTATTTTTTTTTTTTTCTCTTTCTATCATTACATGCAATTATGAACTATTGTAAGAGGTATAAACAAAAAAAATTTATTTATCCGCACGACATCTGTCAGGTCTTGCTGGACAATTTTTTGGAAGAACACATTGTTTATTGAAAGCACGAGCGTAACCAAATTCACATTGGCAAACATTTACAACACAATCCTAATGGAGAAGAAAATTATGATAAAATAATATAAAATTATTTACTGGTAGATGATTTAATAAAAAATATACAAACAAATTTACTTACAGCTGTGCATACAGTATCGGAATTTAAATTATCACAAGTTAATGGACAACGACTGCCGCATGATGTACATTTGTCATGTATTCCACCAGAACATGGTGGATTACAGACTGGTTGTGGTTCAGTTGATGGACATTTATTTGGCAATATGCATTTTCCATTGTGTCTTACATAACCTTTTACACATTCGCAACCATCTTTTTTACAATACTATTGACAAAAAAAAAAAAATTCTCGATGATTTCATTGAATCATTCGAATAATAATAATAAAAAAATAAATAAAAGAAAAGTGTCCCGATCTTTCATTTACTCACAGTAGGACAAAAGTCTGGTCCATTTGGTTTCTCACAAGTTTTTGGACATGGCGTTGGACACTGTACACAAACATCAAATTTACCACCGGTACAAGGTTTTGTACATGTTCCTGGTTGCTTTTTTGACGTAACTAAATCAAAAATTCATAATTATATTTTCACACTTGGTTTTTACAAATATTTTTTGTATGATATAATTTTTATATTCACCTAGGCCAATAAGCAACGCCACGACAATAAAGCCCAATGTAGATGGAAACATTTATAAGTTATTTGTATTAACAGGATAACTTTACACGATAAAACTTAATTATTGAGTGAATCGAAAAAACACATGTCCAATTTATTTATATATTTTATTTCTTATCTTTAACTTGAGATGTCATTTATTGTGTTAAGACGTTGAGTTTACTTATTAAATTTTGCATTACTTTATTATGACTCTGACACACGGTACATATTATTGTTTTTTGTCACAAATTATTATTCAATTTCATCAACAGTTGATTAATTCATGTAAAAAAAAAAAAAAATATATATATATAACTTTTATTATATAAATAAACATTAATGAAAAAAACAGGGAAAAAAAAAAGAAGAGGGAAGGAAAATATGTACAATGTGAAGACACACGCGTGAGGTAAAAATTTAAAAATATATATATATATATATCACCTGCATATTTTTGTCGCGTCACCTGTGACCACCAAGACGCCGCCCATTAGACCCACAGGCCCCATGCAATACTTTCTGATAAACCTGTGGGGTTTTATACACTATACACATGTGTATATGGATACACTAATCATCCCCAATGTTGATCATCAGTGCGTATCTCCTTGGCACATGTCGTTTAAATGCAAAAAAATAAAATAAGAAAACTTTTTTGTTTTTTTTTTTTTTTGTTTTTTCAATTAAAAAAATATTACACAAAATAAAATAATAAATTTTGCACTTAAAATATATATTTTTATATATTAATTTTGTAATGTAAATTTTGACGCGTGCCATTGCAGTAAATATTAAAAAATGCATATCCCCACAGGTTTACAACTTGACGTTAATAAAAATACTAACGACCCCACCTATATACATTTATATATAAAGTAACAACCTGCATACCCCCCTGTCTAATCACGCAACCATGAATCCGCTTAAGGAGCTAAAATACGTTCTTTTGCACCTGCAACCCCCAAGACGGGGTTGATATACAATATAATAACGTTTGTACGTATATTTATCCATGCATATATCCTCAGCACATGTTTACAGGTACATTTTATACATAAAATTCAAGTAAAACATCTCAAGTACTGACAATTCAATCAATCAAATCACCATCATATTCATCAATTAATTGACAAGATAAAAAATGATCAATGCAATATTATCGATAGAATTTTCATTTTATCTGTTTAAACAAAAACAAACAAAAAAAAATATATATATATATATATAATTTATAATCATCATTTAAGGAGGGGTTGACGTTAAATATATATATATAAATTTTTTTTTTATTCTTGAAATACTTGGAGCACGTGCACTTGGCAGCAGGTCTTAAGGGTCACTCGGCCATATCTCCGTGGAGGGTTTACCCCCACGTGACATATAACTCTACACACACATATATATATGTATATATGGGTCACGTGATCATGACAGACAGGTGACACGCGCCGGCACGCGTGCACGTCGTTGCTCGTTACGTGTATCGGTTCATTTATAGCAGTACACAATCAGTTATTTATGACAATAGACAACATAACAAAAAAAATATAATAATAATAATAAAAATAAAATGATGATAGAAAAAAAAATAATAATAATATAAATAAATAATTGAATAAAAGGGAGAAACATTGGGTGAGGCTTTTTCACATTTATATAACGATCACAATTATCCTTTGAACACGTACATTTTGTTTACCCACGATTATTTCATCAGGATATTTGCAAACAATTAGTCTTATTTCTATTGTATCAAACAATAATTATACTTATAGTCAATATCAAATATAATTATATAATTTCTCATTTAAAAAAAAAATCCGTTATTTGGTATAAAATACTTATCTGATATACACCAAAAATTATGGAAAAATTTATAAAATATTTTTTTGTTTATACATACAGTTTTTTTTTTTTTTTTTTTTTTTCTTTATAAATTATAAATTAATAGTAAATATTATTATCGACCACCCAGTTCAATTAAATATTGATTGAAGAAACGAGATATGAGAGAGCGTGCAATTGATCTACAGTAATCAAACGAATTATCGATAGAAACTCGTTGCAATTAATTAATAATAATAACGATGAAAATTCCTATATACATTTATACATAGATATAAATAAAATAGTCAATGAGAATGATAAAGATAAAGAGAGTTGTGTAAAAACGAGAAATTGTATCATCTAGTATAGAAGACGATTGAATATGGAGTAGAGTGAAATTTTTAAATTTTTCTACATCTCTGTATAACTTCGTCTCTATCTATATCAGTTGCGACGTTGGTTGCGGAAATAACGTGCACATATATAGATAGATAATGTGGTGAATAAATCGTTGACGCGGGCACACGCGCAATATATTGAAGAGTCTTATAAAATGTAACTGTTATGGGGATGCCGCTCTCGCGCCTCCCGAGTGAACGTTCGCTTAGCCATGACGTTGTTTTACACTGACGCGCCGTGGCTGGTTTATCCGGATCGTCTCATTGCACCGATGTGTTTGCACACAGCGATATAAATCCCCTATCCTAATCGAATACTCCAACTATGTAATATAGGTACTATACACACAGCCACAACTCCATGAGACAGGTGACTTATCGCAGCAATTCAAAATGGCGACGCACAAGACATTACGATACTTTCATGTGTATAAATAATCTAATGTGAACTTGGCTTCAGTAATACCAATCATTTGGCACATAGAAAATTACGATAAATATATTTTTAAATAATTATAGGAGATTATTATATAAAAATTGTGTAGGATTGAGAACTCACGAGATGATTCATGACGTTGTCCAGACAAAGTCGATCAGCCACAGTGTGTGTGTGTATGTGTGTATGTGTGTGTGTGTGTGGTCGTAATATATAAAATAAAATATACCCGATCAGTATTGCAGAAACGTCAAGGAGCGTGTGCAATCGCGCACGCTATTGTAGGAGACAAAGGCGCAACAAAAGCGCCGATGGTACTTTACTGCATTCACGTACGTGTGTGTTGTATTTACACGCGTAACCTCAGTGCATATTGCCCGGATAAACTCAGAGAAAGAGGTAGAAAAGTAGAGAGAGAGAGAGAGAGAGAGAGAGAAATAAAAAGAGAGACGCCTGTACGTCGGTTATCCATAAATCTATTTGATAGTAGAAAGTCCTTACCATTATTCTCCAAGTCTATATAGAAACTTTATCCGCCTTCCGACAGTGGCAACGTCGATTTTATTAACTCAAACCGGCTCAACTACGTTTATGCGACATTTCAATATAATAAAAAAGAAAAAAAAACAAAAAAAAAAATCATTAAACACGATTAAATAATTACCACGGATAAAATGAAGATGTCAATGGAATTGAGGTGTACAATTTAATTGTATTACATTGAAAAATAAATAATAAATAAATAAAAATATAGATGAAAATTCCTTTACTAAGTGATGTCAAGGGTGAAAGTGCAAGGTGAGAATATCGCGTGACGCTTTATCTTATTGGTGAGGTGGTCTTGACAATTCGGTATACATGCGCTGATATGTTGTTGCTTTATTGGCAATGTGCAATGGTAATGGTCATGATGGTGGTGGTAGTGGTTATAATGCCACGGTTAAATATACACTGTCGCACGTCCACTCTTCCAACATAAAACTTTATGCCATTTATGGGGTTGGTACCACGATAATTCACAACATTGTACGTCTAGAATTATTTACTACCCACTTCGTTATGAACCATACACAAGAGTTTGGTGTTTGTTATACACATCACACGTCTGGGTGGTATATAAATTTTCTAAATAATCACTTAAAAAATAAATAAAATTTGAGTAATAATTTTTTTATAGTAGCAATGAATTTTTTTTTTTTTCTTTCTTTCTTTCTTTCCTTTCATTTATATATATAATAAAAATATTAGTGGGGTAAAATATTGGCTATGTGTATACGAACGTGGGATATAAATTACATGAATTATAGAAATAAATAGAGCTGTCGAATGCTGGTCTTCTAGCAGAATTCATGAGCGTATAGAAACAAACAAAAAAAAAAAAATGAAAAAGAAAAGAAACGAGTAAAAGATGAAGAGAAAAGAAAAAAAAAAATAATAATAATAATAAAAGAGAAAAGGGAGAAAAGGAAAAGAGAGAGAAAGGGGTGAAACAAAACGTATATTCTCGCGTGGGTTGACGATCGAATTTCATACAAATTGCTGAGGTAACCTAAACCAAAAGCGGCGCACGCCCAGAACGAAGAGAAAGAGAGAGAGAGAGAGAGAGAGATTGCGAACACTAACAACAGCATCAATAACACGCCTGCATCTTGGCGTCCCACCTATTGATGATTCTACATTGGATGAGAAATGAAAAACAAGAAAAAAAAAAAGAAAAAAAAAAAAATATCAAGAAAGACTAAACAAATCAATGCGATACAATCACCACATGAATTATCACGGCTTATTTTATTTTCAAGGGTTGATATTATTAAAAATCATATTAAATAAATATTATTTTATATATAGTAACGTGTCAAATGTGTGTATCTGTATATATTAAAGTGGAATATAAGACGAGACAGAGGAACAGGTCGAAAGGATCTTTACTCTTCCGCCGAGTGACCGAATGCACTTTCCCATCGTTCGTGGGCTGTGCTGCCGGCACGGTTTTGCATCACGATGCCCACTTATCGTCGATACTATATACGCTACGGTAACTAATACGTGTGCCGGCCGTTATATACCATATCTCTTTGCTCTTCCAACCCGCCCTTCGTTCGTAGAATATATCTACCGTATTTGAATTGGGTATAACGGCAGTAGTACCCACAGATAACATGGAAAATAAACCACCACCACCAATCTAGACTAAACGTTCAAGTTAAAAAAAAATATATATATATATATCTTTATGAATTTTTATCGTTCATCATCTCTAGACAAAAGTGATAAATAAATATTTCAATGTATAATGACAATTGAATGACATAAATGGGATTTTTCACGGTAATTTAAAAAATTTGCATTTCACTTGGCTGATGGACTGACACTTGCGGAAGTTGAATGATCTTATGGGTGAGAGATATACATAAGCGCAATATATATATATATAAAGGTGTATATACGAATAGATGAGCCGGAGGGCGCCACCGTAGAGCAACACAAAAGCAGTAGGGCTGAGAGAGGTCGAGTCGTAGTGAACGAGTGAGGCCGGGGAATCCCAAGAGTTTGCACGACGGGAGCGTGCGGGCGCGAGGGTCGCCAGTGTTAAGAGTAAGCCTGGCGGCTTCAGTTGTTGCAAGCTGCAATGTTCATGTTAAACGGACACACTGGCGAGTGAGCGGACGAACGCGCGAGGATAATGGAGGATAGAGGTAGGAGGACGAAGAGGCGCACTATACAAATGTGTATAGTCGTGGGGTCCATCGGTGGTTCCCAGGCAATTCTATGAATACGAAATACGAGGTCGACCACTCGTGTGCCGCGCTTCGCTCAATCATCTTGGACACGCCCGCCATGTTGGCTTTTGCATAACACCATAAGACCTCTAACCGTTCAATCTTTATATACTTACATATACACTCATACATTTTATATACATCTCTCTATGCTATTTATTTCTTTCATATTTTTAAAATGAACAATTTTTATTCAATTCATCTACTTTTATATCGTCAACCAAAATTGTCAATATAGATAAACAAACTAATTCTTTTATTATTATTAATAACTTGTTAAGTTACATGGGCTCTTCAGGTCGACGCAAATGTTGCAAAATTATCCGTGCAATTCGTGGCGGATCAACCACGCAATTATACATATATATATATATATATATATATATATATATATATATATATATATTTGAGAGGATATAGTCGGCATAGTGTACATATATACGTATATACTTATGCACCGCCGCCTGCGCGCAGCCACTCAGGTGTGACGGAATGCACACTAACTGCAGGGGCATAGGCTAACGACTACTGCCTCTTGTAATTGTTCAGTAGAGATCGTACCAATCACAAGATTAGTCCACTATTCAATGTAAAAATAAAAAAATTAAGTTCGTCTATTTGCAATTACGAAAAAAAAAAAAAAAAAAAAAAAAAATATGAAAATAAAAATAAAATTTCAATGAAATCGTTGATAATTACAAGTCGTTATTTCAATTGCGCATATCCCAGAAACTATTAATCCTATAAAAATAAGAATAAAAATAAAAAATGATCTCATTTTACGTGAAATTTTGTTGGCATTAAAATTATATATATATATATATATGTATATATGTTTTAATGTAGAAGTTATGGATAATGAGATATTTTAATAAAAATATAATGGTATTAGTTGGATAGAGGGATCTATATATACATATGTGAATTAAAATTTTTGTACTGCCGTTAGGTAGTACACGGTAAGTATATAGACATATAGGATCACTTGTATCTTGGATCGACGTTGTAAAATTATTCTACAGCGACGACTCTCGTCAGTGGCCCCTGTTAGGCTAAGATTACAGACTCGGGAACCGGCAGCTCATCTGCCTGAGGTCATGGAGTCCCGTACCTGTCCGGAAACAAATTTTCCACGGGTGCTACTGACATTTCTTCCCTCAAGAATATATATCTGTATCACTCTACTGTATTTTAACATTACCTATATAAACAAATATAATTAATATAATGTACCGTAAATTTTTTTTTTTTGTTTGACAAATTATTTTGCTGCTCTCTTTTTACACTTTATCATACACGGTTTCGTGCAATGAATGAAATAAGAAGGAAGTGAATGGATAAATATATAGAAGAAGATGAGGATGAAGAAGGAGAAGAAGAAGAAGAAGAGATATAATTCTGACAAAAGCCTCAACGATCCCATTCATAATGTCACGCGTTTTTCATATGTTAAATGGGCGTCGACGTCATCGTTGTCCTCGTCGTCGACGTCGTCGTCGTCGTCGTTGTCGTCATCGTCGCCATCTTATATATATATACAGTAAAAGATCAAGAAACCCAAGAGATTCGTTGGAGCGAAACCTGGGGCGTGATACTGAATCAAATGTCTCCTTAATAAAGGATGTTGATGATTTCAAAAGGAGCGTGGGATGAAATTTTTTATTCATCCAAAAACATGCATAAAGAAAACAAAAATAGAAATAAAAATATATATATATATATCCTTGTAATATAACAATGTCCCAATTAAATATTCATTTTTATTTTTGTTAAATTCACACCAAAAATTATTTATAAATGTTCCTCCTCATTGTATATTTGTATAGATATACTTTTTTTTTTTTTTTTTTGTTAGATCCAGTATTAGCCTTGATCTAGAACTAAATAATAATTATAATAAGTTTATATACACTAACATACGACGATAAGCTAATCCGAAAAATTAATTCCCATCTGGGTGTGCCAGGTGTCGATCGACTAAATGCACGAGCACTATTTCTCCACTCTCTTGCTCCTTCAATTTTTTTTTTTTTTTTTTCTTCTTTCTTTAGCCTTTTTCTCGCCTTGTATATCCACAGAGTGCACACACACACGTACATCAGTCGGACGCGTGTAATTATAACAAGCGTGACGAAGCTTAATCGCTTCCGGTGTGAACGCGACGCTGATAAACGTCTGATTCAAAGTTGAACGTTGCTTTTTTTTTTTTACTTCATTTACTCCAAATTTAATGACGAAAAAAATATGAAAATAAAAAAAAAACAATGAAATTGTCTCATTAATCTTTTATTAAACTTAGACATATATAAATATATTATATATTTTATTTATTTATTATTTATTATTATTATATATATATATATTTTTTTTTTTCCCATTCACTATTTCATATATTAAATTTCATTATTTATTTATTTCTTGATTGCAATCATATTTCCAATTATTTTTTGCTTTCGCTTCTTGTATTTTATCATTGGCTTCGAATTTAAATTGTTTGTGTGCGCACGTGAATGACATTCAGAAGCTAAATTTAATATATATCTTGCAATCGATAATGTACATAAGTCGATTTATATACATATTGTCAATAATTCAATCTCAATAATATTTATCATTATATGCAATTCAATCAGTAAAATCCATTTTTTATTTAAAATAAAATTCAATTATATATATTATTATTAATAATATATAATAATAATAATAATAATAATAATAATAATAATATAAATACGTAATAAGAATTAAACTGTGGGAAATTATATGATGAAAAAATATTAATATAAAAATTATTGTAAATAATTTACTAAATAAATAAAATGTATAAGTGTCGTTGTATAGAATATTTCCGCTTCCGTGGGAAGTGGCAACAGGTCGTTGTTACTATATATATATATATATCTACGATATATATGGTAAAATAAAAAAAATAAATAAATGAGGAAATAAGAATAAACAAGAAGGAAGAGTGTACAAAGAGAATTGGTTACGAACGTTAATACAACAGGTTAGGTCGTATTCGACCCACGTTTATTTCTGTGCGCCCGCGCGGTTCATCCCAACGCCCTCTATATACATGCGACGATTTCACCTTTCGATGTATCCCATACATATATATATATATATTTGCGCGCACATGTTTTATATTATATGCGCCCATATTAGAAACATCGACGTGGGAATTTAATATGTATTTGTATCGGTAAAACGTGCATACACCGATTACGGTTTCAGAGCAAAAGGAGGTTTTGCCTTAAAGGTATATTATACTTCATGCTCACATACAATGTCACAATATATATATATATATATATATGTATATGCATATAATTGTGTTTTATACCCCCACCAATGAAACATATATGGATTTAAAGTATATTATATACTCTGACAACGACAATCCGTGCGAAAGCAAATTCCCACCGGCCGATCGCTTCGTCACACGCTCCTGGCACACTTCTCACTCAACAATTTTCACTATCAAGATGCTAAACAATTACATAATATCTAATATACATATATACATATAGATATATAGATATATATTTTATATTAAATTATAGGAAGATACCGTTCAACCTTCAACAAATGTCAAATTATTAAATACACGGTAGTTCATGATCCCCAAAGTATTGTATATTTGGGTAGTTTCTCATGATGAGAGAAAGGGGATGATAGAGAGTGATGACCGCAAGCTGGTGGTCCATTCGTTTAATTTTTCTCACCCCTCTGGTGTCTCATCGTCATCGTCAACTTTCTCATCGCTCTGTATATATATTTTTCGTGCTCCCATGGGGTCGTATCTCACCTGAATCCGTGCTCAACACCTGCTCACCCTGTGAACAAAATTATTTCTCTAAAACTTGTTGAGGAGAAAAAAAAAAAAAAAAAAAAAAAAAGAGACATTATCTAGTGAAAATAATCATTGAGTCAAATTTAATATATAAATTTAAATCAAAATGTCACCAATCTCACGTCATTTAAATAAAAACATTTAAAAAATATTTATATATGTATATATAATAAATAAATAAATAAATAAATAAGTAAATAAGTAAATGAAACGAAACGAAATGAAACGTGCGGTGTATGAGTCAATCAGATATAATCACGTAATTTACTCAACTCTCATGTATATAAATTGCTTTTGTTTAATTTCTCATACAGTACAGACCACCATAGACGATAATTATTGTCGTGCAACATGATGACATTTGCATCCACCTCCTCATTCCCATTTCAAAATCAATCTCGATAACATTTTCAAATTAAATAAATAAAAAAAATTAAATAAAATATATATTTATATATATATTTATAATAAATTAATAATAATAATAATACATTTGTATGAATATTTAAATATTAAACAAAAAAATATATAATTTTATTTGCCATATAATTTTAGAATCAAGTGCAAAAACCATAGCATTCTAGTTCACCGTGATAATAATCTTATAAATATATATATATAATTACTAGTTTCGCATATAATCGTTAATAATCAGCTTCAAGGATTTCCTTCAAGCCGATTAGAATCACACAGACGACTTTCCTCTGTAACTCATGTGGCGCCCATGTATATATATATATATATATATTACATCTACCTTGACGACAAGACAAGCAGCATCGCATCTCTCCATGTGTTTACAATGTCCCCAGTTCTCACGAGGTTACGAGAAAGCGATTCTCACTCTCTTTTTCATTCTCTCTCTTATATACTTTTTATACTTACAGCGAGATCAACGATATTATACCTATACAATTTTATTACAACCTCTTTTGCAATTGATCAATTTACTTAGTAATGTGTGCAATAAAAATTGACGAATAAATAAATAAATAATTGAATAGAAAGAAATAAAAAAAAAATAAATAAAAAAATAAAATAATAAAAAGAAACGATGAATTATGAATTGATATTTAAATAAAAAAGAAAAAAAAATAAAAAAAAGGAAAAAAGTTTCAATGGGAAAGAAGAAAAGTTTGAATAGTGTTTGAGTAGAGGTACAGGTGAAACATGAGAACTGTCGGCAAATGCACCACTTGTTCCGGTGGGAAAAAAGAAAAAAAAAAAAAAAAAATCTTTCGAGCTCTTTTGAAAAAATAATTTTTGCATACATTAATCTATTTTTGAAAAACGAGTTTATATTATATTATATATATACCCGGATTTTTCTTCTCAGGTAGTGGTTTATACATATGTATACAAGACCATTGATGAGACTCTGCTACCTGTTGCTCAATGGAAACTGGATATCTACCTGTTACTATTCATTTTCTATGAGAAAATTATTTTCAACATTTTTATGGGAACAATTTTTTTTTTTTTTTTTTTTCTTTTTTCTTATGTATTCATACGTGTTAACAAGAAAGAGTTTAAATTGATTATCATTTATTTACAAATATACAAATTCAAATTATTTATTATTCTGCAAGGAAAAAAAAATATAAAATAGTCGAAACATATTTAATTTATTTGCGATGTAAATTCCTACAGAAATGATAGCACATACCCAACGGTATTTTAATAAATAATTATATATTTATTTATTTATTTATTTTTCCTTTTTTCATTTAAATGTTTATACCGGCCTCTAAATAAATATATATATATATATATATATATATTTACATGTACAAGAGCATAGATAGGCAGATTAAAATAAAAGAAAAAGCGATACAAATAAATAAAATAAACGAAGAGAAATAAAGAAGAAAAAAAAATGTATGAAAAATATCATGGAATTTACGGGTTCAATCTGATGAAAAGTTGACGGGTGATTTATCGAGTGCGAGGTGGTCGAGTGGATCTTATATGTGACGACATTATATATATATATATGCATTTGAAATATATATAGATATATATAATATGAGAGTCGATTGAAATTCTCTGAGATCGAGGACATAGTATCTGTGCGATGGTGGTAGTGCGCGAAGTGTGCGAGGTCAACGATGAAAAATGCCAGCCCTCGCGCCTTTAACGTGATAATTTCGCATACCAACACCTGCCGGCCCTGGCTCTATACTCGTATAAATGTCCGCGTGCGCCCGCGCGAGACACCACGCGAGAGTCTCCGCATGCTTTGCCGATCGTATCAGACACTTCAAACATACACTCTCGCATACACCTACTTATACATATAAACACACACCCATATATTTATATATACACGTTGGCACGCGGTCAACTTATCCTATAACTGCCCGCCAAACAAGAGGAAGATTATAAAACCTTTGGATTTATGTTAATTCCGGGAATTGAGAGTGTATGCGTACACTCATGTGTGTCTAGACAACTTGTCATTTTATTTTTTATTTCATTCTACATACATATTATTATTTATTTATTTATTTATTTATTTTTGGAAAAGTAGAATGTAAGAAAAAAAAAAAAAAAAAAAAAAAAAAAACATCATCTCCAAGTAATTTTAATAATGTATTTTGAAGAAATTCAAAGTTTATGTAAATGCAATTGGTAAACGGTCGTATAAAAACAAGTCGAGACAATATTTAAACTTTTTATGTATGTATGTGAAGTAAATGGCATGGTAGATATTAGATGTATCGTTAAGCTTATACCAAAAATGGTAAATTGAACACGATTTGTTCACAAGGTGGTGTGTGTCCTGTTGCGCTTTGTTGCATTAATTCCCTTCATACTCCTCATTCTTATCTCTTTTATTTCTTATTTTTCATTTAAAACTATTTTTTCTTCCAATCCTTTTTTCTCCCTTCTCCCTCTCATTCTTCCCTCTAAATGCATTTGGTGTTTTATTTAAAAGCAATCGCATGAGACAATGTTCGTTCTCAATATATATATTTATTTTTTCGTTCGTTCATAAAAATTCTCCATATGGATCGGAAAATACCGTCAGAAAAAAAATAAATAAATAAATAAATAAATAAAATAAAAGAAATTGAGTTGAGAGCTACCGGCATTGTTCCAAACGCACACACATACACACATTCACCCCATCTTCGTGTTTCTTCCCAACTGTACTCATACACAAACACTTATTTTATTCTGACATTAAAACACTGTGCCATCTTACAGCTATATTCATTATTCTACCACCATTACACACACACACACACACACGTACAACACAAAAAGAGAGATACGTACGAGTAAAATGTGCAGTATTGAAGTTGACCCGACTCTGTCCTCTTCTCATTTTCGCCTGTCCAATACCTTCTCCTCAGCCCTTTCCTTACATGTTTTCTTCCTTTCATTTTTTTTTTTTTTTTTTCAAATTTTTTCTTTACTTATTTATTTATTTATTTTTTGTTTTTTTTTTTTTTTTTTTGGTACCATTGGCCTCACGATTTTTATGGTCCACTGCGTGTATTGGCAGACCGCACTCGTGCCTATATACAATCATATTTATGTATAAGACCATTCTCATATATATATTTATACGCACAGTTGTTATTGCTTTTGCACCTTATGAGTTTTTAAATGGGTTGTTTTTTGGAGGCCAGTATATATCAGCAATTTTTATTTTTATTAGTGTCTTTTTTTTTTTTTTTTTTTTTTTTTTTTTTTCCACCTTCAATTTTATTTTTTATTACAGCATTTCACTTTCGAAAAAAAAAAAAAATAAATAAAAGAGAAACAAATTATAAGCTCTTGTGTCGTATATATTTGCATTAGTAAATTATTAAATAAGAAAAACGAGAAAATTAATTTACTGATAATACATTGTATAATGTGATCGTAGAGAAAATAATTATTAAAAAAAAAAAAAAAAATACGAATATACATAGTATTTAATAATTTTAATATATTCCGTTGTATATATATATAATCATGGGGAAGTTGTTGAATATCTTGTGTGTATGTGTGTGTGTGTGTGTGTGTGTTTGGCTCGTGCGGACCATTGATGGTGCATTTAAATAATGCATCAATGCGCACATACGCAAACGGACAAAGTTTGTGCGTACACGCGGACGCGCGAGATAAAAATCTAGCGCTACTTTATGAGCTGCGGGCGATTCTTTATGACCACGCGTTTGAATTCACATCGTATATACACACACATATTTTTTTGTTTTTTTTTTTTGTTTTGATTCTCCGGTTTTCTCTTGTCTCTTTTTACCAAGAGTATATTATTTTTATTTATTTTATTCCCCTTTATCCGTATATTTTTATTATTTCTTTTTTTTTTCTCTCTCTGTCTCTTTGTTTCTCTTTCTCTCTCTCTCTTTTGTAAATTGTACACGCAGGCGTGTTGACAGCGCGAACATCCACGTGACGTAGCGTCTGTTTTTGCCCATGTATATGTATGTGTATATTCGTTTTGAGGCGAATTATATTCTTCGCTTGGCATAAGAGAAATCGATACCCCATGAAAGAGTGAGAAAAAAAAAAAAGAGAGAGGGGAGGAAAAAGGAAGAGGAGATTTCTCGCGGGCGCGAGAGATTTTTTTTTTTTTCCATTTCATATACTTGTACACGCGTGTGTCAACAAAATATATATTAAGCAAGAAGAGCGAGCACGGGAGAGAACGATGAGGGAGAAAAAGCTACAGTGTCACGACAACTGACGTATAATACGTATGAGGGAAAAATATGTATTCAACTCTCCTCTCTACTCGCTTGTTGTTTGTTGTCAAGCTGCGGGTGTGCGCACAACCGAGTATGGACGCGTGGGATGCAGACACACTCGCAATATAGTGGGTGTGGGTGAAGTATTTTTTGCACGGGCGCACGCGCGCTGCCGATTCTTATCGATATTTGAAGACACAGAGAGAAAGAGAGAGAGAGAGTGGAAGCTTTATCGATATTTCCACGATACATCCGCGTATAATCAATATAAAAATCTATCATCATCAAAAAAAAAATTAAAAAAAAATAAAAAATTGATAATAATAAAAATAAATAAAAACAAAAAAAAGCTCCGATTTTTTTTTTCTTTTTTCTTTATTTATATTTTTTCGGTTTTTTTTTTTCTTCTTTTTTTATTACTTGCAATTGTTATGTGAAAGTACAAAGCCTCATAAAAAAAAAAAAAAAAAAAAAAAAGTCGTCTGGTAGAACGATAAGATTTCGCTCGAAAAAGTTTACTGGCGACGTGCGATCTTAACCGGTACCGGGGTTACAGTCGTTAAAGTCGTGTCTCGGTCGACGACACGCCGCCATCGCGGCGGGAATAGGAACCAACAACGAACGAATATAAGGCCCCAACGAAGGAGGAAGCGATATATATATATAGAAAGAGATATATATATGTTCTCGCGCGCCAATCCAGGTCGCTTCTTCGCCACACAGTCCACCGTTAATTATTCCACGGCCATCTCGTCGCTTCGTCTCTTTCGTCCACAACACAATTTTTTTTTTCATCATTTTTATCCCGCTCCTTTAGCTACTTTTTTTGTTTTTTGTTTTTTTTTTTTTCACATCACCATCGTCAAAAGTAAGCGCAAGATCAACTGCCATCCGCTCTCTGTCCCGTCACTATTTTTTTATTATATATATATATATATATATGGACCGATCAACTCCACGACGATTGAGAGGTTATCGGAATCACTTAACAACTGGCTCACGACTTTGGCGCCTCGCCTCTCACGATAATTGCCCGTTTCTGGATCGCTAACGCTCTTCTATAATTCTATATGTGTATGTGTGTGTACAAAAATATATCTGTATAGTCGCAAAAAATCGGTTGCAGATCGGTGATTCTATAACGACTATAAATTCATCACGATATTTTTATACAAGAAAATATTTAAATTGTGAATGAACAATTTTTTAAATAATTCACCAATATTTTACATTTTATAATATATAAATTTTATTATTACTATTAATATTTTTTTAATTCACAAAAAATTCCCGCAACACTTTTGCAATCAAAGTATAAATATGGTCATCATGGGATATTTAATTTTCTCTCATGTTTTGCCTCTGATGCAGTTGGATTGCGTTATCTCACGATACAAGAGTGTGTGGCACAGGTGCGCAAAACAGAAATCGATTCGCCACAACGGCTTGTGCTCCGATACAACGTCTTGCCAATGTGCGGGAGCTAATACCAAATGTGGTGTGCGGATATATAGTTGGACTGTTATACTGTATTGTCGACCATTCGACAAATGACCTTATATAGAGCTATGACAAAGCGCTTACGCGTGTGAGCGATATTATTATTTATTCATTTTTTTTTCTTTTTCTTTTTTTTTTTTTTTTTTTCTTTATTATTCCAATCTCGTTTTCTCTCAAAGTGTACATAATAAATTTTTTTTGTTCCCCCTTTTCTCTTTTTCTCGTGTTTCCTTTTTTTATAAAAAAAAAAAAAAAAAAAAAAAAAAAGAAAAAATATTGTTAGTAGGTCGGTTGTTGTTATTGATGGATAGAAAAAGGAATTGATGGAATTTGTGTAGCTGTAGCATCCGCTTCTGTTCAATCGTATTTGACCTATCAATTTGATGCAATGCCATTTCACATCTATACAATTAAATCCTCAGTATTTATTTATCTTTATGATTTTTATTTATTTATTTATTTATTTATTTATTTTTTCCATTTCATAATTAAAAATTATTTAAAGTACACACATGTGTATAGATACCCTCTGGCGATCAATCGTCATCAATACGATACACTTATCTACATATATAATATTCGTTCTGGCTCAGTTATTTCTTTCTCCCCAAGAATTCATGCCAATTTGTTGTTGGCCAGTTAACTGTCTGAAGGACGCGCGCAAGTATTATTTGCCAAGAGGCAAAAATCTCTCTTTCCTTTTTTTTTTTTTTTTTTTTTTCTCTCCCCCATCATATATACATATATATATTTAAATATGTATATGTGAATATATACTTAGCTAGAGTTGAGGAAGAGAATCCTGGGCACACGTTCATTTGATTTGTGCCCTCGTTATAAGCGTCCTCGAGCTCGAAGCTCCTCCACTGCGGGTGAAGGTGACTACATTTGTACATATATATGTACATATTATACAGACAAACAGACACACAGCCACACAAACACAGATAATATACCTATATATGTTTTGCCTAATTTTATATTCCGTGTCCTGTGGCAACAATTCACTATACACAACTGTCTTGAACAAATTATTTTGCCTGTTAGCGACAGATGTACACATATACACAATATCAATAATATTATTTATAATTTATCATAATAATAATAATAATAATAATTATGAATTAATTTGAAATTAAACAAAAAAAAATAAAAAAATAAAATTTTTTTCTTCTCTTTATTATAATTAATAATTAATCAATACATCAAAATTCACGTTAATAATTTTATTTTTATGATTATTGTATGATTATTTTATAATTATAATTCACGTTAATCAATATAATCTAGTTTTGTAGTATGAAGAATTAGCATATACGAATATATATATACTTTAGTATATATGTAAATGGTTAAATCGCAAATATATTCACCTGCTGATATTGCTGCCGGTTGCTGCTGGTTGATGCTGCTGCTGGTGGTGGTGGTGGTGGTGGTTGGTGGGTTGGTTTGTTGCTCTGATGATGGTTGCACTTCACAATCTCTCGCCGCTTGTACATATATGTATATATATATATTTTTTATATATATGTATATATATAGCCAGAGGCATCAGCAGGTGTTTCACCTGTTTCTATATACGTGTCTTCTACCGCCATCAAATCACCTGAATATTTAATATAAAATTAAATAAATAAATAAACATAAATATTAAAGTGTCAGTAGAAATTTTTTTTACCATTCAATGCAATATTCACGTCGATGAATTTAAATGAAGTGACAAACTGTGAATTAATACAAATGTGCAATTTAATTTTAATTACATATTAAATATTTATACGTTTATTATTTATATATTTATACATTTATATATTTATTTATTTATTTATTTATTTTTTTGACATTTTTATTTTTATTTATGATAATTATAATTATTATTTTTGTGGTGTATGTGGCCAAATCATGAAGAATGCATATGGTGAAATGTCCGAGCAGAGGCAGAATATCTGTGGTCCGATGTTGAACTCCATTGACCCCAGTGTATTCACCCACACTGGACCTATATGTATACATATATGTATACATATAGTTAGTTATATCCCTGAGGGGCCACCGTGTTTTCAGTCCTCTCAAGTATATTATCTGTCTTTCTCGTTCTCTCGTGCACATTCTCCAAAAGTCCCTGACTCATTTGTTGAGCAAGAGAGAAAAGAGAAAAGAATATATTGAGAAAGTGGGAGTAGAAGAAGAGGAAGAAGGAGAGACAAAAAACAAAACAAAAAAAAACAAAAAAAAAAAAAAATTGAAATCGTCTTCGTCTTTTCCACCTCCGCATTGTGGTATAGAGCCAAAGAACGCGACCAAAATAAAAATAAAAAAAATATAAGAGAGAAAAAATACTTGTTTCATTTATTTTTCCATTCTTGTGATTTTATTTCTCGTCCTCTTATTTATTTCAATTTTTTCTTTTTTTTTTTTTTTCATTGTTGCTACCCACCCGATCTACAGGTGTCTTGGCCGCACCTAAATATAAATAAAATAATGAAAATTTTGAATTTAAATAACCCCACGTCAGTGAAAATATGCGTTCTAAACACGTTAAATTCAATCATATGATTTCTTTGAGATTCCCAATAGATTTATTTTTTATAAAGAAAAAAAAAAATAAATAAATAAATAAATAAATGAGAATGACTGAGAGATATATTTTATTTATTATTTGGTTTATAAGTGTGTTTGAATATCGCACTGAAAAATTTTATGAATAAATTTACATAATATATCAACAGGTTGCGACACGCCTTTGCAAAAAAATTAAAATGGTATAGAGATAATCTTGTAACGTGTGGATGATTTTTGTTTTGAAATGATTGCTGCTGTTGCTGCTGCTGTTGCTGATGATATTGATGATGATAATGATGATGATAATGATAATGATGATGATGATGATGATGATGATGATGATGATGATGATGATGATGTAGGTGATGTAGATGAACATTAATACATTTATATATGTATTGATGTGTGCGGTCATGGTAGTGAATTAATAATGAGATTTGAATTTACACTCAAGTTGTATTTTTCATTCTCATATCGCTGCTGTCGATCGCACTCTTCTATACTAGAATATATACATATATCTATATATAAATAGAAATATATGGTATGAAAGAAATCGAGATTGATTTTTCATCGTCACGATTATTATACTCACGTGTATCATATGAATGTATATCTGTGTTTGTGGTTTACGTCTTATATATGTATATTTGTGTGGAAAGACATGAAAATAATTCGAATATGGTAATGTGAAATTCGTCAAGATAATATTGAATGTCAGCCAGGCCGTTAAAGTACTTTATCTTCATCCTTTATTTTTGATTTTTTTATTTTTGATTTTTTTTATTTTTATTTTTATTTTAATAATATATTTATCTATTTCATCAACATTTAGCTATGATTAAAATTTGTTTTTTTTTTTTTTTTTTTTTTTTTTTTTCAAATAACTGTCCTGATGATTTATTTAAAAAAAAAAAAAAATATATATACATATTTATTTTTTTTTTATCTTTGCTCTTGATTGTAAATTTTACCTATTAAAAAAATTATATGTACAGGGTAAAAAAAATTTTTGTATTTATTTTTACCGAGTCTTGTATTTATTTCATTTTATTCTACACGATTATTTATTATTTCGCACTAAAGATAATCGATAACTGCAGTAACAGGGCGTATATAAGAGAGTCGAGTGTGCAATGCCAAATGCATTTTTGGGACCGTAGCTCATCATGACACACTCAACGACATTCGCACCTTCGAATGGTGAAAAAAATCAAAAAAAAAAAAAAAAAACCCAAAAAATCAAAAAATAATAAATAAATAAATAAAAGAGGAAAAAAGAGAAGTGTACACGAGAGAGTGAGAGGAATGTAAAAGCGTTGGCAGGGGCCTGAGGTGGGCAGGGGTGGGGAGGGGCATAAGGTCCAACGGACCCAAACGCCTTGAAGAAATGAAAGAAAGCAATAAGGAAAAAAATATATATATATATAAATAAATAAATAAACATACGCAAGACTTGGAAGAATAATATAAAGGGGGTTGGACATGTCCGATGGAGCGTTTCGTGTTTCTCCACGTTGGAATATCAAGATAAAGTGACACACTAACGCGCACGCGCTTCAATCCCCCTTCTTCAACTATACAGATAAAAATAAAAAAATAAAAATAAAATAATAAGACAAATGATAAAGTAAAAATGAGATACATGATTTGGCCTTGGATATTTTTAGGGGTAAGAGAAGGAGGAGGAGGAGGAGGTGGAGGAAATATATGTCGATGTTTTTACCAAATATATCCAACTCATCGTGATCCACTACTGCATCAATAAATAAAAAAAAAAATTTTTTTTTCTCTCATCCAAGAATTTTATTCATTCATTTCACGTAATTTTAAAAAAATTTTTATTTTTAATTTATAAATTAATTTTTTTATTTTTTTCTATTTATTTATTTTTTCTTTCTTTCTTTTTTTTTTTTTTCTTTGCATTGGAATTTTGCGTGATGTGAGGACGTCGAGTGGATGGCGCGGATTCTGATTCTCACCCGCAGTGAGGGAGCTTGAATTAAACACGCGGACGAGGAGATGCCGACTGATGTGGACGCGCACGTTCTTTCTCTTTTACCCTTTCTCTCATGTGTTTCTTGTAGCTTCCTCTGTGTACCCGCTATCCCCGTGGCTTTAACGTAACGACAAACGAGCACGCGGACTCGCTGTGCATTTCTCACGGGTCTAATTACCTGCCAGCGTGAGGTGGACTCGATTGCTCGGTATTCAACGTGTGCCGATCGTCGTAGAAACTACATGATTTTATACATATATATACATACACACACTTATATATGACATTTGTATGTGTTTATGAATATATACAGAATTGATTTAAATTTATTTTTATTTATTTATTTATTTATTTATTTATTTATTTTATTTTTTATTTTTTTCATACCCATCTCTTCGTTTGCAAATTATCGTGACCATCATTTAGATGGAATAAACAGAATAAAAAATAAAATAAAAATTTACACATACACCGAGGAATATAAATTTTTATATTAGAATACCTGCATTACTAGTATTTTTAATTTATTTTGCAATTAAATATTGCGATTACAACGCGCCTACACATCAATTAATATCTCTCATTGGTATACACAATATATTCAAAGAAAAGAAAAAAAAAAAAATAATAAATAATTAAAAAAAAAACCCATCTCTATTGCCACTTGGTGGCCATTATTGTTCGATTCAACTTAAATAGACGATTGAGAATTATGACGAGACACTTAAACAACGTGCAAAGGTGGAATAAGGGATAAGGAGGTTAGATACAGAATAATTATTATTACGGTCTATTGAAGTTGGACATAAGGCCCAAGACAGCTAATCCAAGCGCACAATATGATGGGGGTCTCATCCATTAACATTATTAACATCTCTCGTAGATGAGCGTGTGCTCTCGGATACACGATGATAAAACGCGTGAGAGAAACAGACAATTGGTGTGGATATTGTGTGGCGGTGATGGTGAAGATGGAGGTGGAGCAAGAGGTAAAAAGAAAAAGAGGTAAGCACGAAAAGAGAAGCCATAATGTAAGTTGCGAATACTGCCCACGCGGCACACGCGCGCGTGCTCGTCATTTCCCCTCCATCTTACTATTATATGAACTCATAAGTCGGTGACACGATGAGCGTGCGATAGAAGGCGGATAATTAGTCGAATATATTGTACGCTATACCATTAATATACTCTAAGATTAATTAGTTTCAACTCGCAAACATTTATTTTTCGTTTACCACCACTGTCCAACATTAATTACAAATATATTTCAATAGAGAAAAAAATAATAATAATAAATAAATAAATAAATAAATAAATAAATAAATAAATAATAATCAGATATTATAAAAAGTATGAGGATAAAAAAAAAAAATTGATTGTTCGACTTTGTTCAGGCAATTGTTTATATATATATATATATATATAGAATGACGATTTAATCTACCGTGGTAGACGACGGTACGCTCCTGGATATTGAACGCCAAGGATTTGTATTTGCTATGGTGAGTGTGGCGGGGGAGTTTGTGCTGAGAGGTGAGGCCTCGCGAACGAGTTAGGTATGCCGTTTAAAATAAAACCACGAGGATTATATGCGTCAAGGGCGAAAGTTGTTGCTCCTATTTACATACACACCATCACCAACACGTGTATAAATTTAAAAAAAAAAATCTTTATTTTTATTCCTTATTATTATTATTATTATTATTAATTTTTTTGTTTTTTTTTTTTTGTTTTTGTTTACAATATTATCAGATTGTGAATTTTTTTATATTATTAAACACGAGTCTCTTGTTATTTGCCCCATGGGGATTTTGCGCGAATGAGAAAATATTTTTACTGTACACCACATCTCTCGCCAATAAGATAAATACTAATAAAAGATATATCTAATACTCTAACAATTGTATATATATATCGTTAATGATATAAAAATCTAGTTGTATAAAAATTCTACACATACACACACTCACCTATCAACTTTTATATTTTTATTTGGAATATTAATTGTGTATACAACGATCGCGTGAAAATGATTGTTCGTACGGTGCGCATACGTGTGTGTGTGTGTGTGTGTGTGTGTGTGTGTGTGTGTACATTGAGAGGAATTGAAAAAAAAAAAGAGGCGGAATGAGAGGCAGGAGATGGACAGAGGAAAGTGATAATAAATGTCTACTCTATTCTAATATCGAGACAAAGTATCTCGCGCTCACGCGCGCAGTCTCGTGACAGTGCGCATGGTGCAATGTTGCGACGAACGAAGACGAAGATAAGAATAAAATGTGGGTGGATGAATGTGTGTATGTACTATCTATATAAAGCAACGGCAAAACTAAACGACTTACACGCCGCCGTAATTGTCGGACCTAAAAGATGGCGCCAATAGATTATAATTGCTCCTGAATATAAATATACGTATCCCTGAAGTTTAGTGAGAAATAAATTTTTCCTTTTTTTTTTTTTCCATTTTAAACAAACAAAAGAGATGAAATCAATGAGAGGAGAAAAAAATATATGTAATAATAATGATAATAATATACCGTTACTGGTATAAAAAGATTTTTTTTTTTTTTTTTTTAATTTTTTTTTCTAGAATATTATTATTTATATTTTTATTCTCGAGTATATATTATTGAGAAGTCAATATCTATCTTTTGTTGATGAATTCGATGCGCTGGTTAAAGTCAATCAGTTTCGGGTATTTTTTGTTTTTATTATTATTTTTTTAACTTTGTTTTTTTTTTTTTTTTTGACTTTGTTTTTTTTGTTTTTTTTTTTTTTTTTAACAAATGACATCTATCACCTCTCGAGCAATGAATTGTAATGGGTTTTAAAAACTCAGTGACAGCACCAAGAGGTAGATATCTCAGGAGAGAAAAAAAGAAAGAATGAAAAATCCGTGCGCTCGCACGTTCGCGTATGAGCTCAAAGTGACAGCCATCTGTCATTGTGCAAATTTGCGCAAAATAAAAGATAATATATACATAAGACATGAGTAAAAGATACTACAACTAAAAATTCATATACATAATTTCTCTCATACACCATAGATGATGAAAAAAAGAAAATAATAATGAAAAAATATTTAAAAAAAAAAAAAATTCAAAAGCAATATTAATAAATCATTTAAAATATTTTTTTATCATGTAAAAATAAATTGAGAAGGATGAAAAAAATATATATATATATATACATATATGTAGTAGGTCAATAGAATATTGTGGAGTGGTATTGCTAGATTATATTTAAAAGCTCCAGTGCAATTGAAAATATATGAGTCACTTCACTTGTTTATCATGCAGCGGTTATAGAAAAGATGAAAGTTTGCACATGTATAAATTTATATAATGTATATATATATATATATATATATATATATATATATATATATATATATATATTATTGCACGATTCTGTGCGCAAGAGTGTGCTAAAATCGCGTACCACACACGTTATTCACGTTAGTTTCTATTGATCTCCCTATACGGATTGCTGCACCTTATATCGTTGTTGTCAGAGAGGATTCATCTGTCTCAATATATTTACGTATCCATAATACATATATATATATATAGTCTATAATATATATACTCACAGATTATTAATAGATGGGCGTAGTAATATGAGGAATTTCATATGATTCCTCAGATATTTTTTAATAATCCTACTTAACATATCGTAATAGACAGTGTCACATCTGATTAAATATAATTGATATATATCTCTTATATTATTCATAAAAAAAAATACGTATACATTCATATAAATGAGTATGAGGTTATAGTAATAATGCAAAAAAGCACCTGCATCCAATATCATCAGTCATACAGTCCAGTCGTCATCTTGAAACACCTTCGCAACCATTTGTGACTGATGTTTGTCGCTTATCGAGTTGACATATACCAACTATCTTTCCTTATTTTTTTTTTTTTTTTTTTTTTTCTCCTTTCCTTTTCTGTTTGTACGATGAAAAATGTTCTTGGATGGTTTGTTATGTGTATGTGTGTTCACTTTGAGATGGAATAGGCCATTGAACTTTATATATATATATATATATATATTTTTTTTTTTTTTCTTTCTTTATTTCTTTCTTTCTATATTATATACGTCCGCTTCTGAGCCACTACGAATTCCAAAGTTTCGCTGTGGTAGACTCAACAGGGAAGAGAAAGAGGGAAGAGAAGACGAAGAAAAATCAAAGAATATATATCTCTGTTTTAAACAAGAAGCACTTTTGATCGTCTATCGACACACTCGAAAATTGTTTGAAATGTTTTTTATCATTATTATTAATAGTGAAAAAAAAAAAAAAAAAAAAACTACATCTATATAATGTAACATCATCACTCAATAATTCATATGTTTGATATGAATGGAAAAAAAAAATTATTTTATAGAATTATATAGAGTTGAATGTACAGGGTGTTTATGTGGTATGACGATACGTAAATGCGTTACGACGCGTGTCACATGTCTCTGGTAAGTTTGTACAAAACAAAAAATAATTTACCTTTTGTTTCATTTTTTTTTTTTATTTTTTATTTATTATTATCATAATATTATTTTGTTTATTTTTATGTTCATGTATACACCGCATCGGCCAACAAGAATATTGTCTGGCATGTCAACAAGCCAGAGGCCTTTGGCTACAATCTAACGTGAAGCTACACGTCGCTACACGTGACTGCGGCCCATCCCAGCGTGTTTTTTTTTTTTTTTTGCACTCAAGCACATTTATATATATATATATAGATCCAATGTCCACTCTCTCAACACTAGCCACCTGAATGATTTGCGTTCTAATCGGTCGACGAACCTATTTTATTCAAAACAATTTTATATTAATAAAATTAACTGGAACGAGATGGAGGAAGAATAAAAAAAAAAAACACAACTGTGACATAGAATTTTTTCCCGTGTTTCTCAAATTTTTTTTTTTCTTTTTTTGTTTATTAAAAAAAAAAAAAATTTTTTTTTTTTTTTCCCTAATTTTTTTTGTCAATAATATGTGAACATAAAAATCACTGCAACACACAGCACCTGCTTCCGCGTAAATGTATGTATAGGGTGGAGTGACGAGACATTTTTTAAGAGTGAAAGAGAGAGAGTCGTGTATGGTGTACGTGTGGGCTTATAAACCAAGTGTATTAACCCCTGATGGAAGACTTGCTCTCTCGTTTTTGGTAACGTGACACCTAAGAGCGGAAGCCCAGCCGTGGTGCACAGCCGTTTCCGCAGTGACAGATGCGATCCGCTTGCACCTCCACATCCTCCGCATCCTTCACAATAACTACACACACATTTATATATATAGAGACATGACAAAAAAAAAAAAAAAGGATAGTAAAAGTGTAAATAGGATAAATGTACCATTTAACCAGAGTGAATGATAAAACAAAAGGAAATAAATAATAAAATTAATTAAAGTGAATTCTATTTGTATAATGGGATTTATTTCCATGAGACAACGTCTCATCACGTCGCGTCTTCAGTGATGCATCAACTGCATATACGTATAAACTCACTGTGTTCACACAAATATATATACATATATATATATATATATATGCGTACATATACATAATCGTCCTTCGACGTTGTCGCGCAGCGTGGACGATCGCGTGGTCGTTTGAACGCATGGTGGCATGGTCATGCAAATCCTTCGAGGTGTGCCGACCAGGACGTGAATAAACCTGTCCTGATGTTGGGGCTTTCGTAAAAGTTAAAACCACCGATGGACAAAGTCTAACAGAGAAAATATATATAGACAAGAGTGAGAAGGTGAGTGAATACGAGAGAGAGAGAGAGAGTGGGGGTGGTATGAAGCGAAAAAAAAAAATAAATAAATAAATAAATAAACAAAAAAAAAAGAAATAATAAATAAATAAATACAAAAAATATAAAAAATGCGATAAAGTGTGAGAGAAAGAAAGAAACGAGTTGAGGGAGACTTTGAGTCTCTTGCGCTTTGCAGTTGTGTCCGGTTGTATCAGTTCCCTCTCTCTCTCTCTCTCTCTCTCTCTCTCTATCTCTCTATCTCTCTCCCTCATTCTTTGGCATACACGCTCATATATGCGCATTACAACGCGTCGGCAATGTCCGCGTGTGCACAATGGGGCAAAAACGACGTGCGAGCAATCGGTTGTGGCTGCAAAATGCGCAAAGCCGTCCATAAAACTGCAGATAAAAGCCACTGTGCGCGCGTGCGCGACAAGTTCACTGGAAAAATACGTGTGTTAAGTATATTGGGAAGGCCTGAATTACGATTGCTCGACACGAGTATTAAAATTTTTATACAGTTGTATAGACCAGCACAAATTAAAACTCGTGTCAATGGTCATATAAAAAATGTATACGTATATATATATATATATATATATATATATTGATTAAAATTGGAGATTTTTTTTTTTTTTTTGTTTGTTTCGTTTTTCTTTTCATATTTATATCTTCGTGAGAACTGAAAAATGTATTAGGGGAAGAAGAAGAACAAAAAAAAAAAAAAAAAAACTGCGGGTCATGCAGGTCAAGATCGGTAATAATGTGACCTGCGTTTATATACCCAACGTTTAAATCCATTATTTACGCGGTCGTGTGATGTATAAACGTGCGAGACGGTGCGAGACAATACATATATATATCTATATGTGTATGTATGTATATATATTTTATGGAAATTCACTCGTTGGAAGTGTCTTCGCGATACAATGATCCGATGGGGTCGATTGCGATACCATCACGGCATTTTTTTTTTTTTTCGTCTTCTCCTTCTTCTTCGTCTTTTTTCGTTTGTGTACATATATAATACAAAAACACCTGTATTGTGTAAAGCACATAGATAGAAAAAATAAAAAATAAAGAAATAAATAAAAGATACAGACAACATATATATATATAAGATCGGTGGCCCCGAAAAAGGTCTTTTAAATATGGAAGAATTGTCTTCCATCATGATAAGCAAATCAAGAATGAGAGTGAGTTGAGTAAAAAAAAAAAAAAAAAAAAAAAAAATGATAATAAAAAATAAAAAATATGCGCGCGCGTTATAACGAATGAATTTATTTATTTCTCTTCTTGTTGTCATGTAAATATTTTTTTTATAGTACTAGAGTTAATATTCATACGTACATAAATCCATTAGAAATGAATTGAAATATTCACTTGACCTTTTTTTTTTTTTTTTTTATTATTAATGGTTTTTTTTCTACATTTTTTATTGTATGCATATGTTATTTATTTATTTATATATTATTATTATTTTTAATACATTAAAAAAAAAAAAAAAGAAAATGTATGGTGAAATTTATAACTTAGTAATGGGTTTGTTGTATGGGCCTTCACAAAATACTTACTCTCTCTCCTTTATTTATTTATTTTTTTTTTTTCACAATATATGTGTAGAAAGAGGCTGCGATATTTTCCAGCAATAAGTGGTATTCTCGCGTGTCGATATATTTACGAAATGCGTAAAATGTTTCCCTTTTATATACCATTGAAGGAGAAGAAGTCTCGAATGGAATAAAAAATACATCGAGTGTGTGAGCATATTTTATATGTGTTTACATGTAACATGGATATATGTGTAGGAGTGAAAGAAGGAATATTGGCGCGAGTGGTTGAGGCTTTAAGAAATGGTCCATAAATTACTTGAAATAATGATGTCAGCTTCTCTAATGAGCGTAAAGTGGTGGGTATTGGTGCGGGTGAGGGTGGAATATAAAGAAGGCGTCCACACAGAAATTGGCGAGAGAGAGTGAATGCGTTTCTCATCATGATATACACATGATAATACCTTTTTGACTTTTTAAATTGCATACAAATTATTTTCTCTCTATTTTTTTTTTTTTTTTTTTTTTTTTTTCTTTCATCTTACCTCTTTTCTTCTCTTCAATCACTTTCCAAATTATTATTATACTACACATTAAAAATAAATTCAATTGATAATTAAATATAAATTAAAGACACTTAATTTTTTTTTTTTACTGTTTTTTCCCACTTTTCTATAAAATTTTCACTGTAGATGAAAAAAATGAATAAATAAATTTAACTCTGGGCAATATATGTAGGCATATTTTTAGTATATAAATTTGTATATGTGCATATGTGTATGTGTATGCGTGTGTGTGTGTGTAAGCGTGTGTAATGTACGTGAAAAGAGATAATTTTGCACGCGCGTGACACTCGATCCAGGACGAATAAGGAGGAAGAGGCGCCACACGACCTCGCGCAATGCCGCCTGGGCCCAGGTAATTTGTTCAAGATGGGTCATTACCGGACCTCGTGAGCTCCAAGCGTGCACGCCTCACTCATTCTCATCTCTCCTCTTCTTTATCTATATATATATGTATACACCTCACATATACACTTCATTCTCTGTCTAGCTATCTCCTGCGCGCACACACACACAAACATGTGGAGTACAGTGTCGTGGCGCCGGAAGGGACGTGAAGAGAAAGCGCGCGAGAACGATAGAGGTCTGGCAGCGCGCATTGACCTCAGCGTGAACCTCGCCTGTCAAAATAACTGCGCGCGCGCGCGCACCTATGCGCTTCGCTGCGGGGCTTTTTCGGTATACATTCCCCAAAATAATATATATATATTGCACACACAACGTAAATCAAATTACGCGCCCGGCAATTTTAATTAATTCACCGTGATGCCGGAAATTCAATTCAAACCCCCGTTGGTTAAATTTAATTAATTAATTAAATTTTTATTTTCATTATTTTTTCTCACATGAAAATCTTTTTTTTTTTTTTTCTTTTTACTCCTCCTCCACTTATTGATATTGAATATTGAATTTTATTTTCAAATACATCGTCGATAAACCAACGATAATTTCGTCGAATTTTTTTATCATAGCGTAAAAAAAAAGAAAAAAAAAAAAAAATTAATAATAAAAAAAAATAAGGTGGAGAAACTGAATTAAAAGTTCAACTTGTTAATAAATCAAAATTCAATTCTAACGGTGTGTGTAATGTATATGTCATAAATAATATTCATTTTCTTTTTCTCTTTTTTTTTTTTTTTATATATATATATATATATATATTGGTATGTTTATGTAATAATAATGGTGAAAACGGTAATAATTATATGTATATAGAGATGAAATTAGGTGCTTTTGTGATGCTGATGAATTAGTAGTCAATGATGAGAGAGGCAGAAAAAAAAAATATATATATATATATATATATATATAAAGTAAAATCTGTATAGGAAAAATAAATTAAATTCCTTTATTACATTTTTTTTTTCTTCACCTGCCTCTTTCTCCGCTGCATTTACTCATTCCATTTCTCCTATATATATATATAAATAAATATTTCATTGCAATATAAGGATCGATAGACTTCTTGTCGTTGTTGACATATGACGTACGTTAATCTCTCGTTCTACGTATACATAACGATATTTCTCAAGCCGCATCAACCGAGTTAACCAGTCATTTGTAACAAATATTTCAACATTTCCACATTAAAAAAAATTAAAAAAAAAAAAAAACATAAATATATATATATAAATATATATATTTTAGAAATAAGAATAAAAAAATTGTCAATTTATGAATTTTGTAATTTTTGGTAATTATTATAAATAAATATCACTTGATTGGATGGATAAAATTCGATAGAGGTAATGTAAAATTTTTTTATTGTACAACACACGTTAATACAGATATATAATATGAGAAATGAAAAAAAAAATAGACAGTGACTGAGAAGAAAGAAAGAGAGAGTGTGTGTGTAGAAGTGAGAAAGGGCATAATAGTCGATGAGGGTTATTTATGAGGCAACAGATGAGAACGAGCAGTATCTAGCGGTAGCTTCGGGCCATCTCTATGATACATCTCTTATATAGTATGTAAGTATATTGACTAGTCAGCTATAGTTGGATTACGATTGGAAGATATTGGAAATATATATATAATGATTGGCGAGAGCACTGGCTTGAGGTGATATCACTTGACAGGTTAGTAATACAACTGTTGATTGTGCTTGAAAACCATTATAAATTCGATATTCAATAATAATTCGATTATACCATGTGTATAAAATAGTTGATGACTAAAGCAGATATAAACACTTCTCATTCGTGGTATAATTTTCAAATGAATTTAAATATTTTTAATACATCCAAATTTATTTTACCCAAATAGAACAACATCCAAGGTATTGAAAAAAATATATGACTTATTATTATTAATTTTTTTCTCTCTTTCTCTCTCTCTCTCTCTAAAGATATGTCAGGAAAGAATTCTCATTGAATTTACATATTGCAATGGTGCTTCGACACTGCCTCTATATATAAACACAATCATATATGCATTTCTCCACCTCTTCTTCATTTTCTTTATTTATTTATTTATTTATTTTTTATTTATTTTAAATATTTCATCTTTTTTTTCTCTCTCTCTCCTCCCTTCTCCTCCTCTTCCTACCTTCCTACCATTCTCACTCACTCCTTTATTTTATATACTTACATGCGCATCTTCCTCGCGACGCCATACCTTTTTTTGTTAATGTTGTTTTTTTTTTTTTTTTTTTTTTTTATCATCGTCATACGCGTCGATTTTCGCCTCGAGCCAAAATATATAATGCGTAGGCGGTCTCTCCATGTCAATATTATAAATTAACCATCTTTGCATTTATCGTTTGGATCACTGAAATAAAAAATAATAATGAAAAATATATGTGTACATATGAATAATTAAATTGATAATAATAATAATAATAATAATAATAATAATATTTTATTACAATTTTATTGGACATTTAGAAAATTGTTAAACATACGGTGCGCCGGATATAACAGGTCAAAGTATATTTCCTTTACATTGATGCAACTACATTTATGTATATTTATTTAAATAAATTATTCATATTTGAAATAATGGAAAAAAAAAATATATATATAGTAATAATTGTTTAAGAAAAAAAAAAAATATATATATATATATATATATTTATATATTTTGTTTTTTGTCCTTGATTCATCAGATATATATTTTTTTTTTTTCTTACCAGTATCCCACTATTTTTTAAATGAATTTTTATTATATTGTGTGGATATATATATTCTTGTTTATGAGCTCAATGAAGCGAAGACTGATGATAATGTCCAATGGATAATCGATTTGCATCGATTCTCCTCTTTATTTATATATATATATAAAGCTTTTACTGTAAGATGTTACGTGATGAGTTGCAACAATAACAATAGGACCTGTCTCTCATGTGATTCGTGATGGCTATTGAGTTCACCAACATTCGTCACGCTTTTGTAACGCGCATGGATTAATTTGTATCTCGTTGTCTTGTTGAATAGTAAATCTATACACATATAGATATATAATGTGAATGATAATAAAATAATATTATTTTGTATAAAATACTTTCCCACCCTCTACTTTTTCATCCCTTTTCATACACACGTATGACTTGTAAATTATTAAATGCATATATGTATTTATGTATATATATATATGTGTGTGTGTGTGTATGTGTGGGATCTGATAGTAAACGTAATAGCTCACTTGGTACACTGTTACTGTTATGCAAGATATAATAGGGTAATAATGGGCATGGACCAGAGCACAGTAACGCAGGGTGGAGTTGGTCACGATATCGAACTGACGTAAGCATCTCGTTGCTCTTCTCGTGATTGCCTTTGCTCCGAGCACACATTTTTATTTCATATATACGTGTATATATATACAGATCATCATATACAATAGTGTGATATATATAATATTGAAGTGAATTTATATATGAAATTTAAAATATCTGGAATGGAAGAAAAACATTTTTTTTTTTTATTTTCTATTCGTTTATTTATTTATTTATTTTTTTCCTCTTTATGTAAACTGTTTGGTAATGATGATAATATTCCCGATCGATTGATCTAGAAAATGATCGAAAGTGTCGTAATGTATGTATATATTGTATATACATTGTAGAATAATCCAACCACAATTGTGCAATAAACGAATATATATATAAAGACCAATCTGCATGGATGCATCACGAGAGATACGTCGCAATAGTAAAATCAACTTAATGATTAAGGAAAAAATAAAATAAAATATATATATATATATATATAGGAATGAAAAAAATTATTACAGCGTTTGAAAGTGAAGAAAAAAAAAAAAATGATAATCTCATAAAAATTACAAAAAGAAAAAGTTTTTTTCATTTTCTCCTTTTCACTTATTTATTTATTATGTTTTTTTTTTTTTTTTCAATTTTTCTTTTATTTTTTTTTTATTCGTTCTTTTTTACTCACCATCAGGGTATAATTGTGGCTTCTCCGTAATTTTGATGGGCGTAATTTCTATCGTTTCTCGACAAAAATATACGATACCGAACGCGATGCGGTCGATTCGGCAATTCCGGGGTGGGATAGGTCACGACATGGCGTTTTATATCGGGTTTATATATTGAGCAATACACTTTTGATACTTCAATAGTGACATTTTACAAAAAAATTAATAGACAATAAATAAATAGTGACAACGATAAATAGTGTAAAATAAAAATTGACTATTTAATTTTTTACAGTATTACATACTCACCTGACTCGTGTAATAATTTTTTAAAAACTGCAACCTTCATCTAACATTTATATGCGCGAGTAAAGTGAAGAGGCGTGGTCGATTACTTGGTAGCTGCACTGAGAGTTCAATCTAATCATTGGTCTGAGGTTATGAACCCACAAGTGCCTATGAGAAATAACCACGATAATCCATCTATACATATCTTATCAAACGATAATAAAAGAATAAAAATATTGTTAGTAATTTTTATTTATCATCATTATGTAATATTTCCTAACACATTTCAAAATAAGTCAGCACCTGCTGTGCCTCCCGCGTCGCTGATGTCCGACAACTTCACTTCCTTCCTACTTGTACCGATATATATATATATATATATATATTTTCTAACTTCCGTGTATAGATATATATATTACTGTTAACGTCACCTGCTCAGCCTTTTTTTTTTTTTTTTTCATCAAGCTCACACGATGGACATTGCGTTGGAAAATACACACATGAACACTCATTAAACTCCCATGGGGGATTATTTTTGTTTCTTATCCGTATGACCCCAGCCGTGACCACTGTTTTGTCTATACATATAAATACATGCACTTAAAACAGGAAATTCCATAGCAGGTGAGCTGCTATATACTATAATAAAAAAAAAAAAAAAAAAAAACCCAATAATAAAAAATATGATAATAAAAAATTAGCTTTCTCTTGTAACTGTTACCATGCAACTTTTTTTTTTTTTCGTGTACTTTTTATTTATTTACTTATTTTTATTTTATTTATTCATTTTTTTTTTCTGTTACCAAGCGACTGCAGATTTATATATATATATATATATATATATAATTTTTTTTTATAATACATATATAAATTTGTCGGTGGGTGAGAAAAGTAATGTCTCATGATGTGATTATAATCATGACAACAATATACTGCAAGATATAATGAATGTATTTATTGTTACACTGAGGAAAAAAAAAAAAAAAAAACAAACAAACAAAAAAAAAGTAAAAGTTTTAAAAGTTTCGATTACGCACGCCACCTCTCGCCTTGTGGACAACGACAATCAATAAATGATTTTGATCAGTGTATGCAAGAGTTATATATATATATATATTTTTTTTACACAAATACACACATACACACACACACATATGCTGGAGAAGTGTCAAAAAAAAAAAGGAAGATGAATAAAAAATAAAAATTACCTTTAACATTTTCATTCTTCTTTTGCTATTTGCTCTATCAATAAATATAAAAATTCGTACATATCTCTCCCTATTTTATACACAGAAATATATACATATATATATACATATGAGTGTATGTAGAGGCCATGATAATTCCGGTAGACCGGCAGGAGGTAATATTATCGCCGTGCAAGGATTTATATCGATGAGTCCAGGACCCCCTGTCGTGGCACACAGGACGCAGTAGTAGTGCACAAGCGAAAGACGCGAGGAAAGACTGTAAAAAAAAAAAATATATATATATATATATATGTATATATATATAGTAATGATAAAATAATAAAAATAAAAGCAAAACATACAAAAAAAAAAAATGTTTTCAAGTCATGGTGGTTACGTCGATTCGATCGCGATCACCAATTTCAATGCAAAAAAAAGTACACGAAAAAAAAAAAAAAATATGAAACAAAAGCGAAATGTGCGCATACAGGAACAAATGTATGAGTAAATAATAATAAATAATAAAAAAAAAATGTATTGGGACAGTTATGAGTCTGGTGAAGTTAACCAGTGAGTATATAAAGGGAGTGTATTACGAACGATTCGATTGAAGAGGTGCGGAAGAGTAGCAAGAATTATATATACATATGTGTACGTATTTATATGTGTATACATATATATTTATGAAAAGTGGGGACACACACGGCTACCTCTAGTGCTTACGATTGCTAATCCTATACTGATCTTGAGTTCACGACCCGAATAATAACACAATATATTAGTGTAATATTGTAAAGTGGCAGTGGAGAGAACGAAAGAGGAAATGGAAGAGATGAATATCTGAAAGTTCTACGTCTTCTCTTGTGCGCACTACCGATATTCCTACTGGTGCCACATAAATGCACACGCTCAATGTAGAGTTCGTTCAGGTCACATTAGAATGCACCCATATGCATATAAATGTACCTAAAATGTATATAATTATATTTGAAGTGAAATATATAAATATATGGGTGTGTTGTTTGGGATTATAAATATTTTTTTTTTTTTAATTATATATAAATTAAATTATGAATTAAAAATTTCGACATTAATTTTTTCTTTTATATCAATAAATGCATTGGGTATTTCAACACGTCGACGTTTAAAGTGCAACGATATGCGGGTATTCACAACTAATTTTTGGTATTGCACACAGCATCCAATATATTATTTTTTGGTTTAAACCAACAGGACCAGCGTGAAGGTGAGGCCTCCCGCAGTGATTTTGCACGCGATCATGTGCGAGTTACGTCGCGGGCGCGATCTTTTTGCGATGGATGATGCGCGTGTGAGTGGCGCCGGACTTTGCGATTTATTACACCCACACATTGTGCACAGAGAAAAGATTGTACCACAAAATTTCCAGTTGACACGAGACAGTGAGAAAGATATAAAAGAAAATAAAAAAAAAAATAAAAAAACAAGCAAGAGATCGATGGACGTCCTCGATTTCTTTGACCCGCGTGCATTATGGCAGAATACAACTCGATTATTACGCAAGAAAAAAAAAAAAAAAAAAAAAATTTTCTTACTTACCACCTCGAGTAAATTTTTTTTTATTGCTTCCTTGCCACTGCATCATGACCAACTGTTTCGTCTTAAATTCCATATACTTTTATATGTATACTAACAGTGCATTTATTGCCTCGCTTGTTTCGTCCAGCATGAAAACAATTGAATTATTGTGACAAGACTGCGAACGGGTGAGCTAATGTCGTAATTCAAATATAACACCGAAAAAAAGAAAAAAAAAAAATATATATATATATATAAATAATAAAATTGAAATATTTAAATTAATATATTTTTAGTTACTTCGAATAATCGTGGATATTTTTAAATTATTTGCAAATAATAAATTATTGTGTATATCAATATTTATAATAGTTAATTAATTGATAATAAACAAAAAAAAAAAAAAAAAAAAAAACAAAAGAATTGGGGAAAATTTAATCATTGAAAATCCGTTATAAAACTTTGGGAAAATTTTCTAAAACTTCAATATATTATTATTAAATGTTTAAGAAAATTTTTATTTTTATTTTGTTTTTGTTTTTTTTTTTTTTTTTTTTTGAATATCCAAGATATCATGGAATTAATGTATTAGTATTTAATAATATCCCGAAAATTATTCACCTGCTTAAACCAGAACAGCAATATAATTCTCGACCTCAGCTTGTCACCATATGCTCTCCCTATTCACCATCGCCATAATCCCAAGTTTCCCAAAAACTTCAGGTTCCACACCAAAGAAAAGGTTCACAAAGATTTTGGGCTATTCCCACATTTTATCACTGTCTTCTTTCCTCTCCTTTTCACACCACTCAAATAAACATTTTATTTTTATTATGATTTTTTTTCTTTCTTTCTTTCTTTCATTCTTTCTCTTTCTCTCTCTCTCTCTCTTTTGAAAACACGTGTAGTTTTATTGCTGATATTTTCGGGACGTTGATTGCACTGCAATTTCAACTGATTCGTCTTCGTCAAGTGTTCAACATGTGGATTCGTGTGTCATCCTCTGAAATATTTTTTCCATCTACATTCCCAAAAATATGTATAGAAATAAACCTCACCTGATCCCCACATGTTTTGTTATTCTTTACAAAAATATATACGTGACCATGTCTAAACTGATGTAAATATAATTGTCCATGTGTTGAAAAATTTTATTTCTCTCCATTTAATAATACTAAAGATTTTATATAATAAAAATTTTATTATTGTTCATTCAAGTATCATGAATTATATAAAACCGTTAATGCATATACGTGCACTTGATGTGAATAAAGAAGACAATTATAAGACTCTGCTGCAAACTGACATTTATATTCATTTGTTCTCAGCAAACTTTTGGCATTTGGTCTTTAAAAATTGGTCGTATACAATTAGCCACTTGTATTGAGGGATTTACCCTTTTTTTTTTTATTAAAAGGGGACAGCCACAACTGCTGTTATGATGTAGACACAGGCATCAATAAGGGCTGGTGTATATTGAAATTTTACTACCCGTTCCAAATAAGTCTTCAACGCTTTTCGCATGAGTCCCCATTCCCCCCTGCAGAGCCCGTCACAAGGCCCAAGTTGGTCTTGTGCGGGCCCCACTGTTGTTTAATAAAAAGAGAAAAAGAAAAAAAAAAAAAAAATAGTTTCCATGTATATACATGGAGAAATTCTCACGCCACCCAAACGACAATAACTGACGTAACAATTATAGGTATCGTGTGACTATTTTTCGTTTCATACACCAAATACACATTTATATTTATATATATATAATATATAAAGTCAAATTTTCTCTCTGTATATGCGGGATAGTAAATTCAAAGAGAAGTTATATACTCTATTGTTAAATAACAAACATTGATGGAACAATTTAAAAACGTTTACATTTCTATATCAAAGACGAATTTTGAGATTTTTCGTTTTTCATTTCTTTCTTTCTCTTTTATTTATTTTTTTCTTCTTTTATTTTTTTATTCTGCCAACGGATATAAGGGTATTATATTGAATTTAGACATCAAGTTTTTTGGATGGACAAGTGAAGAAGAAGAGAGAAAAAAAAAAAAAAAAAAAAAACACAGAATGAAGAAATGCCACGAGTACGAGTGATCCACCCGCATCATCGTCAATGGCTAATATAAAGGGAATTTATACTTGTCTATATACCTGAAAGTATTTTGGGGAAACACCAGAATTATACCTCTCAACAAAGAATAATCATTGTGCTTACCACTATTGGAGTATAAATTATATTGTGAGTATTGAAAAACTGGTGGGACGTTTGTATATTAAAATTAACTATGTCTCATCTCTTAAATACTCTACACTCTCTCAGTTGCATTTTATTTATCTACCTGAGTATTTAAGGATTAGCAATTATTAAATTCATTCTTCTATGTTGGTGGTTCCTAATTCAACCCATCACTCAAGCACACGCCCCCGTACCAGTAGCTTTTACTTCAGTATATTTTTCCAGCTGATAATTATCAGAAAAAAAAAAAATATATATATATATATATATATACTATAAATGAATAATGAGAAAATAAGGGGAAATCCCACAGTTTTTATTGGAACAAAAATAAAATTTTTTTCATGAAGATTTATGAGTACATATAGAAATGTTTAACATTGAAACACAGTCTGACATATAAAATATTAATGAATGGACGGATGGATAGAAGGATACAAGACATCAATTGTACAGGTCTTTGAACCACTACCATTGCCGCGTGCAGTGTCTTAATGCTCCGTTGTCGTTGAATTGTTCTGCATAAATTGATGATGCATGACGCGAACGAGCGAGCAATTGCAATGTGTGAGCGTGTGTGTGAAGGAGTGTACGCAATGTATACACGCATCAACGACAAAGACGAATTGACTATGGAAGATTATGTAGATATAGAGTTGATGGTGCGATGAATATATATATATATATATATATATATATATATATACATATATATGGGTACGTCTATGTATAGTGTATAGAGATGGTGATGGTGATGCTGGTGCTTTCAACGTTAATTGTTGAAAGACGTTGACCATATTGAGATTTATAGTGAAACGTGACTTATAATAATATACCAAAGTATGATAAAATAATTTATAATTATCTCTCAAGTGAATATAAAAATATATATAAATGAGTGACAAGTCATTTTGAAATAATAAAAGAAAAAAAGGTAAAGAATAAAATTGAGTCTAAAGAAAAAAAAAAAAAAAAAAAAAAAATACAGTAATTTAAGTTTTATATCAGGTTTAAAAATGAAAAGAAAAAAAAAAAAAAACACGTAATAAATAAATATTCGTATAAAGTGAATGACGCCATAAAATGGCAGACAACAGCTTTAACAACATGAAAAACATGCTAAAACCTCGATGACAAAGACATAGGTGTATAGGTATACAAATATATCGTTGTATATGTACATGAAAATCACGAGTATATCTGGACGTCACGTGTTTCGGAATTTTATCCTCAATGTTATGTACATATATATTCACATACCTGTGTCACATGTGGAACACACTTGGCCCGGGTGGTTGTCGGTGTTACTGGATTGTACCTGCACCTGCATTAATGAGGTAAGAGAAAACGAGGGAGAGAAGACACGACGACACGTCCATAAGGTCGCCAGACATTTCGCCACCAGGTTGAAAGGACCTTATTATGGATTTAGTTAATCCACAAACACATGCGCCATACCAAGTGTATAAATTTTACCAATAAATAAATGAATAAATAAATAAATAAATAAATAAATTAATAAATATACTCGAAATAATATGTTAATGTGTGCATTATCTGAATTAAATTTTCTTCCTGGTTACTTTTATACACTACAAAGATGGATACAAATGCACATAGAAAATGTCGAGATTCGCATGTGTCAGCCACATGAAATAATGTTCGCGACCTCTATCACGAGTGTTTACACCATTAGACACGTACAGAAGTACCTATATATTTATATATAATATTTATTATATTTCCAGTTGGAGTATATAAGTATATACGTTGAGATCAGTATGTGATTGAGTTTCGTAGAATTATCAATGACAATATTCAGTGAAATAAATTTTAACTCATTGATTTATTTAATTACACAGTCACATTATAACTTTATATAACTTCACTTTACTTAACTTAAATATTAAATTTAAATAAATGTTGATGTGATATTTGTACGACCTTATTTTATATAAATTCATTGAATTATATATAAATTTTATAAATTGTGTTTTTTTTTTTTATATTTATAAATTTAATCTTATCTTATATTAGATGTATATTTAAATTATTATTCAATGGATACATATACACAAATACCATTTTTCTTTTCTTTTCTTTTTTTTTTTTTTTAGGTGTGTGTGGGTAAATAAATGGTAAATGAGAAAGATATGAAAAGCAATGCAACGCGAATGACGGTGAGTTTGTGAAATAAAGACAGAGTTCTCGAGACCGTGTTCCAGTCGCATTTTATCGACGTCGATGGCGATATAAAATCGTTAAAGGGGACGATGCAGGGTGGGAAAGAAGAGATACTCTACTCAATATATGTGTATGTATGTATTTGTTGTATGCATATCGACGTCGTGGGTCTCTTACTCGAGCTGGTCACTGCCCAAGTGTGTGTGTGTGTGTGTATATATACCCCCGAGGCCTACCACTTCACTTCGATATTATTCAAATATCTTAATAGCACGAGCACCTTGTGCGATGCTTGCCCATAACGATACGACCCATAAACACCTCTTTAATATTTTTTTATTTATCCCATCGATTTTTTTTCTTTTTGTTTTTCTTCATCTCCCCAATCATTCTCTTTGCATAAGTACACATAATTTTTTCATCCGTTGTTTTTTTTTTTTTTTAATAAAATTGAGCTGTTATTTTATTTCTGATTTTTTTTTTTTTTTTTTTTTTTTTCAGTCAATCTAAACTTTGGTTCAATTAAATCACAACAAATCAATATCCAGTTGAATTGTGCACCGAATCGACAGGCAGATCGTGCGAGTATATGGGGACACAAAGCCGCGAGCAAGCGCGTTCTCGGATTACCTCGTTCTTGTTTCTCCGTTAGCTCTCTCGCTTACACTTTTTATTCTTATTATATACACTGTCTCACTCTGTTGCACGTCGATTCTTGCGGCAGATAAGATCAGTGTCGAGACCGGGTGGTTGTCCAGAGCGCCGCTGTTGACGCCGTAATCTTTATTCCCCTTCTTGCATCGTGGACGACAAAATAAATAAAGTAAAAAAAAAAAAAAACCAAAAAAAAATTGAAACAAAATGACGAACACAACGCAATCTCCTTTTTTTTTTTTTTTTTCGCATGTTTACCTCTCCTCACCATTGATATATATATTTTTTTTTTTTTCAATTTATTTCTTTTGTATACTTTTACTCCAACTAATTAAGACTTCACGGGCACACTTCGCATAAATTTTCTTTTGCAATTTTTTTATTTATATATTTGTTTTTTTTTTTTATTTTCTCACACGCGTAATGCGAAATATATTCCAATTTTATTTATTTTTTATTGAAATTTATAAATATTGCGATGGGGGAAAAAAAAAAATAATAAAATTATAAAAAAGAAAAAAAAAAAAAAAGGTGGAAAATAATTAAATGATCTGAAATGTAATGGTCATTTTTATTTTATTGAAATTTATTTATTTCCACCTATTTTATTTATTTATTTATTTATTTTTTTTTTTTTTTTCTTACTTTGCGAGTTTAAACATATCAAGAGATGAGACAGCGCACGAATCGTTCGTGGCACACTCAATTTTGGTTGGGGATATTCGTGGCAATTGGGTTGATCGTAAGACATTCTCTCGAGAGACATTTAGAGACACGTTTCACGCTCATCCAAAAGGTGGCCAACACATTTATACTTACATATATATATGTGATACAATCCTTTGGTAAATTCAAAATTATATATACGTGGGCGCTTACGTGTCAGTTTTATTATTCAAGCAAAAAATATCGTCGTTTATAGCTCATGTGAATTTTAGTAGCTTTACCATTTATATCCATCAGCTCAATTTCGAGCTCATAACTCTTTGAAAAATAATAAAAACCAGTACAACTATATACTTATTTTGTGCGTTACAATCCGCTCTACAATTTCATTTATATATATCAATACCTATGACTCACGACAAAGACATGAATGTCCCTAAACCATTCAAGTGTCCTATGTCCCTGAAGAAAAATCAATGATCATCAAAGCCTACTATATATACACACTTTTATCCACTTATAAATATATACATATATTTTTCAGTTTATTTATTATTTCCAATAGATATCTGGTTTTCGTCGCTGTGGGACTTGTTTCACATTGCTTGCCAGAACCTGTCAGCGCCCGTAACGCGCGCCCGCGCTTCGTGCTTGTGCCGACGATGTGCGATAACATCTTGGCTTTTAGCATAAATTTGTATTTGACGTGGCCACCAATTAACATAGTAAATAATGCGCCTATAGAATATCTTATATATTTATTTATATATATATATATAAAATTTTCATACTGTGTATTTAAATATACACACTTGTGTACAAAAATTTTTTATTTATACTTATAAGTTCAAATAATTTTACATTAATAACAAAGCAAAAATAAAAATAAAAATAAAAATCTATATATAACTTGTCACGCGTTTTGGATTATTTATAATAATATTCTATCAATTCACCACGCACCTTCCATGGACTTTCATATCCATGATACAATTGCTGGCTTCCTATCCACAATAAATCTGCGATTAGACCGTTATATATACATATACGTATGTGCATATTGGATGGATATGGAGACGGGTTTGGACCAATTAGCGAGCGTGAAATGCGAACCGAGACTGAGCTGCATCAGCGTTGCTGGGTTGCACACGTGAATACACACACGAGCACACACTTCGCTTTAAATATATTTTCTCCAACACATTATTATAAATCATAAAATTTATATATACAAACGTGTACAGCAACTCCCTATTATTTTATTTATTTATTTTTATTTTATTTTAAATAAGAAATAAAATTCTTTGAAGAAAAAAAAAAAAATATATATATATATATATATATACACATATGGAATTATAATAAATACATACCAGAACCGCAGAAATTTCTAAAAATCTCTTGTATGAAAATCCATATCGTCATTGTTAATGTATAGTTTTGTATATATATATATGCATACAGTCGTCGTAAAGGCTAATCCCATTGGACATTGACTGATTTACACCGGCGACATATTTTTCGCGTCCGCATTGAAGACTAGGGCACACATCTTTGGCTTTGCGGATAGCGTGAAGTGTATTGTAGTACATGTATAAGAAATAATTTTTGAAAAAAAAAATTAAAAAAAAAAAACGAATAAAATAAAATAAATATAAATTTAAAAAGGTGAAAAAAAAAAAAAATTGAAAAAAATTAAGGAATACTATATACATATGTGTATACGAATATGCATGCATGGATGTGTGTGAGTATATAAGGACAAATAAAAAGTCAAAATGGTGATTTGAGCGGTAAATCACCGTGAGCTTTAGAGTTGTGTACGCTGTGCGGCCTCGTCGTGGCCTGACCGACTGCATATATTGCGTTATATGGTCCGCGCGCGGCTCAAAGCGGGAATAAGGACCAGGCGGATGTGCGAAGAGGAAAAGAGACGAGAGTGCACGCGGGACAAGCGACAGACGATGTGCCCAACAGGGCATTGGTGAAGCCTCAGTGTGTAGACGCGCGCGGATGGACGGGCCACCTTGTCGTTAAACGTCGTTTGCGCACGCTCACAAACACGCACAAATACTTTTTGAAAATAAATAAGAAAAAGAAAAAAATAAATAAAACAAAACGAAAAAAAAAAAAAAAAAAAAAAAAAATCATGTACAAGTATGAGAGGGAAGAAGAAGAAGAAGAAGAAGAAGAAGAAGAAATAAGGGACTTTCGCGAAGTCAAAAGAGGGTCTGGTTAATTTTTATTGGACATAAATTTGCCAAAATATTCGCGTCAGACGTGGATGGCCAGTAACTCTCTTGTTCGACTACTTTTCCATTATTTTTTCTCTCACTCTCTTTCATTCCTCAATATATACGTATAATTGACATTTTTTTTTATTTTTATTTATTTACTTATTTATTTATTATAACTATTTATTTATTATTATTATTATATATTTTTTTTTTATTATTGGCCAATCATGTACACATCGACGCGTAAGTCGAACGATTGGCGGAAAAATCTGAATAGGATTATAGAGAATAATGACGGTGTGGAATAAATTTTAAAAAATATTTTTTTATGACTATCTTCGTGTTTATGTGGTGGTATTATTATTATTATTATTTGTTTTGTTTGCAGCAACAGCATTGGTATGCCGGCTTTATTGAAAATCGTTATAATAGCCACAAAACATATTTTTTCAAAATAATTTTATGATTCTTTAATTCTCTCTCACACATTTATCTATATATTTTTTATACTTTTGGCAAAGTGTTAAAATCAATAAACTGACACTCAACGAATACTCATAATTTTTATACCAATGAATTATCCATTTATAATTTATAAAAAATTCCACATGATTATATATTTAATAGATGAAATAGGTATTTTAAAAATGCAATACTCATTATATATAATAATAATAAATAAATAAATAAATAAACAAAGAAAAAAAAATTCATTGTTTCAAGATAATTTGTTTTTTGGTATTTTTTTATGATATTATTAATGTTTTTTTTTTTTTTTTCTCTCGTTTTTTCTCGTTTTTTTTCTTACATCTCTCGTGATATTCAATCACTCGACGCAAGAGGTGATAAAATATATAATAATATATACGAAAATCAATAAATATAAAAATTAACACACCTCTATATATTAAAAAACCAATATATATTTATATATAAATATTTTTTATATGTGTATTAAGTATATATATATAAAAAAAAAAAGGTGCATACACACATTTACTCGTGATGTTTTGAGAGGAGACTATTGTGGTGTTCGTTAATATCAACATTATTACCATGGTACAACCTTCTTACGGCTCGCGGCCGCATTATGGGTGGCCACACTGTAATTTGGCAGCAATATAAATGCGCTCGCATTGCCGCATACGTATATATACACGCACACCGGGTGCATAACATTTATATATATACACACACTTGTATATATCGACGAATATTTACGCTTGTGATTTTACCAGTAAAGCATATACTGCCACACCATAACGGCAATATAATGTGGTGGTAACTTTTTGAAAAAGCCCAACAAATATGGCGGCAAAATACAACTTTAAGGGGTTGGTTATGGGTATATGCTCCTTTAAATTATATATATACATACATATATACACAACTTAACCGTCTGATTTATGTCATAATAATATTATAATAATAATAATAATAATAATAATAATAACAATAACGATATATAATATTTACAACGAATGTAGTTTTGAGTATACTTAACACGTAAAATACCCTTGGTATATGTATTTATATATAAGTGTGTAATAATACATTAGAAAGAGACATATTATATAGAGCTCGTGAATTAAAATTCTTTCTACATGATGTTTTTTTTTTGTTTTTTTGCTTTGAAACAATGAAAGGAAGAGGATGAAAAATATTGAAATGTATAAAAGATGTAAGTTAAATGGCGCGGGAATTATCAAAGTGTTGAACAAAAAAAAAAAAAAAAATAAATAATAAAAAGTATAATGTGAAGGTTAATGAGAAGATCGCGGTTTCATTCATCGTGGTCATGACCCGAGTCGCAATATAATGAATTGTTTTACACCTTGTGGATAAAAATGAGTGGGGCATGCTCATGTCCATTCATATCCAACAATCTCATTGTAATATATTGAATATACACATTGTTAATCATTCGATGAATAATTTTGAATAAATTCCCATTGAAAAATAGGAAAAAAAGAAGAAAAAAAAAAAAGATAAATTAATGTTGAATTGAAATGTATAAGATTTTTCTGTAAAATTTAGAGTTTAGAAAATAATAAGGAAGAGAGAGTATATAAATATAGGTATATATATATATGTGTATGTGTGTATATGTAGAGGGGGGTGTGATGATCCTATATGAGTTAGAGAAGCCGTGAGAAACTGGGTCTCCGTCGTGGTGAATTCCCGGGGCGTCGTGTAGGCGCAGCAGCACGACGCCAACGAATCGTGTTGATTTTGTATGCGCACTCGTTAGTAGAATGGCCGTGAGCGCACATCTATCGGTGTGCGCAATTCGTTTTTCAAAATAAACGCCTGCTGATTTGCTACGTATAGATATTTATAAATTTATTTAGTTGCTCCTGTTGCTGTTACTGCTACTGGTGCTCTTCACTCTGTCTTATTTTATTTATTTATTCATTATTTTTTTATTTATTATCATTATTATTATTATTTTATAAACAGATATATATATATATATATGTAAATTCGTATTTATATCACTGAAAAAAGTGATGAAAATTGAATTGATAAGAGAAAAAAAATAAATAAATAAATTGTAGACAGTGTTAAGTGTATGTAAAAAAAAAAAAAAAAATAAAAAATAAAAATTTTTTTATTTAGAAAGTTTTTTGTTCTTTTGCTTCCGTGATTTGTGCACGAGTGTATATGGGTCTGTTATATACTAGGTATACGAATATATGTGAGCTGATATATCCAAAGGCAAATCACGACCCGCGTATATGCGAGTGTTTGAACGAGCGATCAGTAGATCACTACCGATGTAGATCGGACGCTGCTGTACCGCGCCCACGGCGGTGCACATTCACTTGGAAATTAAATGAAGCGAAAACAAAAAAAAAAATAATAATAAAAAATAAAGTATCATAAGAATGAGGATGAATTGTACATGTGTATACATATGTTAATTTAAATAAAAAAAAAATTTGTTTTTTGTTTTTTTTTTTTTTTTTTTTCGTTTTTTCAATCAAAAATGTACGTATTCGTAAATCGTGCGCAAGTTGTTGATAACCTGTTGATTAAATTATCCCGGATATATTTCAATAATCAATATTTACATATTTTAATATTCGTTCCGGTGCTACGTCATTATTTATTCAATAGAATAAATTGTATTTATTCTTGATGGTCGATGTAAACGAGAAAAAAAAAAAAAAAAAAAAGGAATTTTTCTGTATCTATATCTTGCAATCGATCAATATATAATAAAAAAATAATAATGATAATAATAATGCCCAAACTTTTCAATTCCTCGAAAGACACGGACGCGCGACCCTTCATCTCTCCATCATTCCGTTCATCTTTTTCATCATCATCATCATCATCATCATCATCATCATCATCATGTTCATCATGTTCATCTTCTTCCTCTTTTATTCGTATGGGCGCGCGGACATAAAATAAAGGCGTAGAGGATATTCGACCATGAGACGCGTGAAAGAGACGAAGAAAAAAAAGAAAAAAAAAGAAAAAAAAAAAAGAAAGAGACAGCGAGAAAGCGCCCCCATGATAACGGTATATGTACCTGCCTCTTAAACGCTACGTTATTCCGTCAAATGAAATCCCCGTGACCCTTTTGCGCAGTCCCCACCAATATATACATATATCCTTTCTTTATCCCTTTCTCTAATTTTTTTTATTTCACTTTTTTATATTCGTCGTGTACTATATAGTGTGGATACCCATTTCATTTCCTTCTCTCTTATACACACGCGTATACATTTATATACACATATATATATATATATTTTTTTTTTTTCTTCATTTATTTATATTATTTGTACACTATTTATTTTTCATCTCTTTATTTTATTTTATTTTATTTTTTTCAACTCTTCCATTCTTTTCACTTCGTGCCTCATAACATTACAATTGCTAATTCTTCGTTGCGGTTATTTCGGTGATCGTAAAAAAAACCCACCGCATTGCATATAGATAGGAGAGAAAGGCGAAATAAATATAAATAAATAAACAAACAAACAAACAAATGTAGAAAAAAACGAAAAAAAAAAAAAAAAAAAATTAATTAATAAAAAACCAGAAATAAAAAATTTATTATAAATATTAAAATTATTTTTGAAATTGAATGAATAATTATTTTAACACTGCAACAGGACCAGAAAAAAAAAAAAAACATTTTTGTGGGTCAACTTAATATGCCCCATTGTAATTTTTGTCTTCATTTTTTTTTTTTTTTTTCTTTTCTTGTTTTTGTTTCTTCAATATTAATATCCCATACCGCCTTCTCTCCATCCTTCAACATCACATGTATATATTTTTCCACGTGCCGTTGCGACTTGTCTTCCCTCAGATTCTCCTACACCCCCGCCGAAATAAAAAAAAAAAAAAAATAAATAATAATAATAAAAGAAATTTAAAAAAAAATGCAAGGGAATTCAAGTACCGGTGGAACAACCCACACGCACACACACACACACACACACACACACACATATATATATATATACGTAGGTATATAGATATTACATGTGAAATCATGGGTATAAGCTACTCAAACGCAGTGTGCGATATTTTTGGTGTTCATGCCCATGCGCGTTAACGAAACAAAAAAATAAAAAAGAAAAAAAAAAACAAAAATAAATAAATAAATAATAAACAAGAGAAAAAAAAAAAATTTTCTCTCTCCAGTGTGTGTGTATACGTAGTGAAGGCCATTTAATTCAAGAGAAAGAAAGAGATTTTAAATCGCGATTCATCGAATTCCCGCGTCGATTTTTATCGCGATATATTCCTTCCAGGAAATTATTTCACCGTGAATTCCAAAATTATATACTGCTACAAAAAAAAAAAAAAAAAAGAAAAAAAACTTGTAAAATAATATACAAAATGGGAAAAATAAAAAAAAAAATAAATAATAATAATAATTTCGGATACATTTATGAAGAGAATGAAAAATTAAATGATTGGCATTTGTTAAATTATCAAAAAAAAAAAATATATATATATATATATGTATATAAATAGTGTGCGTTGAATTGATTAATTTCGTTGTGTGTCGTGTGCATCATTGCATAACACTTCGTAAGGCGTTTGGTTGATCGATAAAATAACGATGTGCAACGTGATAGAGAATAAAAGAAAGAGAAGAGAACGAAGAAGAGAAAGAGTTGAACAAAAAAAGAAGAAAAAAAAAAAGAAAAAAATGGAAATAAATAAAATAACACGAGAGGTGGAAGAGGGACTTCACGAAGACGCCGTGTGGTCCGGTCGTGACCTAACCTGTCTCTCTGCAATTCTATATATGTATATATAAAGATACACTCACATATATATATATAAGAAAAGACTAGGTGTTGGTTGGCGGGAGCAGCAATAGCCGCAACAAAAAAATCCTTCCTATATATAATCTCGCTTATACTTCGCACGATATTATAAATCCATCGTTAGTCACTCGTCTTCCTGTGCCGACTGCAATAACGCGCAAAACGTCACGAGAAAATATGAATATGATGATGAGGATGATGATGATGATGATGATGATGATGATGATGATGATGATGATAATATTGAATTACTCTGTTCAAGTAAAATTTTTATTTCTCCTTGCAATGTCAAATCATTTGAAACCAGAGTGTACAGACAGTGAGGAATTTTTAATGACTTCAATATAATGTAAGAAAATGAATACAAAAAAAAAAGAAAAAAAAAAAAAAAAGTGTTGGTTAATAGAATAATAATACAAATTGAGAGAAATTTCCTGGCGCGAATGCGAGAGCGCACATGGGCGGGCGCGAGTGACGGCGTAATTGCATCGGTATTAACCCACTTGGGCGTTACCCACTGGCGCACGCGTACGCCGCCAGTAAGAGAGTTCACGCACGCGCGTGTGTCTCTCTCTGAAACCGTCACCATATAACAGTGACGCACGTTCGAGCTCGCGCCAATCGTTGATTTTTGTCGTCGTGCCACTGCGCGCGTCTCCGCGACCTCCTCAAGTATGAAAAGAAAGGAAAAAAAAAAAAAAAAAAAATATCATGCAAGAGAGTGGGAATCTCGAATTGTATCTAGAGCTCACCGCACACTTTCTCTCCTCACTCTATTATCGACAGAGTCAACAGAAAAAAAAAAAAAAATATATCAAAATATGTATATGTATAGGAATAGGTATAGGTATGTCCGGTTTCTTTTGACGTAATTTTCGCTGATACACAAAGTGTCGTTGTTCACACACGTGCTACATGCTTACATTTATGTATATATATATATTTATTTATTTATTTATTTATGTAGACGCCAGATCACTTCAATGTTGGACCACCTACGCGCATTTGTGTGCGCGCCACACCTCGGATAATGATCCAAAGCGAATTGAAGCGGTGCTTTTGCCGATTCCCACCTGATGACCGGTTGTCGTTGATATTAGACAACCTAACACGTATAAAAAAAACATATATATATATATATATATATATGTACCTATATATCACATGTGTGTTTATTTCAATTTTATTTTTTCATTTTTAATTTATTACTGCTGCAATTAACTTTATACTCGTTGTTATGGTGAGTTATTATTAATTACTCAATCATTTTTTTTTTCTTGAAGATTTCTTTTTTTTTTTTTTTTTTTCATTTATTAATTTCACGGTTTTGGTGTTAAGATGAAAAACTTCTCCGCCCATCTGTTGTATATGTATGTGGATCTGGAGAAAATGAGAGAGTGAAACCTGCGAACGGAATAAAAAAACAAAAAGATAAAAAGAAGCCAGAACCGGTAAGTGATATATATTTGAAAAAGGGTATATTATATATTATCCTACATGAATTCAACCCCCTTTATGCTGTCAGAAGTGACACCGTCCCGTTTCACACGATGATGGAAAAGAAAAGAAAAGAAAAAAAAAAAAAAAGGAAATAGAAATGGATTTTTCCCCTGGTATTTTTTTTTACTTTACACCTTAACCCACGATTTTTTTTTTATTTTTTTTGTTTTATTTTTTTTTTTTTTGTTTTTGAAATTAATCATTGAAATTAAAATTAATCAGTCACTCCTTGAGATAAAAATATAAATATTCGTTTAAGAGGCCGACAATTTTTATCCTTGATAAATGTAAATGCATTAGATATTTACTTAATTGTATATATATATATATATATATGAATCATTAATCGCATAAAATATCACGATCGTACATTCACATACGTACGAAAAGTGTGTGTTGAGCATTAATGGGAATTTTTACGTGCTAATAAATACATAGTTGGAACAATTTAGATACTGAGTACAGGACTCACATCTTCGTCGTGATTTAAAGTGCAATGCGATCGTTGACACGATTTTCTCACTCTTCCCATCATCACAAATACACACTACACACTCACACATTTATTCATATCAATATATTTTATAAATAACCAGAGATAAACAAGAAAAAAAATTTCTGCATAATAGTCAATCGGAAAAAAATCCGCGTGTGAATACAGATGAAATGTAATTTTTTTTTTTTTCTTTTTAGCAGGTGTAGACCTGCTATACGTCCGGTCCACCATCTGTTGTGTACTTCTAAAAACGTTTCAAAAGCCTGACAACAAAGTCTATGTATATATAGGTAGTTAATATATATATATATATATATGTATATAAGGATAAGTGGAGGTAACAGGTTGTTGTGGCTCGATTGTATTTTTCATTTAATTCTCCATCCTTTCTCTTACACTCAAACGAGATTGTTTCTCGACCCTCACACGCCACAAATTTTTACATGGCTAATGAGTCACTCAATTCTCCCCTTCCTCTTTTTTCATTCTATATATAAATATACATACGGTATTTTGTCACAATATAAGAGACGAATAAATCAATAAAACGATTGAAGTAGAACCAAATAAATAATATACGAATTGATAGGTAAAATTAAAAAAAAAAAAAAAAGAGAAAAAATGTAATGATAAATAAATAAATTCCAGACAATCAGTGAAGCCAAACAATTGGCTTTGAGTTAGCTCTAGGTGTTGAGTATGTCACATCGTTGGTGTTGTTGCTAAATTGCAGTGGCGCGCAAGCGTGCCAAGATCGAGATCGACGATCGGTCGTAGTACAGGCTGAGAGAAGCGTGAAGAGGACCACCAACACACAAACAATATATGTATGGTTTGTTGGTTGGTTGGTTGGTTGGTTGAGGCCGTTAACCGAGACCGCACTCGAAGAATCGTTCCGTATAGTGACACCTACACTTTATTGCAACCGTCGATATATTTCTACGAACTCAGGTGCGAGAGATTCATTATCATAAATATATACAACTTCACATTCCTCTAACTCTTTGTCTTGTTAAATATACAATTATTTACGTATTATTATTACTCATTAACTTATTAATAATTATTTTATTTATCTACAAATTCCATGCACAATTAATTTTTTATTTATTTAATTTCGTCTTTTTTTTCTTTTTTTTTATATATCCTACTTGGTTTTATTGTGTAATGAAGAAGCAGATGATAAGGCGTGTCCAGTAAATACATTCTATATATATATATATATATATATTCATGTGTGTGTGTGTATGTGTGTGTGTGTGTGTAAGCGTTGACATGACCACAGCGCAATCGTGCGGTATCTCTCGGTGATCGGTCACGGCTCATCTCAAACAAGTTGCCGTTTGTGAGAGAGGCGGATGTTAACTCTCCTCCTCATTTTTCCCTTTCTCCATTCCACTATCGCCTCTATATAAATACAAGTATATATATATATACATATATATAATATTCTTACCAATAAGTGACAATGATTTTATTGCTTGTGATACAGAGTTGAAAAAAACACTTGAATAATTTAAAATTGAACAAAAAAAAAATTTACGTGTGATATATTATTGTTAAACTTCCGGTTTTGTATTTCCCAGGCACTTTCACATTGTCAATTGGTCGTGTATGGATGTGTATGTGTTTGTGTGTGTGTGTATAGAGAATGGTCTTTGTCACCTTTTGCATTGTATTGTGTAGTCTACGGATGTAAAGAATAGCCTTTAGCCCTCCCTCCCAAGAGTGAGTTGAAACTCGTGCGCACCTGTTCGATCACGCCTCGTAGCTTTGGTTTTCTTTTCTTGTTAAATTCCTGTCATGTATTCGGTAATAAAAGCTTTGAAACGTTTGGTTGAGGACGAAAGAAGAGTCCAAAGGTTATTTACTTATTATACATGTTCCGTCATTTTTTCAATTTCATTTAGCACATTGTAGATGTTGAGAATTGTTCACAGGTATAGTTTTGAAACAAATAGATGTTTTTTTTTTCAAATCTACAACCTGACAAGAAAAATAGTAAATAAATATATGTACGCACCTGTCGTTTGTATATTATTATTTGCAAATAAATATTGTGTGGATACTCAGGATATTGATGATTTTAATGAAGGAAGGAATGAATGAATAAATGAATGAGTGAGTGATCATGAAAGAATTACAATTCAATTTGATGGAAATCATTTATTTATTATTATTTTTATTTTTATTTATATATATATATATTTTTTTTTTCGTATAAAATATTTATATATGTTTATATATATTTTTTATTTATTTATTTGTTTATTTATTTACTTAAGTAATGGCGATATCTGTATAATTTTTTATTTTTCGTAAGATTATTAAAAATTTCTATACAAAAATCTTATAGAAAATATTGTGGTACTCTCATTTATTTAATTACTTTTTTTTTTTTCTCGCTCACTGAGCAAAGTACGCGTATACACAACTTTACATGCACACTCATGTTATTATTTTTATTATTATTATTTTTTTTTTCTTTATTTATTTATTTATTTTTTTCTTTTTTAGAATATTCATATTGTACAATGACTAGTTTGTGTTCAAGTAACTTAATCAATAATGAGTGTCGAATGAAACATAAAAAAAGAAAAAAAAAAATGATAATAATATGAATATGATAATGTAAAAAATTTAAATACTTTGAATTATTGATAGGACAATTTTTTTTTTTTTTTTTTCTCATCTCTAATACGATTTTATTTTGTCGTCAAAATCGGAGCGAAAAATATAGATAAAAAACTTCTTTTTTTTTTTAAAATTAAAATTGAACATTTTTTTTCTTTGTTTTCATTTTTTTTTTTTTTTTTTTACTTTTTGTTTATAATACTAAAATTGTTTATGGCATATAAACTTGGCAATTATTTACAATGTTTATACACATAACACTTTGGTGCTATGCGCGTTGGCCCATTACCATGACTAAAAAAGGGAGAAAAAAAAAAAAAAAAACTAGACATAAATTATTAAATGAATATAAATACAAGAAAAAAAAAAAAATAGTAATAATAAAAAATATATTATTCGAAAAAGTAGAAAGAAAATAATACATTGGAATAAATTGAGAATATAATTAGATAGAAATGACATGTGAGAGCATTGAAAAAAATTATTAGCGACAAAAAAAACGAAAAAAACAAAAAAAAAACAAAAAAAAAAATTTATAAAATGGCACGACAGTTTCACGGTATCGCATTGTGCAGCGGCACATAGGAAAAGAAACATTTTCAATGGAGAGAAAATAAAAAAACAAACAGAATAAAAAAAAGAAAGAGTAATATAAATTATTTCACGCGATTGGCAAGATTGAGGCAAATAATAACTTTTTTTTTTTTTTGCTTTCTACTTCAATTCTTATCAAAAGGCACACGATATTGAAATCTTAAGTACAAAAATAAAAAAAAAGAAGAAAAAGAAAGCAATAATAATTATAATAATAATAAAATAAATTGAAGAAATCCACACGCGCGTAAAAAATGTCATCTTTTCTTTTGTACTCGAAAGAAACAAAAAAAAAAAATTGGCAGTCTGTTATCTCGTGATTTACACATTTTTCATTTGTAAGGCACAAATATATAATTTATATGATATTTTTTTGTTTTTTTTTTTTGTTTTTTTCTTATTATGCTCGATGCACAGTACAAATAATAATTGTAATATTATTTATTTTCAACATCCATAACCCATTGGGACACTCATACCAGGACAACCGCCCTCCTGATGTTTCGTAAGCAAAGACATTCTACTGAATGTCTTACTGCATGAAGTACACGAATATTTTTTGACATCGCTATGAGTTTGTAAATGCGCACGTAAATTACTGCGATCAGCAAATGCCCGATTACAATGTTGACAACTAAATGGTTTTTCACCAGTATGAGTACGAATGTGTCCTTGCAATAACCACGGCCGTGAAAATGCCTTACCACAAAGATGACACTTGCACGGTAATGTATGCGTTCGGATGTGCATCTTAAGTGCACCAAGGCTGACATAAACTTTTTCGCAATACTTGCATGAAAATGATTTTTTAGTTTGTCCTTCTGCGGCGGCACAATGAAACTGTTGATGCTTTGACAAACCGCTATAAGTTGAATATGATTTGCCACAGTCCGGACACTGATAACGCGGCGATGATGATGATGATGTTGTGGATGATGAAGACGTAGAGGACGTTGATGATGAAGAATTACCAATGGTATTTGTAGTCGTGTCCATTTTCATTAAAATCGTTGGACCAGCTGATGTACTCCCAGCCGAAGATCGTCCACTGTCACTTCCGGGTGATGATAAATCTTCAGGTGTAACTGGTGGCGGTGATCTCAATGATCCGTAGCCAAGTGAACTCGTTGGTGAAAGTGTACAGTGATCAGGACTTGTTGATGCTGTCCAATAATTTCTTGCGATTGGTCGTTGAATTGTTGGACATGTCAATGCGGTGTGTGGTGGCGGTGGCGATACTGATCCGTGATGTTCAGGCGATGAGTGTGGATACGCGGGCAATGGATAAGATGGATAAAGTTCAGCACCCGGATGATGATGTGGAAATCGATAAGCCGCTGGATATGGTAGATAATGCGGTGGATAAAGTGGCGCTGATCTTGCCCATGCTGGTGTCGCATAATGTGCAACAGGCTCGACTGGTGTATTCAAATTCAATGGCTCCAATGGTGACTTTGTTGGCATATAGTGAATTGCTTGTGGTGTTGCAGTTGCTATTGATCCACCGTCATGTTGAATAACTTCGACACGTTCTTTTTTCACGATTGGATGAATAGGCGCAATCCCAACTGGTGGGGTTAATGGTTTCGATGGATAGAGATGTTGATGTGTTGGTTGTGGCACTGGTTGAATGGCATTCACATGAACTATTGACTGTGGAGACGATGATCGTTGTGGTTGTTGTTGATTTTGTTGTTGTTGACTATGATGATGATGATGATGATGATAGTGATGTTGTTCTATTTGCTCTTGCTCCTGCTGATGTTGTTGTTGTCGTGTTAATAATTGCGGCGATGGTGATCTTGATATTGAACGCGATGCACGATATTTCTCAGCTTTTTTACTCAAATCCTCAGGTTTTGTGCTGAGATTTTCCGGTTCAGGAATATCATCTGTCACAACGTCAATTATTTCATCTGAAAAATACACAAGAAAAAAAAAAAACAAATTTACGTTAGATAAAAAAAATCACTCGAAATTTTACACATACAAAAAAAAAAAACATTTTTTTAATTTTTTCATTAAATTTTTTATAGAAATTATTTTTCTTTTTTTTGTTTACCTTTGACAGTTTCTGGAACATCATCGTCAAACAGCATTACATGTACTGGTCGCTTTTTTAGCGGACAGTGACTGTAGCTGTTATTTCTCTTAACAAAACTGCGTGGCATCTCGTCAACGAGCATTTTTTTTCTTTTTTGTTTATTTACAAAATAAATATTGTTTAAAATATTTATTTCAAAATGTTTATTGTTCGTTTATATTATCAATTAATATTAATAAGAAAAAAAAAAAAAACGACGAAAATCAGTTGCCTCCCGGTAATCCAGGTGTTGGGAGGACAACGTTTTTTACAAAATAAAAAAAATATATAATTCAAAATATATATCAAAGTCACACACACAATTAATTTAATCACAACGTTTTTTTTTATATTTTTTTTTTTTTTTTTTACTCAATAGTCATTCACGATCACATAAAGAACTGAACTGTGCGATGATAAAGCACAAATGAGCGCGAATATGACGCGCATGAAAAAAACAAGAAAAAAAAAAAATAAACAAAAGGGAATTGTAAGTAAAAAATAATATGGAAGAAAAAAACCCTACGATGTGTTCAATTCGGCTGCTAGCCGGTATCTGACCCGCAACGGGACGAGCACCCCCTTATATAACCGTTTGCCCCACCATAGAATTACAGGTGGCCCGCACGTGCTGTCGAGCCAATACAGGCCCACAGGCCCCACTTTACACACCAATGGGCTGAGTACAAGCACAAGTTTTCAACCAATCACACGACACACATCTGTTTGTTACCCCCCTTTGGGATTCAACACCGCACCGCCTGTCGCTCATTGCGACCGGCCTTATATTATTAGTATATAGTGAAGGAATATCGCTCACAATAATACCCTTACTCTGTCTTTATTCTCCCTCTCCCTCTCTCTCTCTTTCTCAACTCCCCTCTTACCTATTGCCTTATACTCACCTCTTGTTATTATTTCTCTCTGTTGTGCCGCATTACTCGATTTATCTCGGGACTCTAACGTTCTTCGCCACTTTCTGCGTGACAATTTCTCATTACTACATCACTTTAAACCACCACCAGATACAATTGTCTAAATTATTTTTTTAATTTTTGCATAAATTTAAATATTTTTTGTTAAGAACTTCAAGTTAATTTATATAGAGTTGATTGTGTTTTCCCCCCTCTCATCGTTTTCTCTGCATTTCAATTTTATTTTTCACTCTCACTACTTTTATTTTACTTTTTATTTATTTATTTATTTACTTTTTTTTTTTTTTTTTGCTATTATATTCCCTCTCTCACTACTTTACCACGTCTCGGTGGCTTCTGACATATTTTTTTTTTTTTTTCCCCTCAATGCGACCCTATGGTGTTCAATTGCAAACGTCGTAACGGTCGTGTCGCGTGTCATGACATCACCCACGCGTGCTCTCATCAACTACATCTTCTCGTGTATATATAAATAATAATTAAGATAAAAATAAAAATATATATCATCTTTATATTATATCAATTTAATGGTAAGTCATTGTAATATATTGTAAAATGGACATTTTTATTTATTACTTATGTAAATCTTCAGATCATTTATATTACTGTATTTAATTGTTGTATATTTATTGTAGTCAACTAAAATAAGAAAATACATTTGACGACACTGAATAAAATACACTAAAGGTATTAGTGCATTCCATTTTTATTATTGATATTGTTTTATTAGCCGTTATATATTGGGAAATTATCTGAATTATAAAATTCCATCATTTTAATCCCGGAATTTCTCAGTCTTTTTTTTTTTCCTTTCTTTTTTCTCTTCGTTATGAATTGTCCATTGAATTATAATTCATACCTAGATAACTCCTCAATAAATATTATTTGGATTTTAATGTAGATTGTAACGAATTATTTTTTTTTAGAAAAGGTTTTAAGTAAAAAAAAATATATATATATAAATGAAAATTATAATAGAAGGGGTAGAAAATATATTTGATGTAGCGGTTGACTGTCACACTCTTTTGTAATAAATTTTTACCAGTATAAACTGTCAGAACCTGCCTCTTTTTTTTTTTTGCAGTGTACCCGGTTTTTCCAGTATACACTTCATACATATATACAATAATAATAAATGAATGTAGAAGATTATGGTTGACTGTGCATCCTCATTTTCCTCATTGTATTCTCTCGCGCACCTTGTCAGAGACAATGTCACGACAACAAAAAAAAATCGAGACAGAGTCTAGTCGCTAGAATTTTTTTAATACCAAACCAAAATGTGTATTGTTTGACAATTTACATACGTACACACATTTACATTTGATACCAGGTATATACCAGTTTGCAAGAGGACAGGTATATAACCCTTGTATTTTTATTTTATTTCACAAGTTTCAACGACAAGCAGGTTCCTGATAAAATCATAATCATCGTATCCACGTCCGTTGAATATAAATTTATATATTTTAAATTATATAAATATAATTATTAATTACTCACATAATTTATTATTATTATACAATTATTTATCTGTATTCAAAAGATTAACAATATAAATGTAAGATAAAAAATTTTACGTGTATATATACGCAGTGTGTAATTGTTCTGGGTGATTTTTCGTTAAATCACGTTGGATCTTGTGTGCCACCGGTCGGAAGGAAGCGGCTTTTATTTTATTTCTTTTTTTTTTTTTTTTCTTGTGTCCCGTGCGCTTATGTGTACGGTGAAGTCCTCTCGACAAAAATAGGGAGAGAAGGGGGAGAAGAGGAAGGGAAGAAATATATAAAGAACGAGTATATGCGTTTGTGTTGGACAGAGTGGATGGTTGAATATAAACTTCACATACATACGTGTATATGTAACATTACCATCACCTTTTTCAAACACCTGGCTGTGCATTACCGTTTGGATGCTTTATGCCAAAGGGACCATATGCGCGAGCGCGTTGGGCCCCACCGGGACTAAATGTACAGACCCATTTTTAGGGATCCCAGTGGTTAAGCGCGCGCGTTCGCTTGCTTTGGCTCTTGCAGGCATGTGCGCCATCGACTCCCGTTGGACGCTCCATGACTCAATGAAAGCCCAAGCGGCCGTGTCTCATGGACATGGGAGTGGGGACACATGCACTCGTGCACGGGCTATCGCTTGCCTACTATATATTTACTGTACTCCTCATCGTTAATGTAAGTCGAGACTTTTTAAGGCAGTAGCTCAAATTTGCACGCTTGTATTTCAATGCTACTTTTTTTTTTCTTTTTTTTTTTTTTTTTTTCTTCTTATATAGATGAGTCAGGATTATTTTTCAAATGCTCCGATGATTTAATAAGACAATTTTCATTTAACAAAAAAAGAAAAAAAAAAAAAGGAAAAGAAAAGAAAAATAGAATAAATATATTTATATATAAATATTTATTTGTCCGTATCGACTGTTAAGATAATGAAAACACGCGGGAGATGAGTGTGTAAATAGAAATTGCTCACACTAAAATCATTTTCGTTTTGTCTCAAGTACTATGACTGATAGCAATGACAACGGTCATTTATAAATATTATCTACTGACTGTCAAAGTTACTTTGACATTTATCACATTATTATATTATTTATTATTTATTTATTTATTTATTTATTTTTTTTTTTTTTTTCTTTTTTTTGTCTTTTCAGGAGTTTATTATTATTTTTCATGATATTGACACGCTCTCACTGACTTTTAATCATTTAATATTGCTCATAGTTAAGTAATTATCATTATTCACACTAAATTATACAGTGCAATGAGAAAATTATACGTGTGAGTCATTGGATGAATCATTATTCAAAATAAATAAAAAATAAATTTTGTGAAAATGATTTCTTAAGTAATTCTCTATTCTCTCATTTATTTTCTACAATGCATCACGTTGCCTCTCGATAATCTCTACCATTCCTTTCTTATCTCACGTATATACACATACACCAACACACAATATTTATATATATATATGCATAAGAAAAATTTAATCACGCAAGGCGATTACGTGTCCTCGTCCTTCAACCACAAGATTTTAGACTTACTCAACACTATTTCATATATGTATATTTAATCTTTTATTTATTTATTATTATTATTATTGTTTTTTTTTTTCAAGATACGCGTGTATATCCAATAGGCAAATAATTCTCTTTCTCTCTATCTCTTTCTCTTCCTCACGATCTCTTTATCCTTGTCCTTCATCTTATCATCTTCATATATTTCCTCACTTTATCAGAAAAGAAAAGAAGTCCATGTGGTTATTTAAGACTTAAAATATACACGTGTATACCTGAAGTGTACGAGAATAATTGTATTTTTCTTTATTCAAATCAATTAAATTCAGAGACAGTAAAATATTTTTTTTTTTTTTTTTTTTTTTTTTTTTTATGAATATAGAAATTTTATGTGAATATTCAATAATTTTGTATATAAATTGTAAACAGGTGAAAATTATTTTGATATTGAATGAACGCAACGTTCATTTTTTTTTTTTTTTCCTCTTCGTTTTCATTTTATTTCTTTTCATAATTTTTTTTTTTTTCTCTTTCGCTCGCCGCACACTCTCTCGTCATTCAATGAATAGACGAAGGAAAGCTAAAGGCCAAGAGAGCCTTTTTTTCCTTTGTCGTATTGAAAACGTTCAAAGAATCACTGCAGCTTCTTATAGGTCGTAACCTTTTTTTCCTCTCTCTTTCTCTCTCTCTCTCTCTCTCTCTCATTTCACTCTTCCTCTCAGTCTCTCGACCTCTTTTGCTTTCGATTCTTTTTTTTTTTTTCTTCTTCTTCTTCTTCTTCAGGTCTCTTGGGTCCTTTGTTAAACGTATACATACGCGCGCCAGGACCTGCTGTAATTTTTTCGAAACTGTGGCCCCGTATCCTGCGGCGCGATGAAATTCCATCGAGAAAAAAAGGATCATCCGGGCATATCCGTTTGCCGTCAACTTTACATGTGCAACCTGTGCCAATACAAAATAAAAATATACATCTATACTATTTTATTGTTATTACATTAAAAAAAAGAAAAAAAAATTAATTCAATATTTAAATATTCATGTACAAAAAAAATTCTTATGTTAAATAATTATAAAAATCATTTAAAATCACAAAGATATTTTCAAACGGTTTTTTTTTTTTTTTCTTTTTTTTTTTTATCAAAGTGAAATCGACCTGCGGCGATATACACATACACGTGAACATGTACACATCATACAGAGGGTATTCTTTCTTTCAATCCGTCTCACATCCCCACCATATTACTATAAAGTCCTACGATGCGTGACGAAGGATCGCGTCTTCACTGCGGCAAACTAAACGAGTCGACGACGCATGTTTAAAGTTACGCCTGGAGGGGTTGCCACATATATACCGACCTCATCGCCCCAATGATGCAGTTGGCGCCTCCCTTAAAGAAAGGAAAGAAGAAAGAGAAAAAAAAAAAATAAAATAAATAATAATCGAGCGAGCAAGTTCATACCTGCTTCACATACACATGTACACTCGGGTATATATTCTGAGAGACTTGAGGCGAAAAACTGGAGGGCATTCACCTGCGGATTGGCGGGAAAATCTTTACGTCGTAGAATTTTATATAATATAAAAGAGAAAAGAGACAAGAGAAAGAGGGAGGGAGGGGGGTTTGTATCATTGAACGTACTGGCAAGTGAGGGCTGTCACCCTCCACGAGAGATGATGGTTATGTGTGTATGTGTGTACACACTGAAAGACACATCTGCTCTCAGTCAGGACAGCTGATCTTCTCTCTTCTTCCTTTTACTTTTGATTCTTCTCTTTTTTTTTTTTTTTTTTTTTTGTTCTTTCGGGAAAAACCGCCACCGAATGGACCAGAAGGGGAGTCAATATGTGACGTTAGACCGCGATTAAAACCGCCATTTTCTCATGCACATGGGGAGAAGACGTTTTTATATATATTTATATATATATATATATATTCGTGTGTTGACGGAAAAATAGAGAAACAAATATATGTATAGGTAGATAGATACGTTAAATGAAAAATAAAAATGTCTTAACTGATTTTGTGTTTAACACAATGGACTTGTAGAGCAGGAAAAATTTTTACGAGAGAGTTTTTGAGTGTCATTATCTCTTTATCTCAATAGAATCTCTGAAAATTAGTCCGAAAAACACGGATATATATTTATATATTTTTACATATCCGAGATAATTTATTTTTATGTATTTGAGAAAATTGAGAAATTTTGTTTTTGAAAAAAAAAAAAAAAATATGTATATCGTAAAACCGCAAAGTGGATTGACAAAAATCTAAGATAATAGTCGTGGACATTTAAATACTTTCTACATAAAATATTTTCTCGAAGCATATGGTGAACCGTAGCGATGGTATATCGAATGATTTTCCTTATTTAATAGAAAATACAGGCAGGTGACCTTTAAAAATAGCAGACGTATAAAAATATATTTGTACCGCAACGGATGACCAGAGGTTTTGGCAGGGGACGCGTGCCCCTTGAAAAATATTTTCCACACCGTGAAATCCCATGCCACACAAATTTATATATTTCTTTTTATTATTTAACTATACCATTATTATTCAATTTAATTATCTATATTTATTGAATTGATTAAATTATAATAATTATTTAATTGACAATTTATCCCATTATATCCACATAATAAAATTCTGGTATAAATTCGTATAGATATTCATATTATTTAATGAGTTAATATATTTCACGAGTCGTATAAATGAAATTTCAACTGATTTATCAGTCACTCAGAAGACTATACATTTATATATACGTATTTATGTATGTATATATGATTGACGCGTGTAATAATGATCTTGCTTCTGATTGTCCTGATATAAAAACGAAAGTTAATCCTTTTCATTTCTCTACACACACATATAGAGATGATTACAAAAAAAAAATATTCACTGTAATTTTTTAATATTTTATTTCTGATATTATTATTTATTTATTTATTTATTTATTATTATTATATATTTTTTTTAAATCACATTTGGATTTATGATTCTTCAAAATGTATGATTTAAAGGATTTAAATTATAAATCGTATTTTCAGGTTGAATAATTTCAATTCATCTGTAAATATATAAATATAAATGCGACTAGAGCAAAACAAAAAAACTTTTTATTTTTTTTTTTTATTTTTTATTATCACGCTCAAATAAATTCTTATATATTATTTATTCTATTCTTTCAATTCTTTTTAATTTGAATAAAGAAATAATATTTTATTATTCTGCGTATTATGAAAATTTTTTTTTTTTTTTTTTTTTTTTTTTTTTTTTTTTCAAGACACTGAAAATTCCAAGCGGATGTCGTTGCTCGTGCACTGATGCAGTCACGAACAATTTTAAGACGCTGTTAAAGTCTTCAAGCACGTTTACACACATCTCTATGTGTATCGCGATGACTTTGAAACGGATGAAATAAAAGAGAAGTATATGTAGAAATATGATTTCAAGTGAGAGAAGAGAAAGAGAGCAATCGCCAAATAAAAATTTATTATAATAAAAAATAAAAAATAAAAAAAATAATAAAAAAAAAATAATAATAACAAAATTTAAAAAAAAATAAAAAATTTAATATTTATATACAGAAAAGAAGTTGGCTTCCGTTACGTAAGAAGCGGAATAAATAATGTAATAAAAAAGGAAAAAAAATTATTATTAATGCGTTTAAAAAATTAAATTGATGTTGTGTAAGATGATCTCCCACATTCATATATACACACACATACACACACACATACACACATACAACTGAATATGACATGACTTTTGACTCGACTTCTTTTTACTTTTTATTATTATCATTAATTTTTTTTTTTTTGTGTTTTTGTTTTTCGGTTTTTTTTTGTTTTTTTGTTTTTTTTTCAATTGAAGAAAATGATTGTAAAAGCAACGACGATGAGATGGACATGTGTAGCACAGTAGTTTTTTTTTTTTTGTTAAATTCTCTTTCTCTATTCTTTCTTTCTGCTGCGTTTCATTTTTTTTTTTTTTTTTTTTTTTCTGTATTATATAGTTTATTTTATTTATTCATTATTATTATTATTATTATTAATATTTTCGTCTCCATCACCGACGAGTGATACTTATCGGCTGTATAAGTTCAACGAGAGACAAGAAAGACTAATGTCAGTAGATAGAGGCGGTAAATCAACAGCAAGATTTCAGTCCTTTACATACATGCACACACATACACACACACACATATTCACGCATATATATAAATATATTACATGAATATTCGGGACATTGAGATTGCGATTCACTTTCAAATTTAATTTTTTAATTTGTTTCTCATGGATTATTTATTTATTTATTTATTTATTTGTTTTTTTTTTTTAACATGTTTTTCTTTTTCTTGTTCTTCTGTAATGTAGTGTACATTACAAAGAAAATAACTTATTATTTTTTACTGTTTTACAGTAATATATATATGTAATTAACAGATGATAAATTGATCGATATCGTTTATCAATTAATAATGATGAAATAAGACTACAAGATTTAACGAGATAATTTATTTTTTTTTTTTGATTCTAATTAAATGTTAAACGTTGATTAACGAAGGAACGAAAAAAGAAGAAAAAAAAAAAAACCTTTAACACTATCCAATTTAATATTTTTTTTTTTTTTTTATTCTAACACATATGAATATTGAGATTTTTTTTTTTTCTTTATCATCTAGATCAATATCAGAGGACGAGAAAAAAAAACGAACAGGTGATTGGTATGCATGGAAAAGAGGCGAAAAAAAAAAAGTAAAAAAAAAAATAGTGACTAGACAAAATAGTTTAAGTGGAAAAGAGAAAGTAAAATCGACAGCCACTTTATTAACATTATGTATTGCGTTACAAATATTGAAAAATAAATTTTAAAAATAGTTCATATATATATATGAATTGAATATGATGAGAAAAAAAAAGGGGGAAAAAATTAAAAATAAGAAAAAAATAAAATTGGCTGATATTTTTTTTTGTGTCCTGCTGTTCAGTGAATTGGTGCGGCGGTTGCGATTTTATTCACCGCAGGGGGAACTCGTTAAATAAATAATCACAACACACAAAAATATATAATCCACTATCGAAGAAGTTTGATCGTGTCTGGCAACTTGTTTGAATCACAGTAAGAAGCTGCTACTGCAGATAAAAATAATATTATTTTTTTTTTGTTTCTCACTATTTGATTAATAAAAAATTGAAATAAAAAAAAAAAAAAATAAAAGTAAATTCTTGTATCGTGGGTGTATGACGCGTGTGCTGTTGATTGGTGTTTGCAATATTATTCTCTAATCATTCTCCCATGGTGGACTATTAGGGTCACACTTTCTCCTACCAGTCAAAGACAATAGACCCCATACGTGTACGTATATATATTTCTCACTTAGATGTGTTTTTAAAGCCGCAAACCACACGATCCAGATAGTGATATCTATCTGTGGTGAAATATACATGTGTATAACACATGACAATGCAAAATAATTATCAATTTCATTATATAAATTTTATATAATAAATTACCATGACAATCGTGTCAATTAGATAATAATAAAAAACAAAAAAAAAAAAAAATAATAATAATAAAAGAAATTAAAATATCAACTTTTGTTAGTGACAAAATTTGGTATTTACCCAACGAATTATTAATGTTTTTTTTTTTTGTTTCTTCTCCACAGAGAGAGAAATGATAAATAAATAAAATAATTGGAAAATTTTCGCACAAAGTTCAATCGTTCTCTGATCATTGTACATATATATATAGATATATACAGGCATATATATAGCGGTAAATATAAAATCTAGATGAAATCACACTGGCAATCATAAAACCAAGATGAATGATTGCTTGTCCATATATACATAATATGATACATGTGAAAATAACATATATACGTGTAGAATAATTTTTTTTTTTGCATATAGAAATGTAAAAGATACATACATATATATATATATTTATATGTGTATACATAACCAGGACAGGAAATGGAGTTTCGTGAAATCCACTTGGTTATATATCGGTATATAGAGCCCGTGGGGCGTTTGGTCACGCGCGATCGATTGCTGATCAATCGTATATTGACGATCTAAATATATGTATGTGGCTGTATTAGATATAAGTATATATATATATATATAATATCTATCGGTATCTCGATAGATTGTTGAATTCAAGTGTGAGCGTACAATTATCGAGGTGTATTAATGTACAGGCATTAATCGAAATTGTATCGATCACAATAACCGATTTCGTGCCATTCTTTATATGTGTATATTTTGTTTGTGACTGATAGTGATTTCACAATTTAATTTTAATCATTTTATTACAGGTATGTACATGTTATTAATAATTATATCGTGTCCATTGATATTACATATTGAATTATGTATTTTTGTATTTTTTTATATTTATTAATTTATTTAATATAAATTGGTGAGAATACAAGTAATTTTTTTTTTTTCTTTTTCTCTCTCTGTTCTTGATTTATTTGATCTCTGATCGTTTTGATGATGTTGCACCTGGTCTAACGACAAAATCGACCCCCGCAGTACGTATTTATTTTTATTTATTGTATTATATATGTGTGGAGATTGTACACATGCACTTGAGCAGATGCACGACGACTTGCTCGAGCATTCTCTTTACTCTCACGTGCGATCGTTTTCTTTTCTTTTTTTTTTTTCTTTTTTTTTTCACGATTGTATTCGATACCGATCGTTTTTCCATTCAATTCAGAGAGTGATGACGTATACACATACACTGTATAGTTTAAAAAAAAAAATCTCTCCCCTACCTCGAGAAAATTTTTTTGAAAAATTTTAACGAATTTTTTACATAATAAAAAAATATCATATGTAAAAATTTATTTCATCGTAATTTTTTGTTTGTTTTTTATCTCGCTCGCATTTGTACAATGTCAACTATTTACTGTAATTTATTATAAAAAAACAAATAAAAAAAGAGAGAGGAGAACGAAAGAAATGCATTAAAAGAAGAGACAGAATGAGAAAAATTTAATGGAGATATGGGATGAGATGAGTGTAAAAGGGAGATGAAGTGAATGAGGGAGAGTGTATTTTCACACGTTCAATACAATCAAAGGGAGAGAAAGAGAGTGAAAAGGAGAAAAAAAAAGTGATACACACTACTCTTATATGAATTTACAACCTGTAGAGACGTGTTGTATACATACACAAACCAACGGTCATTCCCACAGTGTATATTTGTGTGAATATACAGCTCACCTGTATCGCGAATAAACCAGACACAGCGACGCTTCATCATCATTTGTATCCCCTCCTATCTCACCATCTTGTACCCAAAATTAATAGCATAAACAAAAAAAAGGATAAAAAAAAAAAAAAAACAAGGGATAAAAATAATACCAATAAAAATAATAAATAAATTCAAATCACATTTTATGGTGTATAAAAAAATATATTGTTATATACGTAATTATTATTCACGATTATAAATGTTGTGAATGGTGAAATAATTGTCAGTGTGATGAGAATAAAATAAAATGAGAGAAAAAAAAAATAAATAGTATAGTGTTTAAATATATATGTACACACACACACACACACACATATACATACACGAGCTATCTCATCATCACTTACAATTACATATCTCACGAGTTTGCTATCTAATGCTTGGCTATTCATCTTTCTCTCTAATAATTTTTATCTTTTCATTTCATTTTATTATATTATTATTATCATATATATTTCTGTCTTTTTTTTTTTTTTTTTATTCGATCATTTTTGTGCGAACAAATGATACCTGATTAGACATTTAAGAAAATAAATCACACAAGGTAAAAAAAATTTTTATATATCATAGATACACAATATTTTATTGAAATATTTATGAATGTGTGTATGAACAATAAAATTAGATTCAATATATATATATATATATATATATATATAATTATAATTCTAACGTGTGAATATGAATGTGTTGATACATGTTGTATCCCGTTAGTTCTTTTCATCGTAAACACGTGAAATAATATTAATAAATAGTGAATAAAATCTATCAGTGGATTTAATTTAAATATTTATAACATTTGTATGTGAGATAGGCAGCTCTGGTTTTACCTGACATATATATATATATATATATGTATAACATATTATTGAGGTATTAATATCCAAACAGAGAACTCTTTATATTCATTCGTCTATGAATTCAACTGTTGAACAGACTACTGTAGTATTTTTATATCGTACATTTAAACAGTATAAAGCGATAAAAATTCCATCATGAAACATTTTATCATATTTCTATATATATATAAATTTATGATTCAATATATTTATAAAAATTATATTTGATATATATATTTTTCTTTTTTTTTTTTGTTTAAATATTTATTCTATTTATTTATTTATTTTATTTTATTTTATTATTATTATTATTATTTTTTTTTTTTTGAATGGATATAAACGACTTTTTGTTTTGTATGTGGATAGATGAAAAAAGAGGTTGAATGACATTTATAATAGAGTTTAATAACCTTTAACACAGTTTTAAAAATTTTGTAAGAAAAAAAAAATATTATCATTATTATTATTATTATATTTTTTGGGGATAATGTGTCATTAGGTAATTAATTGCCCGGATATATATTATTTGGAGTTGTAACTATATAAATTGGATGTTTTAAAAAATTCCTCCTGCAGATATATTTGATGATAGTAATATACAGTCACGTTTGATAATTAGCATCATTATTTTCATTGATGTTTGAACCGCAGGATGAAAATTAAAGAGAGATAAATATTAAAACACCTGGTATGACAGATTAACTCTTTGCTAATAAGATCATTGAGTCATCGCCATGTGGAAATATAAAAATACAGCTCACGCATATTTTTTATTTCTTATTACTTTTTTTTATTTATTTATTATTATTATTTTTTATCTTTAATATTCTTAGGTATAGCAAGAAATAATTATGATGGTCGGCTATTTTATCAAATTTTCTCTATTTCCAAGTAATAGAAATATTACGTTTAAATATATTTTATATTTCCATAATTTTTTTTTTTTTGTTTTTTTTACCGGTAAATTATTTTTATTCATTTCATTTATGTGGCTGTACACGCGCGTGAGTCTATATAATTTTTTTTTTATATATTTACTTATTTTTTTGTTAATTTATTTATTTATTCATTTATTTATTTATTATTTTTTTTTTTTGGTAATTTTACGTTTAACAGGAGGGACTTTGATGCGGTTAATTTTGTGGTTAGCGAACAAATGATGAGGAAGAACCACCGGGTGTTGAAAATTTTTTTTTTTTTCTTCTTTTTCTGTGCAGTTTGACCACAAATGCATTTTTGTAAAATTGTTGGGATGTTAAACGCCTGCATCCGTAATTCTACCTGTAATTTTTTTTTTTTTTTTTTTCCATTCCCAAGATCAATACATAGTGAGATAATTTTTTTTCTTTTCTTCTCTCTCTTTCTCATTATTTATATCTGTTGCGTGTGATATTGAAAAATATGTGGAATCTGTCCCATATTTGCGTTTGTGATCCAAGGTGCGTTCAATATACATATACATACATAAAATATATTTCAATATAATCTTTATTATTTATTTATTATTATTTTTTATTATTTTCTTTTTTTTTCCAACGTTATATGTCACCTGCAAATTGTCAAACACTCTTATCAATGAGTCTTTATATATCGACCAATTGAATTGAATTTGAAAAAAAAACAAAAAAAAAAAAAAAATCCTCAATACATTTCTCTTTTTTTTTTCCTTTTTTTTTTTCATTAAAAAATATTATACACAGTATGTATTGTTATATATGAAAAAAAAAAAAAATTAGTGAAAAAAAATAATATATATTTTTATCATTTATTTTTTTGTTTGACTGCAGTTCGATGTCATGATGATAAAAATTCTCTTACCTGTCTCGTGTGTCACAATTTATTTTCTTTCATTTTCCCCTCATTTTTATATTTGTTTGACTACAATATTTTTCTTATCATTATTTTTTTTTTGTTTTTTTTTTTTTTTTGTCTAATACTCACCCCCACTGACAATGAAAAATAAAAAAAGAAAATATTAACTGTCCACAAAAATATATACTTTATCGCGGAATATTTTGTTAGTAAGTTTTATTTGTCTTCTTTGAGGATTAGTCAGTGTACTCATAAGAAAAAAAAAAAAAAAAAACAAAAAAAACAAAATTGTTATCAAGTAAAGAATGAGAGAGTAAGAGGAAAAGAGAAAGTAAAAATACTTGAAAAAAAAAAAAAAAATAATAATAATAATAATAATAAATAATAAAAATAAAAAAAATCTTTTTTTCTCTTCTATATTTGGAAAGAGTATTAAATTAAAAGAATATTTATTAATTTGATAGAACAAGACAGCTGATAGGATATCCATTACGATAATTAGATACTTTTTATTTAGTGAATATTACAGGCGCCGCGTCTTGAATTATATGAGCGTGCTCAAACCGGAACGATGAAAATGACCGTGTATGGGCGGCACGTGTGATATATCCTTTTTCGGTAGATTTTTTTTTTTTTTTTTTTTTTAAGAAATCGACCGTGATTATTAGGATTATTAAGTGCGAAGAATATATATATATATATATTTTTCAACTTTATAATGAAATTGTTGGGATCTAGGAAAGGTTTATTAAAGACCCCATGATATATATGAGTGAATAATATTTTTTTTTTTTCTTCAACGCCTCAAGCCAACGTAATAATTTTATAAAATGATTTTTTTTTCTTTTTAATCTTCCTGATTGATTTAGTTTTTTATTTTCAATTTATTTCCATTTCACATTGAACTCGTGCATATCTCAGTAAATTTTTTTCATCAATTGTTGAATGAAAAATAAACAAAAAAAAAAAAAAATAAAAATATTCATATTTTACAATTTAATTCATCAATATAAATTGATGAAATGTGTGAAGCGTAATAATAAACATCACCTGCGTACCGCAGCTGTGTCATGATACAGTGTCAATTTATTTGATGATACCAATGACGTGTTCAGAGGTGAAACAATTGGTTATACATGATAAAAATGTTTTTTGAGGGTTGAAAAACACCTATGGACCGTTTGTTCATTTAATAGGATTGGATCCCATGACTGGTGGGCGGACGATCCACGATACACACGTGGCAATGAGCATGTGCTTTCTGAAATGCACGCACTCACCCCCACACACACACTCTAAATAACATCTGCTACTTAGTTTTAAGTGCTACGGGTGTGTCTACAAGACAAATATCCAAACCCCATTGGTTTTACCTATAAATAAAGAAAGAAAAAAAAAAATCATTAGGTAAATAGACAAAGAGTTAAGACCATCATACACTATATTATCAATAAATTAATCACTCTAAAATTATTCATATATTTATGATTAATGATTAATTCCATTTTTTCTTTTTTTGTTTAGATAAAAAATTGGGTAGAGAAAAAAAAAAATAAATTGTAAAGGTTTCAGCCTCTGTCTACTGGCGCCTGCAAAAGCATCAGAGCTATTTTTAATTCTCACATGCGCTCTTGTCAATGTCACGTTGATTGTTTTGTATGTTAACAATATATATATATTTTTCTTTCATCCCTCTTTGAGCGCGTGGCACGAGCTCTCAACCCTCTTCACCCGCACAAGCACGCGCCTTTAAATAAGATATATTGAATAGTTTTCTTCTCAGATCTTCCAAAAATATCATAAAGACAATTTGGACCCCAGAATATAAATAAATCACAACCAGTTACCAGTATACAACTTCCGGATTTCATTTTAGTAATCGAATATTTTCCCTTCCACCACTATTTTCTTTTTGAAAACACGATGATTATAGTATATTATTTTTTTACGTGTGAAAAAAAAAAAAAAAAAAAAAAAAAAAAATCTTTGAGGAAAATTTTGGGATCCCATATAATTACCCGATCTTATATCCCTATATTTAAGTTCAACCCCATTTTTACACATTCCATTAGTATTATATTGAGATAATAATCAACAGTTTAACAAATATCCTGCAAAAATACAGGAGTATAATTTTGTTTTTTTGTCCAAACAAAAACTGACGTTGAAAAAAGAGTAAAAAAAAAATTTTGAGATCAAGCAAATTTTTTTTTTTTCTTCTTACTCAACATCGAATGTGTGTCTACATGAATGTAGAGGGTGTTTAGAATTTCATTTCCGGACATGAGAGGAGTCTGAGTGTGTACAAATGCGAGTGAGTTCCTGCGCGATGCTACACCACAATGTTAAAAGGCGACATGAAGTAAAAGAAAGAATAAAGAAATAAATACACATATCGTCTATGTATAAGCATCTGTCAGCAGATGTTGATGTGCGAACAGATGCACATGTGTGTGTAAATACATATATAGGTATATAAATGAGAGGACGCGTAGATGCAAACCCCTAATTGCAACCCCCTTTTTTAAATTCCAAATCTGCGCTGAGAGTGAATTCGATTCGCTCGCCAAAAAGGGGAGAAAAAAATTATAAAATGAAATGAAACCGGCTTTAACTTGATCGCAATTTATATTTTCCAGGTATAACACTATATATATACATACAAATGTGTGTATGTGTGTATGTGTGTGTGAGTATGATGGCCTTTTGCGGCACGTGACGATAGGGTAAATTTCACAGTGCAAGGGGAATTACAATAATAGTATGGGGATTATTTTATATGCAGGTATATCATGATGACGATTGGCGATAATCAGAGCGATGAAAAGCCATCACATACACACACATGTACAATATTGAATACACGTTTGATTGAGTTAATCAGCCACTGAGTGATGATGAAGGGTAAAAAAAAAAAAAAGAAAAGAAAAAAGAGATTAAATCATTGAGATTAAGAAAAAAAAAATATATATATATATATATATTCTCATTCATTTTCCACAGATTATATTTTTCAAATATCATTTATATAATAATTTATTTACCATTATTATGTAAAGAATTTTAATATTTAGATAAAAATCTTTATGCTACCTTTTTTTTTTTTAATCCTGCGTGTCTCGATGTGTAATGACATAATCTATAGGTTAAAATCTAGAATGAAAGTGAGGAAAGATATTTCAGATACTGCAGATTAAAGATATAACGAGTAATATTAAAAATGAAATACGATTGTAAGTGGAAGGAGGAGGAAAGAGAGAAAGGAGAGAGAGATGTGTTTAATTTCGAGAGTGTGAATATGAGAAATGGCGTGTTATGATGATAGTGGGGGTGGTACAAGTTTTTCTTTTTTTTTTTTTTTCTTGGAAACTGGATCCGAAGATCAACCCCAGTGTGTCTTCTATACACGTGGCAGATGCAAAAATCGGTAGAGAAATCAATGCCCAGGCTCACCTGTCTATACACACACACACACGCATCTCTTACGTCTTGAATAAAAAAAAAAAAAATAAATAAATAAAAATAAAAATTGAAAAGTAGAGGATGGAAAATGTGAGTTGTCAGGTACGGATATAGTTTTGACTTGGAAAATATATTAAATGTTGAATGCAATACGTGCTCCTGCTAGACATTTTTATATTCATCCGTTCCTGTGTCAACTTTGTCTGTAGGTATTTTCATTTATGTTGTCGGTGTGCGTGCGATGACGACCGCGAAGACGACGGGACACGAGATGACAAAAGAAGTTCACTGGGTCTTTGCTTTGTGTGTTCAGTTGCGCCTGGAGTCTATTCAACCCCCGCGTGCCATTCAATACAAGAAGACGAAGAAGAAGAAGAAAAAAAAAAAAAAAGAAAAAGAAAAAACCTGAGCTCCAACAAGTGCGTACGTGCGCCTTTGCACAAGTGTATATTTAAAACCTACATATAAAAATGAATTAATCTCAAAATAAAAAAAGAAAAAAAAAAAGAAAAAAAAATAAAAAAATGTATGAAGAGCATGATAAATTTATTAATATATTTTTTCTCTTCTTGATATTATATCGATATATATTTTTATTACGATGGTATAAAAAAATTCGTGGGGGATGTAAATTTGTAAAGAGAAAAAAAAAAAGAGAGTGGAAAAATACGAAAACGAGGAGTTGGAGGATACAGAGGGGGTTGGACACGCGCGCTTCATGCCACGTGTCTTCTTTACGCGTGGCGGAAATGACCAACCGGATGTAGACATCCGAGATACGTTCTCTTTTGTGTATATACATCTAGGACAGGGTTCTCAGTCAAATTTCTTTGTTCTATATTAAAGTAGGGGTTGTTACAGAAGCTGTATAATGTTGATTTTTTTTTTTTTTTTTTCTATGCTTAATTTATTACAGTATAATAATTTTTTTTTTTTTTTCAGACACTATTTACACTATTTGCAAAGGATACAACGTGTAATACGATACACCGTGTACCTGTTTTTATAAATAATTATTACCTGAGAATACAAAAATTCATCATCACTCTCAGCTACACGAAATTTAAATGAAATAAAATATATATATTTTTTTCATTTAATTATATTACGTAAAAATGAATGGGGAATGAGTAGAAAAAAAAAAAAATAAAACTCGATCTGTGAAGGCTGCAGAACTTTTTTTTTTTTTTTTTATATACCATCACCAGGTGAGGGTGAATTTTTGCGGTGGACGCCAAAAATGGCCTTGAACAAACACGTTATACTCTCTCATACACAAACAACCCTTTTCATCTCACCCTACCCTGTACCTTCTCCTCAAACCCCTCATATACATACATAATAAATATAATAATAATAATAATTACTTTTTTTTTGTCAACGTATACCCGAAACTCTGTATGACGATTTCACAATTGAATATTTCAATCCCCACCAGTGACAAAAAAAAAAAAAAAAACTCGTACGAGCTCCAGCTTGCAACTTTTCTATATACTCTAGTGGCACGCGCACATATATATATAGTATTTGAATTCGTGCACTGGCACCAAGCGCATATTTTCAATGCCGCTTTTAAGATATACATGTCCTTTCATGTATGAGTGTACACATGTGACACCCTACGATGTATTTCCCCTCTTTCATTCCGCAAAATTTCCCCCCCAGCTCAAATTTACCAGTGACCGTTGAGATTTAAGAATAGATTTAAGGGTGGATGGATGAGGCCCGGTGATGCTGATTGGAGCCAAGTGGATTTATATATTTTATATATTTACAAATGTACATTCACCACGCGTCACTTACGTCCACTTATTATTTATGCATAATTTTTTCGAACAATCCAAATGTTTTGGTGTATTGCAATATTTATTCTATTAATTCTATCAATTCATTACAGTACAATCGGTATTTCTGTTTTTACAGTTTTAAATTTGTGGGTATAAATATATAAAGTGTTGAGTTCCGGTAATGCGATCCGAAAGAAAAAAAAAATATATATATCGACACATGCGTTCCCTCCCACATCGTGTGTAAAAGTTTTCCTGTTACGTATATAATAGAATAAATAAACGTGTGCATCGTAATAAAATAATATATATATATATATACATGTCTTGAAGAAATACGTTGACATTTCAACATCACGACGCAAAAGCCAAAGACTCTTTAGCAAAACAAAAAAAAATATATGTAGCTACACATGAATATGAGAGAACTCCGCCCGCGCTGTTCGTGTGTGGGGCACGCGCCCAAGTGAAAAGGGGAGGTCAACACCTGCCCCCCACCAAATGAATTTCATTGTTGGCAACTAGACAAAACTAAACAGAGAAAAAGTATATATATATAAGTAGTCCCCCTTCTCCTAGTTGCTGATGCTCTCTCGCCTACTATTTTTCAACAATACCAACACCATCAGCATCTGCTGGAATTTTCGTTGGGGGTTCTGATGAAGCCCATTGGGATGCGACTACGACATTGACGATGACGACAACGTTCGGTGAACACTTTTTTTTTTTTTTTTAATTTTTATTTTTCTCTCCCGTCTTTCTTTTTTTTTTTTTTTTTCAAGGGGGTCCACATTATACAGTTAGAAATGTGCCGGTGTGCAGCAGACAGAGAGAGGCAGTAAAAACCAACTGCAAACGAGGGAGCACGATATACCAATAGATTATTATATTGGCATTGTACTCTCATGCTATTGAGGCCCCACACATGCTTTTGGGCATGTGTCTGTAGACAATTCTCTCGTTCTCCCACCCGGTGTCGTTTGTTTATTGAAACTTAGTTTTTATACATCTCGTATGTATGATCGAAGTGAAATAAAAATCTACGGTATTGTCTTTAATATTCACGCCCATTTTTATCATACTCTCTCTCTCTCTTTCTCTTTGCACTCAATGTCCTCAATCTTATCCGCACTTCCGGACAAATTTTTATATAAATTTTATATACAAACATTGATTCAATATATATATATATATATATATACATATTTTTTTTTTCTCTTTCTTTTTGTTTGACAGATGCAAAAAAAATTTAACGGAAAATATTATGTATTTTATATTTCAAGTAATTTAATATTATAAAAGAAAAAAATATAATAATAATAATAATAATAATAATAACGATTATTATTATTTTATATACTTTTGAATGATATTAAATAATTATTTTCAAATAATATTTATCAATTCTTTGTGAGACTTGAATAATTTAATTTTTATCTGAAATGATGTCGGACTCGTTATACACACAGTCTATATATACATATATATACCCACACATTTATACATATACATAATACTGTGGATAAAGGATAAAGAGAGTAGAGATAAATGCAAAGAAAGCGTTTGAGTAAATATCCGCAACGACGCATTGTCCTCATATAGTGATAGGTATTTATTTTTCATTTTTATTTTTTTGTTTTTTTTTTTTTTTTCCTATTTTCCTTACATTTCTCTTGGCTCTGGCCTGCTCTTTATTTCTCTTTTTTTTTTTTTTTCCTTTTTCTCGTTCTCTTGTTTTTTTGTTTTATTTTTTCTTCTCTTGCACGCAGTGTTTTGTAGTCGGAAGCGCGACGGACCGACACGATCGACGCTCACGGATCAACACAGACCGAGTGGTACATGCGTGTGTTTGTGCGTCGTACAGTGTGCGGTGCCGCTGTGGCGTAGCCAACAGGATTACGTTAGTAACTATGTATGTATCTCAAGGTATATACAATCTTTCTCTTATTTGTTACGTATATATATATATACAATCTATTCTTAGTGGTTTTATTTACTCACAGTGAAACGACGACAACGACGATGTCGACGACGACGACGACGACGACGACGACGACGAGGGCTATAGAGAGTTTAACTTCATGATATATATTATATTATATACTTCGCGCTGTCCGCCTCTGAGAGATAATGGGTTATCGCTCGGTTCAGAACAATGCGTTCACCTATATATGGACAAGAGAAATATTTATATGCCGATGTGTTTTTCGCGAGCGCGGATATTTTGAAATATAAATTTTAATTTATTTATATTTATTTGTATATAAAACAATTTATTTATTTATTTATTTATTTATTTATTTACAGGTATATATATGTAGATATTATCGATATTTAATTATTAAATATTTGATATAGCATCGAAATTTTCAATACAACAGAATAAAAATTGCGAGTTATTTATCAAGAATGTGAATTAATACGAAGATGGTAATGAAAGAGGAAGTGCACAATGAGTCAAACGTGCATAAAAGGAATTACACACGTGTAACCATCTTTGGATTTTCCTCTCGTTCAACATCCACATACATAAATAAATAAATAAATAAAAAAAAAAAAAAAAAAAAAGCAACAGCAAACAAAAGGAAGATGGACAGTTGAGAGGACGGGACTCCGACGTTGTGCCTGGGATATGCGCTAAGTATAAAGTTAGAATAAAGTTTCTATTATATATGTACGTTTATTAGCGCGTATATATACAATAGTCCGACCCATCTATCTATATAATGAAATATAGAAGAGTGGGAGGTATTAATGCACCTTCAACTTCAACAGCTGTGGTCCAGCAAGAGACAGCAGCTGATGGCACGTGCCCACCTCAACCATCTATCGATGGTCAGAGAATTTTGCGCTACATCTACGTGTATTTACAATAATGGTGCAATCCTATATCTCAAAGCCACACACACATACACACACAAGTTGTTTGAGGTTCTCAAACAATTTTTGAATGTACAAAAAAAAAATTTATATAAAAAAATTTATAACATAAAAATCAATTTAATTTATATTTATATATTTGAATTGATAAATAATATTTATTGTATTTTTTTTTTTTAAATATATTTTTTTGTTATTTTTCAAGATTGATAATGGATGGAAATAAATTGAGAACCGTTTGTAAATGTATGTGTATATGGTTAAAGAGTCGCGTGGTTTCAACCGTTCTCATCACCTGCCTCTTTGCAGTACAATAGAAGTGCGCGCACGACTACTAGGTAAGTAGATGTCGGTACATATTCTCCACATATATATTCCAATAGAGAACCGCACCCCTCTCTCATGCCAAAGCGCATACATCCTCATTATGTGCGCAGAGGCAGCTTCGCATCTCCCTTTACCAATGCTCGTTTGTTTTGTGCGTGTGTGTGTGTGTGTGTGTGTGTGAGTGAGTGAGTGTGTGTCTGTATTTATATATATATGTATATACTGTGTAGATACATGTGTGATGGTGATGATGGTGTAGAAATGCGACTGAGAAGCTCGAGCTATTATATTCAGTAAGTAAAGGCAGAGATTGACAATGTTGGGATCTCACCTGCCCCCTCTCTGGACTCTTTTTTTTTTTTTGTGACGAGTTGGACACGCGCCTGGATTTCCACCACCTGGTTTATATGCACAAAAAAAAAAAAAAAAAAACAAAAAAACAAAAAAATTAATTTATATACATTCAATGATTATTTATTTATTTCATTTTCAACGATTGCGATGCTGTAATTTTTGTTTTTTTTTTCTACGAGCTCACATAGCTCTCGTTTGAATCATAGATCTATACAGACGGTATATTCAATTTATAGAGTGGAATTTGACGCACAAAATAAGTATATTGTATGATAAATTTGGATTATTTCTCCGGGAGGCATACACTATCGAAAAGTCGCGCGTGAATTTCAGGTGCAGGAGAATCACATGTCGCACGCCTGGAGTATTCTCCCTCCTCTAAACTACGGCGATTCTTTGAGCGTGCGCGTATATTCATTCATTCAATGGTCGTTGAAGAAGAGAAAAAAAAAAAAAAAAAAAAATATATGCTGAAGGTAAAAGGGAGGAGGGTGAATATAGTGACTGGTACAATAGAATCGTAGGTATAAAAATATCCCGCGAGTGAATCGGGAATAAAAGATTTTCTTTTTGATGCCTGCTTCGGGAAGCGTGCCAATGCATGCTCGTTCCAGCTGCTATTTACCTACATAACTCCATTTTATATACATATACATATGCATATACATATACATATAATATAATAATAAATTAAATAAAAAAAATAATAATAATTATAAACTTTGTATGACTCATAAGCCGGAAAAGAAAGAATAAAAAGAAAAAAGTCAATAGGTGAGGACGAAAAAAAAAATAATAAATATATTATTTAACTTACATATACAAATGTACAGAGAGAGAGAGAGAGAGAGAGAGAGAGTGAATTCGAATTATTATCATGATACTCGATAATATTCTGAGAAGCACCAGAGCACCAGACGATGATATGGCACGCAGTTACTCCATCTATATTACGTGTATAACGTGAAAAAAAAAAAAAATAAATAAATAAATAAATAAATGATAATAATAATTTTTCAAAGTATTTCCATTGAAATTATTTGTACACGATGATATTTAACAAATGACTTTGAGGCTTCTGGTATTATTACACGTATTATTGTAATTCAATTTCAATAGTTGTCAATACAATATATTTATTTAAATAGATATATATTGTCAAATGTATATGGAAGTTAATGTACGTAGAGTTATAATAAAGTATATATGAGTGTACGTGTGTAGGCGTGTGCCGAAAGTATAACGGTTCAACGAGTTCTACATCACCACCATACAGTGTCTCTACGCATAAATTTTACCTTAAGGTGATTTTAATTTACATTATATTGCAATGTGTACGATAACACTGTGTGCTCCATGAAGCGGAGCTATATCAACACACTCGTTCAATGACAAAATAAAAAAATAAAAAATAAAAAAAATAAATAAATAAATAATATAAAAAAGAAAAAAACCAACAACAACAATAGGAAAAAAAAAAAATAAAATAAATATCTTTACTGTATATAAAATATTTTTTATTAACAAAAAAAATAATAATAATAATAATAATAAAATTTTATCGATATTAAAAAAAATATTTAAATTATTTGTAATTAGGAGAAAATTATGAATAATTTTTTTTTTTTTTATTTTTATCAATATGTAAATATTTATATTGATGTATATAACATCAGTGTGATCGTGTACCAAGTAACTTTTGCGTATGTTATTTCCAGGGATACAGGACACGATCACATATATACATTGCAATATATTCAATATATGTATATATGCATGTATATACCTATGTATATATATAGACGTATAGGAAATGCGTTGTACATTGCATTGGTACACGCATCTCCCACATATATATACATATATACTAAAAGTAAACTACACCATTCATTGGGCGTTGCCCGTTAATGCACGCACGCATCTTATATATATATATATCGTGTTGGTGTGTCTTTCGATATAAAACTTGCTCGTACGTCATTTAAAAACATGCGGCAAACGCGTTCTAATTATTTATACTATTTACAATTGATCAACGTGTACATTGTGACGCTTCCGCTTCAATTGCTAACATTTAAAAATCTATATTTCAATATTAAACAAAATCCCAACAATCAATTCCACTGGAATGTCGTCAGGAACAATACGAAAAATACAATAAACAGTCTGAGAATTAAAATTAAAAACAAGACTTTACTTTCAATAATTAATTCACTTTCAATACGTATATTATCATTATTATTATTATCAATATTTTATTTTATTTCATATTCACATAAATATATATATATATATATATATATATATATATATATATATATATTGTTTCATTTTGCCAATTACTGAGCACACGTTAAACTCGGTATATAAATAAAGTTGGTTATTACTGCGGGAATATTTTTTTTTTTTAATTTTAATTTTTAATTTTTTTTTTCTCGATGATTCCATAATGCAAATAATTATATATATGATTTTATCTTTGAATATAATTTTTTTAAATATTAATTATTATGTTAATATAGTTTATGTGTATGTATTTGCGTGTGTGTGTGTGTGTATGTGTGTGTTTATATACATTAGGATTAATTTAATTGACACACGTGACACGTACACATACGAATAATACAGTAAAATATTAAAGACAATCGCATTTAATATTGCGTAAAGTGCCCTATTAACACAATATACATATATATATATATTGCGTGTGTACACCCCCGTAAAGGGGCGGAAATCTCCCATAGAAATTCTCATATATTCACGTGTACCAATAAATAATAAAAACATATATCTAAAGTAGCAAAGTATATAAAGTTCAGGGTTTCGCCCACAGCCGCTCGAGTTTTTAATTTTAATTTTATTATTATTACTATTATTATTATTATTATTATTGTATTTTTTCATTATTTACTCACTACATCTGTATATTGAAATAACGTAGAAAAGGTCAGTGTTCAAAATGACTCGATGGGAAATTTTTGCAAGAACAAAACAAAAAATAAAATGATAAAATTGATGGATAAAATTTATGGATAAAATTTTTTTTTATTTAATATAAAATATATTGATTTGTGTCAATTATCAAATGATATTACAATAAATGCATATGTTTTAATGTGTATAAACAAGGATAATACATAAGTTTGAGTATTTGTGTATGTATGTGTGCGTGTATTTTGTGTTGGAAGCGGCTGATAACTGCATCGGGCGCCATAAGACCACCGACTCTGTCTGGGAATGTATTTCACTATGAAATAATCATGTGTGTATATACAATTTAAAAGTTGAGCTGCCGGCGCACACGCGGTATTATCGAACAATGCAGTGTCTCCTTCCATTGTACACACATATATATATATATATATAAATAAATAAATAAATAAGAAATGTATAATATAAATATATATATGAAAACGATTGATGTAGTGTCCAGTTTACTCTCTTCAACATTTTATATACAATTACATCCGATCTTTACATACACTCACTCCTGTACATTATCCATTTATTTCATATTTGTTATGAGTTTTGTATGCGGAAGGATTAAATTGTCAAGATTGAATGATGTATCTTCGAATTCTATTATAATATTACAACTGTTTAAATCAAATTATTATTTGATAAATTTTTTTGTTTTTTTTTTTTTTTGTTTTTGTGATAAATATTGAGAGTAAATTTATTGAATTATTTTATCGATCAATTGCGCGAAAGTTTACGCTTTCTGCTTGTACTAACACACACACACACACACACACACACACACACACACACAAACTTAACTACAATGGAGATATCCAATTAGAGAGCTCTCAGTTACGTCGTTGATAATAAACCTTACACCACTTTCTCTCAATTTTTATCTCTACCCTAAAAAAAAAAAAAAAGAAAAATTAATGCACAAAGGAGGAGAACGAAAATATAAAAAATATTACGTCATATTTTGCGTATGTTGATTAATTATTTTTTTATTTATAATTTATAAAAAGAAGCGAGATGGAGTTAATACAAACGTATAAAAAAAAAATACATTATAATAAATAAATAAATAAATAAATAAATAAATAAATAAATGTAGATATTATAACAAAAATGTATTGAAATATTAAGGGCGGAAATGTTTTGCCAATTAATAGCATTATAAATTCAAACGTGTGCGCCAACTCTTGCAATGTACAGACCGGTTACTTCTTGTGTATATAGAGGAACAATGGGTGTTCACCGTGTGTGTACACGTTGTTGTTCCTGCTGCTGTTGCTGCTGCTGCTGCTGCTGCTGCTGTTGTTGTTCCACTCTATATCGTTATTATATTTGCTTGCGCAGTCATCTATATACAATAGAATGAAAAAGAATTAGTGTAGTGTACAGAAAGAGTAAAAGAGAGGGCGGATTTTATTATAATAATAATAAATAAATAAATAAATAAATAAATAACTGGTAAACAATCAATGAGATGTATTTTACAATGTAAGAAGTGCAGTAATATCGGACAGTGCAATAGACATAAATCGAATGTAAAACAAAACAATTATTAAATCATCAACTTCATTATTATATTCATAGTGCAGTACATTAAATAGGATGGGAGAGGGGGTGAGAGAAAAAATAAGAGAGATAGAGAGAGAGAGAGAGCGAAATAAAATAAAAATGAAATAAATAAATATTTGTATTGGATCGAGATCGTTATATGAATAGTGATAAATTATAATATTGACATTTTGTACTGTGCAATATTTGAAACGAGTTCGCGGTATTCAGTAGTGGCGCCAACAATCGTTGCGTGTATATATATATATATATATTTACTGTTATCCTGGGCCCACACTTTTCTGGACCTAATAAAATATTACTCGTGTTTATATGTGTATATGTTGTTATTTTATTTTATGACTGTATTATTTTATCACAGGAGTTTACAGGAGATTATTGATGACCACGCGACAAATTTCGTCAGGTTTATTTTGTCTCCATATCACACGAAATTCATGCAATACTTGTCTATATATATTTATTATTATTATTATTATTATTATTATTTCTCTTTTACATTTATTCAATTGTAAATAAAATTATGTGTCATTTATTGCAGTATCAAGTAATGATGGAATTGAGAATGCCCGCCCTATACGACAATTTTCACTTCCGTCTCCCGTTTCACTCATCGTTTGTCTTCGACTGAGCGTTTGCACGCGCGAGTTACCAAGAGTGAATTGCAGTTAATTCACCCGCGCTCACCATTGAAAGTCGTACGAGGGTTGTCAGCATGTATACAAGGATATATATGTGTGTGTGTGTGTATTATTATATAGGGTGTGGAACAACGAGCTTCCGATTGGTACGAGTGGCTGGCTCGTGCAACAACCGTAAATATACGTCTCTGTACTTGTATCGCTCACGTCGTTTATCACGTTCTCCTTTATCTTCCGCCTTCTATAGAATTGTTCAAAGTCGAAAGAGAAGGATAAATGTGAGTAAGTGAGACACAAAGATCAATGATTCATCAGCGGATGCATACGTCATTGAGGATTTCTACACCATTGGCCAAACTCATCTTTTAATCATTTTTAAACTTACAATTATTTTCATATTACACAAGTCAATTGAAGTAAACAAACAAAAAATTATATTTCTACTTAAAAAAATAAAAAAATAAAAAAATAAATAAATATAATACAGTTATCAATGACAATTAATTCAATGTCGAACAAAAATAAAGTGGAAAATAAAAAAGAATTAATAGAAATGATATATACTCTTGGGAAAAAAAAAAAAAAAAAAATTAAGGGGCTTTATTATATATAAAAACTTTTTTTTTTTTTTTTTTCATGGTGTACAATGTCAAGGGGATTGTAAATGTCGTCATGATGCATATGCTCCATGTCTATATAGTCTATATATTTGATACATATATATATATATGTGTGTTGATAATAAAATGAGGGCGGATGAAGATTCACGCGGGGTGAGAGTGGCTTTTGATGTACATACATTACATACGTGTGGGAAAGATATACAAACCATTGTGGCTTGACTTGGCAAACGTTATTAGTTCAAGAGTACACACACGAGCACACACAGAGAGACAGAGAGAGAGAGAGAGAGACATTGAAAGGGAGAACGAGTTAGGTTTCACTCACAATTATAAGGGCTTCTATATAAATATGTCTGAGTTATTTATTTTTTTTCTTAATTTTTTTTTAATTTTTAATTTTTAATTTTTCTTGTTATTTAATTTTACATAACATATTAATTTTAATTATTTACAATGTAAAAATTATATAAATATTATGATATCAAATGTATAGATAAAATTAAACAATACCACGGTAGTTATATTATTTTATTATGTTATAAATTTATTTATTTATTTATTTTTTCATTCCATACAATTGGACTTTATATATTCGTATATGTATTCCCAGACAATGGTCACTGCGATAAGCCACTCACGTTAACACTCCATTCTCCTTATCAATCTCAAAAAAAAAAAAAAATAAAATAAAATACAAAAACATAAAAAAAAAAAAAAGAAAATTTTTGTTTATTGATAATTTTTTCATATGACATAAATATAAATCAATTGCGAAAATTTCGTTTTTTTTTTTTTTTTTTTTTTTTTTTTTTCTATATATATAGCCAATTGTATTTTATCTCTGTATACGCAGACTTGAACTATTACAATTACATAATCTCATGCATCCCCATGGAGTTGCGCTTATCTCTTTCTCTCTGTCACCCTATATATTTATTTATATGTATTCCCATGGGAACCAGTAATGAGATGGTGGTCACGGTTTCCCACCCGTTTGCATGGACGAGGGTGGACCAATTTGAGGGGGTTGATTGTGTATATATGACGGTGGTGTATAGATGAGACCCACGCATCTCTCACACTCTTAATACATACATTTTTTTTTTTTTTTTCTATTTTATTCCCATCTCGGTACTAGTTTACATGAGGATAGGGTGGGGAGAATGATGAACATATTTGTGTGTATAAGTGTAGACGAATCACATCGTCATTTAATGCTTTCATTTGAGACCCCCTATAGCTATTGTCAACAGCGACAATATGTTTCACAAGTCGTATATATATATATATATATATATATATTGTTAAAATGTCAGAGAGAGTGGGTAAAGGACCTGTGGGAACTATATTTCAAATCAAGGGTATGAATTCTTTTAATTTTATTATTTTTATTAGCTAAATATTTTTCTTCACTCATCAGGAAAAAATTAATGAATTTTGATATGTATATTTGAGCAATTGAGTATTAAAATTTAATGATTTAACAGCGTGTAATATTGACAGTTGAGCTGGATTTTTATTTATTTATTTTTTTTTTTCTAATCATTAGTAAGAAATAAAATAAAATTATTCTCACTATTTTGATTTTCTATTTAAAAATTAAAATTAATTTGTACATTTTTAATGTTTTTTTTTTTTTTTTTGATAATAATATTGATAATATTATTTTTTATTTGATAGTAATATATGATTTTACACCCCCTCTGAGTGAAATAAAAAAAAAAAAAAAATCACACGGGTTGTCAAAGACAGTGTACAACTGCAGGTTGTGATGCGACAAGCACGTGTGTGTTTGGTCCCTGGCGTGGGACCCGGTACATTGCTGGTATAAAGTGAACCTCATTGTCTACATACAGGGTCGATTATATTGGCACGCGGCACTCCCCCTTGAATTTATTTTTACCCTTATAATTCGCGTGATCCACCCTTCACATATTTTGAATTTCGATTTGATTTATAGATGGGAAGAAATAAAATTCCATCTCACTTATTTGTGCGTAACTCACTGTACAGTGATTGAAATATATATTACAATATACTCATTTTGTGCGCCAGAATCTGACCTACATTTTCATATATATATATCTATAGATACAATGCATTCCACAGCCGTGAGAGCGTATTGAATGAGCATTTAAATAAAATTACGCTAATTTCAGGATATTGACTAATAAAAAAAATATTAAATAATTCTATATAAGGTTTATATAAATATATACAGATATATTTAAATGCATTTATATGCAAAGAGAACATTGTGGATGAAAAAAAAAAAAATAAATATATATATATAAAGACCAAGAGAGACAATAATCGTGAGCGAACGTTGCACAGTTTCTCGTCTCTCGTCTTTAACGAGCATCGCTAGAGTCGTGAATCGCCAAGTGCGTGTATGTATATATGTCCATATGAATTTGTATTTGCATTTGTGTTCGGATTACTACACAGTCAGGATAACCCATGGTCGATCTGTGGTTTTGCAATGTGAGGAATAAACAAAAAAAAAAAAACAAAAAAAAAAAAACATGAAGAAAAACCGAAATAAAAACAAAATAAAAAAAAAATATTCGTAATAGATCGATAGATCGTACACACATGTATAAGCAAACAACCAAAGTGAGTATTTACCTCTTGCTTGCTCTTTCATCTATACGGTCAGATGTACGGTTGCTTTATTTATATTTATGCATGTAAACTCCAAACATGCTTTTACCTGTCCATTAGTTCAGCTTCTCCCGCGCACACGATCACACAATACCCAACAACTAATATAATACATGCCATTGTAAATAAATATACATATGAGTGAAAGCGATTATTATTTATTTATTATTATTATTATTATTTTTTCCTTTTTTTATTTATTATTATTTAACTCTACGATATATAAAAAATAATTTTTTTTTTTTTTTTATATATTTCAAATTGAATTTATCTCAAAGTATTTTAATTAATCACAGTTGAAAGTATTATTGACAGTAAAACATTCATGTTGAATTTCAAAATATAAATTCTATTACGTATATAAAATATATTGTTGGTTGTTATATACATTCATTGAGGAATTTTAAACCATACGGTGCATATATATATATATATATATGTATATACTTATACAAAGATATTTGCACCCGAGGGAATCCCCCGTTTGTGTTTGGCGCGCAATGCAGTTGTGTTCCTGATTCTTCTTTTCTTCTTTTGGCGTCTGTAAACGCGTTCGCATACGCGTTTCACCACCATGAGTAGAACGCATGTGCGGAATGTATTATATCGCACCAACATATTTCAACGCGAATTGAATTTAAAAAAAAAAAAAACAAAAAAGAATAAAAAAAAGAAATAAATAAATAAATAAATAAAAGTTAATAAAAATAATAATGAAAATAAGAATAAAATTCACGCGTGCGGCATCTCGTGGCACAAGTTTAACTCCAATCCATATAAAAACACACACACACACACACACATTATATATATATATATATATATATATATATATATATATATATATGTGTGTGTGTGAGCTCTAACACAATGCGCGAGTCGTGCCAACGATTGCCAGTGGCAAAATAAGGAGTAAGGTAAAACGGGAGATTATATTTATCGATGCGGCATTATCTTTGCGCACTGCACCAATACTGTATATATATATATATATATGTATGTATAAAAACAGGAGGTGTGTGCGCTTGCGGCGTGACTCGATAAGACTCGGGCCAAATGCGTGTCGAAGATCGGTATCCACCGATCTCTTACACTCGGTAAGTGTACGCGCGAGCGCGGGCGCCCTCAGATTCATGTCTCTGTGCAGGTTGATCCCATATATATATAAATATTTATATGTGATCCGCGCGACTTTTCAATATATCTCACATTTTTATCAAACACGAGAGTCATTAGTGAAATATATATAATGATAAAATATTTTAATATTATCATATAATTTATATATAATTATATATACGTAATAAACGCACAAAAACATATAAAATATAATATGTATACATATATACTACTGTATATTTCTGTATTCAATCAGGAATTTCACAAATAATTGCAATAATATATATATATACTCAGAAAGATTTTTTCCCACAGAGCGTCATAGTTATTTATTTATTTATTTATTTTTTCCATGATCAATAATTGCAAAGTGAGAGAAAGATTAACGGAGTGAATGGGGTTTTATATTGTCTGTTGATATTAGATATTATATATATATATATATATATAATGTTTGTATAGGTATTGAAGGGAGGAAAAGAGAAAGAATACACTTTTATAGTAATTTATTCAATTACCGATCGACTTTTCTGATATGATTGCGCGCGTACAATGATATACCTATTGTATATATATAAATATGAGGATGTAGACGCAAGTTATACGAATATACGCAGGTTAGAATGTAGAATTGCGAATTATACCGTAATTTTGACATGATCTATTGTATTTATCGGGTAAAACTATTGTGATTTGTTTTATAATACATGTATATATATTTATATTTCATTCAATAAACTACGGAATATAATAATAATAAAAAAATATATATATATAAAAAAAAAAAAATTATAATAATTATTATCGATGGAGAAAATTAATGTAGAGATAAAAAATAAAAATAAAAAATAATAATAGAATAAAAAAAATTATATTTATATAGACAGACTACGTGATTTATTTATTTATTTTTATTTTTTGTTTTTGTTTTTTTGGTTTTTAATGATTTTATATTGCATAGTGATATGTGGAAAAATTATTTGAATTTCCGGATGATAATAAGCCATTTAAATCGATAATAAAATCAAATATATGTGTTTAAATTTTATATAGGCACATATATATATGTATATATATATATATGTGTATGTATAAATTTAATTATTAGTTTCGCGCGCGTATACAATTCATGCTCGATAGAACAAGTTCATTCTGGAAGTTTCAATAAACCCATTCGCTATGTAGGTACACCATATATAACAGTTCGACAATCACTTTTATGCGAAAGTATGAAAAATAATTCTAGGAATAGCTGTGAAATGAGTTGTCTGTAATGGATTATATATTTTATATACTTATATAGGATCAGGGTCGTTAAAACAATTTGTTTTCCATTTTATTTTATTCTATTTTATTTTATTATTTTTTTTTTTATTTTTTTTTATATTTACATATTATTTAGTGGTATAAATAAATATATTCTATTTAATTATTGAGAATTTTTTTATATAAATCTTTTAAAGTTCGTCAATTTTATTTATTTTATTTAAATTATTCAATCAATGAAAAGATAAAGGAGAGTATAAAAAAAAAAAAAAAATAAAAAAAGAAATTGTATCAATTCTATCCAACGTCAATTAGATATTGCCAATGGCTAATGATACATCTCGCATCCAGAATCTCTCACGCCTCGAGAAATAATTTCCACACATATATACATACACACACACATACACACACTCTCTCTCTCTCTCATTATTTCTTTTATATACAACTATCTATTTATATAGAGAGGCGTGAAAAATACGCAATGATATCTAACAGTTGAATACGTACGATGAGATGTGAAATAAAATGGGAAGTGAGAGCAAGAATTAGTGGAAGAGAAATAAAAAAAAAATATATATATATATATATAAATAAATAAAGAAAAATGTAAAACTTTTTGATTTGACCTGACCCAAAAAAGGTGCAATACAAGAGCGCGATTAGTCGTGTGTAATCGTGTACTCTGAGTCCCGTTTCATTCAATCCCCACTATATTATAAATGTGTATAGAGAAATATATATTGGTGCGACGAGCGCGTGTATTAACGCGTGTGACGCGGACGTACACAATCTTGGCTCCAGTCGGTTTGAGACGGTAATAAATCGATATATAGAAACGTGTGTCCTTACGCAATTTATATATTTAATATGTTACAGTCGCGCGTGGAGAGAAACAAGGCACCGAGACGCCGCAAACGCCGACAAAATGATATTGATAGTGCACTCACACACACACACACACATACACACATACACGTATATGTATATATAGAATAATAATTAACCGGATCGGATTAATATTTGTTAGAGTTGACACTTATTTAATATGCGTAGGTGGCTATTAAGTAAGCGGATTAATTTAAACAATTGATTTTTTTTTTAGTTTATATATATATATATATATTCATTTAATACTATTTAATTCACGTGAAAAATTTTTATATTATTTTTTATTTATAAAAAAAAATTTTCAGTAATTTCATATAGATTTTTTTTTGATTTAATTAAATAAAATATAAAATAAATAAAATAAATATGATGTGAAATTTTATAGTGAAATAATGTCGAGGATAAAAATAGGTATAAACAAAAAAAAAGAGTCACTTGGAGATCTAGATTAGGCGGCGCGCGGTGTAAGACACAATGGGTAGCTCCAGGCGTCATTTCGACCAGGTATTCAAGCGAACAGGCATATGCACACGCACCCAATCTAAGCCACACAACTTTCATCCACGCTTCAACGCCAAACTCATATGTCTATACCTTTTATTTCCTTGACCTCTTCAACACTTTTATTTCACTATCTCACACACAAAACAACACATAACTATTATTATATATTTTTTTATTATTTATTTTATTATTATTATATATATATTTTTTTTTTCGTTTAATTGTGTCACTCATCATGAAAAGGAATATTTTCTAAATACATTTATATTTTATTCTTTGTAACTAGTCAATTATCCATGACGGATATACGAGTACAGGAAAAAAAAATTGAAAAAAAAAAAAAAAAAATTTCTGATGCGTTTAAATAAATATATTCACTTAATACAAATTCTTTTGCATTATCAATGTTCTACAATAAATTTCTATATTACACTCTATATGTAAGTGTATAAATTTATCAGCGGTATAATCAGGGCCTTTTGTCTTCGTATATAAAATCCACCCAATATATATATATATATATATATCTATCTATATATATTATATGGGTGATGTAAAGAGGAGAGAAGAGAGTGAAAAATCAAAGGGGGAACCTTATCCGTAATATTTTTTATTCACGGCTGGTTCTCGCCCGCGTAAAACGATCGACCCGTGACCATGCGCTTGGCCATACACCATGTCGTAACACACACACACACACACACACACACATATATATATATATATATATATATATAAAAAGAAAAAAAAAACAAGAAAAATGTATACATATATATATATATGATGTAGTGCATTGTACTATTAACATTATCGGGATTTCGGCCATGAGAATAAAATTCCTATTATTTATTTATATTTTTTATTATTCATCTATAACATATTTGCAATGACACGCTACTTTATTTTACGATCAATCAACAATATAATTATCATAAAAATATAATCAGGAAATATGTATTTATTTATATTTATATTTTTTTGTTTTTAGATGTTGTGGAATTTATAGCGGTTTAAAAACTATTTTTTTCACCGCTGTCCAATTGAGTCGTAAAAATCGAGTTGTAGCTTTTTGTTGTGTCTGCGTATACGAGTGTATATATTTATTTATATATATATATATATATATATGTGTGTGTGTGTGTGTGTATGTGTGTGTATATAGTGTAAGAGGCTGTGATGATAAAAAGGGCAGACAACAAATCAATCCTCTCTGTGATTTTTTACACCAGGTGTTTTTTTTAATTTTTTTTTTTATTTTCTAAATAAAACTACGGTCATACGAGGAAATGAAAAATAAAAAAATACTCGACCTTGATGTTGTCTGTTTAGATGAATTGGTTGAAAAAAAAAAAAAAAAAAAAAAAAAATTCGCTTCAATTCTACTTTTCACATTCGTTATTTCATAAATAAATAAATAAATAAATGAATAAATGAATGAACATACATAAATGTATATATTGTATAAATTTATTGTGAGTCCGTGTGGGTGTGTCGAAACACGAGTGTAATGATACAAAATTCAACATCTTCCCGGACTTCTATTTTTTTGTTTATTTATTGTATATCTATTTTTTTTTTTTTTTTTTTTTCTTTTTTTCCTTTCTTCATCTGTCATTGCACTTTCATCATAAACATACATGTTTATATTAAAAAAAATTATAATAATCGAATAAAAACATGAAAAAAAAAAAAAGTATATACATATATATATGTATGTATGTATATATTCTAGGATAGGTCTATGGCGAGTGCTTGTTCTTCGATTATGAGACATTTCATGTGCGCAGGATTATATATCCCGATGCCCACGCAATTCTACATGAATATACATGTGAAAACTCGTCGCCTTGTTCACATGGATAGATAAATAAAAAATAAATATTGATGAAAAAAAAAAAAAAAATAATAAAATAAAATAAAAACAAAATACATAAGATTTTAATTGTATAAAAAAAATTATAACGAATTGATTTAATTAAATATGAAATATCTGTATGATTTTATGTTTTACATAATTTTTGGAATATATAATTAATATAAAATTGTTATAATAATAGTTATATGGTGTTGGTAATGGTAATGGTGGTGGTGATGAGGGTGGTAGTTATAATAATATAATGAGTTATTTTGTTTGATCGTAAATGCAGTAGTCAATTGCAAGTCGCAGCAGGAACGCGACGTAATTGCGTGTTTGTTCAAGAAGTCAGTGCGATGTTATTAGCCTTTGCCTTCCGCGTGTGCACGCAATCTCCAAACACTCACACTTACATATATATAAATTTATTTATTTAATGTAGGACGTAGTAGAGAGACTAACGATCATAGTATGAAGACAATGAAATGAGAAACTTCTCAGTGTACAGGAGATCTGGAGACGAAAGAAATTTCACGACGAAATTATTTTCTGTTAATTTGCTATTTACATAATTATATATTCACATATAAATATAACGAAAAATAATTTTTTATTGTAAAATATATATATATATATATATATTTTTTTTTATTTGCATTTTAAAAGTGTGTAGAAGAAGCACGTGCCTATTTCGCTTTGATTTTCGACACCATCTGTCTTGTAATAGGCAAAAGATTTATGACCTAGTCCATTCGTGAAATAAAATAAAAAATATAAAAATTCCCAAAAGCCTGCGCTCAAAACATATACCTTATATTAAATATACGAGATCCCATAACAAAATTTTTTTGGCAACCTGTTATTAAGTACTTTTTGCACACACTTTCATTTATTTTCTTGTTTTATTTACCACCTAGATAAATAGCTATATATAGAATAAATATTTATTATTATTGTAATTGGTGTAATGTATATGTTACGTTGAAAATATCCGGCTATATATGGATTGAATGCGTGACAGGTTTTAGCACACTCTCATTTTATCTATTTTTCACTCGACCTTTTACACCGTGAAATCACTCGACCGGGAATTATATTCAAACGTGTACAATAATTAAATACTGTATAGACCTTGGTACAAAGTTTATGTACGATATATGTTTGAAAAAATTTTTTAACCAATTAAAGTATATGCTCATTTTGTGCGCTAAAATCTGCTCTACAATTTTATGTATATATATCTATGTCTAAGACCAATCGTATCGCGATGAAAGCGATTAAAGTACATGAAAAAAAAAAAAAAAAAAAATTAATTAAAAAAAAAAAATGAATAAATAATAGTAATGTGAAATTCAAATCACCTCTTATGATAATTTAGTTTATGTCTACATGTCATTTACAGACAATTATTACAGCACCAATGGTTACTCACTCCGACAGACAAATGTCTGAACAGTAGCTCCGCCCACTCTACCACCCCCATTCAATACTTCCTTTCTCATGTCATGTACACTCATCTTCATCTACGTACAATACAACAAATATCACTCGCATTGCGATACAATTTGCCACAACATCAATATCTATTGTCAACACATCGAGATTATAAACAAAAAAAAATTTTTTACGTAAAAAAATATTTTATATTAAATACTACAAGAATAAAATGTCATTGAATCATCAAATTTTATTTGACATTGCAGAATTTAATCTGTAATAAACATCATTTTTCATATGTGCAATGTAAGTGCTATTGTTGTCTGACTTATTGTCTGACGCATGATAGTCTCAATTTCACGAATGATAATTGTATAAAAAAAAAAAAAAAAAAAACAAACAAACAAAACATAACAAATTTATATTCACGTCATTTGTTGAAACGTCAACGATGCAGGTTATGAAAAATATTGTACTTTTATTTCATCTTCAACTTTATATTTCTTCTCATTTCTTCTTATTTTTTATCAATTTATTATTATAATTATTTATTTATTTATTTATTTATTTATTTTTTTCTCTTCTTTTCTTAGAAATTATATTTGAGTAATGTTGTGCAGAATATTCGGTATATGTACAACCACAAATCAGTGTATGTGGTGGTGCGTAATGGGCGAGGCTTGCGCGTGACATTGCCATAAACCATGATCATCCTACACGGCCGCACCTGTCCGACGTCCTGAGGGCAGACAGTGAATTGCAAAATCACGAGATCACGCGAGTATACTCTCACTATTTTATATATCTATATAGATATACGAGGTGTACTAGAATTATTCAATTTATATTTTTTATTAATGATAGATCGTTTAGTTTATTTAGTAAATATATATTTTGGGTTGTCTGGATTCATTGAATATTTATCCATATATTAAATCATATTTTAAACAGAAACAAAAAAAATTAAAAAAAAAATATATATTATATATTAATATTGGCAGGTGAAAATTTTATATATTTATAATCAGTTTGGCTGCTAAAATTTCATTTATGATAAGTAGTTGAGATAATTATATATTATTGAAGGTGAGTTGTTAAATTCCTCCATCATCTTCTCACCTTTGATGAACCTTTGCCTATACATACACAAATATATTAATTTTTTTTTTTTTTTTTTTTTTTCTCAAGCCTCGTTGAAAAATTTGCATTAATATCTCATCTATGTGATAGTAAATTCTATATATACATATATATATATTTTTCGTCAACTCATATGATTAATGACGAGTACTAAAATAATTATAAAATATTATTTCATTGCCTACCCATCTCGTAATTTTAAAAACAACGTGAAAAAAAAAGAAAAAAAAAAAAATAGGAACAAAAAAAAACGTCCGTCCCATTTTACCCATCATATTTGGTCCATCATCATTCTGCGCATTTAAAACGAAGCGTACACTTACACACACACACACACACACACTCATATATATATATATATAGATATATATATATACATTTTCGTCAAACAATTAAGAGTTGGTAATGGAACGTGTCACCATAAATAACGTCGGCACAGCAACAACAACAACAACAACAACAACAACAACAACAAGAACAACAGCAACAATAAATGATATAGCATAGTGAGTATATACAAGTTCTGTTGTGGTTCGTCGGTGAAGTAATGAAATTACCGTATACACACCCCATTCACAAGTTCATATATACGTTTATTTTTAAACTATAAAAAAAAAAAAAAAATTCGACATATATGTATATGTATATTAAAACGTGGGTGGTTTAATTTTCTCAAACGTTCTCGCTCTTGTGCGCTACCTAATTGAAATTATTAAATTATTTAACCTGTTCTACCTTTAATAGCATCACAAAATATTTCAACAAATAAAAAATTAATATATTTATGTATTTATTCATTTATATATATATATATTTTTTTTATTTCAATATTATATTATGTGACTTTAAATGCATTAGACATTATTGCGTATGTATTTATGTGTACATATGTATGAATAAATGACAATTAAAAGATTTGAAATAAAAAAAAAAAATTAAAAAAAGTATTACGTGCGTGACAATGCACCATAGATCAAATTGTCATGAGGTGCGTTATATCCCGATACATATCCCGTCAATTGTTGCTCGACCACATTTGGATATCTGATATCGTTATTACACACATTGACCGGTTAACATTTTCGATCACCATCAAATACATACACATATATATTATCCATGAATAAACAAAAGTACAGATATATCATAATATATATATTTTTTTTAATTTTTATTCGATTGTATATTACTCATTGAATTGTTAATTTAATATTAAAATTTTTTTTTTCTTTTTAATTTTCTTATTATTGTTATATATATATATATATATATATATATATATATTTCTTTTTTTTTTCTGACTTTTTCATATTTGTTAGAGCTTACGCACACGCGTGAGTGTTAAAGTTTTGCGCGGGGTGTGCGTGGGCTTACGGATCAGACGCACTCCATTCTCTTGGCGCCACATTCATTCATAGCTATGTAGCATATTGCAAATACATATATACACACATATACATATATATCTATATTATATTATATTCATAATATATAATATATAATATATAATATATAATATATAATATAAGTATTATATATAATATTTAAAATATGATAATAATAGTCAGTGATGAAATTAAAAATAAATAATAAATAATAATAATGAAATAATAAAATAATAATAATATATATTTTTGTTTTGTTTTTTGTTTTTTGTTTTTTGTTTTTTTTTTTTTTGTTTTTTCTCTCTCGAGTTATAAATTAACAATCGCTGAGAGATTAAAATCACACGTGAAATTTTTTCAATTGAATTATTATCATCTCTGTTATATACGTAACTTTTATATATAATTTATTCCACACTATAATAACTAATAACTGACTGCAAGATCGCACGTTCCATTGTGTATCATTGTATGAGAGTGAAAAAAAAAAAAAAAAAAAAAAAAAAAAATACTTATAATAATAATATTGATAATAAAAAATAAATAATAATGATAATGAATAAAATAAAATAATATCCAACACACACGTTGATACTGATATCCTCTGTGTCGTGTTCTGTTCTATGCTTGGACGTATGATGATTCACACTTTGAAAGACTGAAAATAAATAATGAAAGGGAAAAAAAATATATATATAATAATAATAATGATAATAATAATAAATAAAATACATAAGATGCGATGAAGGTGTCACTGAGCTACGAAGACATCGTATATATGCATAACCAAGTCTCATTATATATGTTTATATATATTTATTTATTTCCTTCGCGCCATTCAGGCCCACGTGCCTTTGATCATACGCGCGGTATAATATGCTAATTCTCAATGGCATTCACCTCCTCTTACACTTCAATACGATCCATTATTAATATATTCAATCGCATGTAAAAAGTAAAATGAATTAAAAGATGAGATTGAATTGGATGAAGAAAAAAAAAAAAAAAAAAATTTTTTTTTTTTTCTTTAAATTATTGTTTCTTTATTGTTAATTTTTATCTGGCAATATCGATCGATTCAATTTGTATTCTTATATATAAACAATTATAATTAATAATGAAAAATGAATAATATATAAATAAATAATAAAAAATATTATGAGGAAATGAGTGAAAAAGTTATGTATGAATATTTATATTAATATATAATTTGCAGTTGACAACTCGATGTCATTTTCATAACGACAATAGGAGGGAGAAACTTTCTACCCACATATACATACATATATATATATATGTGTGAGTATGTTTAGAACATGATGAGAAGTTTATGATGCACACAGAAATTTATAGTGGTGCGACAACACCTTCATTAAAATTTTTTATTTTTATATTTAATAATTTCATTTCTATTTATAAATACAACAGCATAAAATCAAAAGAAAAAAAATATATATATATTATTTCAAAATTATTATTGTTGATATTGTTATAACTGTTAATCAGTGTTTTGATTTTGAAATAACAACAGATAAATTGAGCACAAAAATTTCTCTAATTATCGTGACATTAATTAAATAATCATTAATATTATTAATAAATATATATGTATACGGCTTTTTTTTTTTTTATATATATCATGCAATGAACAAGGATAATTGTAAGTAATTAATTGTGAAATGGCAATTAGTTGATGGATATAAAATATCGTGTGTCACGAGTATGTGTATAAATGTTGTACATACATCACTAAAAAGGAACAATGAAACTATTGATTACTATTATTATTTATATAAAATTAAATTGATCGTATATTTTCTATATGACTTTCATTCAATTATTCATTTTTTTTTATTTTTTCTCTTCAGTAGAATTAAAATAAAATAGAAAAAAAAAAATACAAATGATTCTAAATGGATTTCATCAGAGTTCAATATTAACTGATGATTAAATAAATTCATATGAATTTAAAATCTTATCTATCAGTTGAAGATAAGCAATTATTTACCGTCTGTCGATTTTAAACTACAGTTTTCAGGATAACAGCAAAAATTTATTTGTTGATATATTAAATAATAAAAAAAATTATAGTTATAATTTTTTTTTTTTTTTTTATAAATTATAATAAAATATTTATTTTTCTTACATTATATTGAACGAGTTGAAATTATAAGATTAAATTGAAATAATAATATTGACTAGATAAAATTTTTTTTATAAATATACATGTGTTTACATTAGTATATAAATGATACAGATCAATAAATAAATTATGAAACTCTATATATATATATATATATATATATATATATATATATCATTTGTGTAAAAAAAAAATAATAGTAATAATAATAAATTGTTTTTAAATCCTTAATCTCATCTTGGCTTATGTACATAATGAAATAATTTTTATACAATTTTTTTTTTTTTTTTTTTGTTAATTTACAAGCTAAAGGACTGAATTATCATTTGAATCATCTAAATTATTTACCAATGGCCTATCTGATAATTCATTATTTCTACCTGGTTGTATATTAATATATCTTTGTACTTCATCATTATTATCATCATTTGTATTAATAATTGTTGCACTTTTAATTAAAATTTGCAATCGATCAGCAGTGGATAATAGTGGCCATGTACTACTGTCCTGCTCATCATTTCGTATACCAAATAATAAATCGTCAATATTATTTATATCAACTAATGGTGGATTTGATGAATTATTAACTGGATTAACTGGTATTATTTGTGATGCTGATGATGGCCATGATAATGGCATGGAAAATTTTCGTATTGCCTCTGGCAATGGAAGTTGACCACTATTTTCTAATTGTACACTTGCAAGTGGTACATCAAGACATGGACTCACAACACGTTGATTTGTCGCAAGAAAATCAACAATTTCTGGTGCTGTTGGTCGCTTTGTATGCTCAACTGCCCAACAAGATTTTATTAATCCTTCTCTGATGAAATTGAATATAAAAAAATAATTTTATATTAATATTAGAAGATTAATTTTTAATTTTTTTATTTTATAATTTTATTAAAAAAATCTTACAATTGTGGTTTCACTCCTTTGGGTACATCCAGGGAATTTCCTGCTTTCACATGACTCAACACTTGATTATTACTCATTCCCTGAAATGGAAAACTGCCAAACGTTACTATTTCGTACAGCAAAACACCATAGGACCATACATCAGATGCTGGGGTAAATATTCCAAGTCCCAAGGACTCAGGTGCCATCCATCGAACAGGTAACATACCTTTTCGATTAAATTTATAATAATCATTCTCATACATTGGACGTGTCATACCAAAGTCACCCAATTTAACAATACGTTGAGCATTGACCAAACAATTCCTCGATGCAATATCCCTAAAATTATATTTTATTAGATATATAATTGTATTTTTTTCTTTCATTTTTAATGTTTTTATACATCATACCGATGAACATATTTTAATTGTGCCAAATAACTCAATGCTCTTGCAACATCGAGTGCCATTGCCGTGAGTTTTTTATTTGATATCTCATCTGAGTCCTCATAATTTTCATCGTTAACTAAATGTCGACGTGCAAGTAAATACGTTTTTAAATCACCGTAAAGCATAAATTCCATTACTGTCAATACTGGCGCTGTTTGAATACAAACACCAAGTAATTTTATAATATTTTTATGTTCAAAACGTTTCATAACTTCAACTTCACTTAGAAAATCCAATTTTTCCTCAGTTGTACTGTCATTTTTTAATGTTTTAACAGCAACTGCCAACCATCCTTTTTCAGGAAAAAATGTTTCACCACCATAGACAGTACCAAATGCGCCCTCACCAATTTTACGATTAATCACAACACGATCACGTGGTATTTCCCATTTATCTAAACCACATGTTGTTTGTTGTCGTGGATCTAAACCAAATGATTCCATGACTTTTTCATGCTGTCGTACTTTTTTTTCATATCTAAATATTAAATTAATTTATAAATTACTATTCATATTTTTACAGTGATTGTTTCTTTTTTCTTTTTACTCACTTTCTCTTGATAATTATAAAACCGGCAATTAAAATTACACCCAATAGTCCCAATCCAATTATATTGACAATAACAATTGCAACTTCACAACTAACAGTTAGTAAATTAGCTAATCCCTCTAAAACACATTGCGGTGGTGATTCTGATCCATCATCAGGTATTTCATTTGATAACCATACAATTAATGATTTATTAAGTTCTAGTTTTCCACTAATTATTTCACCCTTAACTTCTGTAAACGGATCAAAATTTCCAACTACATTTACAGTATTGTTTATTTTTTGTATAATATTTATCACAGAAATTCGCGATGGTCCACTGTGAAAATTAATATTACCCGATACCTATTGTATACAAAAAAAAAAAAAAAAAAAAAAAAAAATTAGAATATTTATATTTTATTTAAATATTTTTTTTTTTTTTTTTTTTTATACATTTAATACTCACGCCATGAAATTCTGTCGCTGCAATCATGTCCGTTAATCGATTGATAGTTTGATCCGTATGAAGATTATATACATAACTTGAATTTTCTTTAATTAATTCATCCATTGCATATGCATAAATCCACATTGCATCATAAGCATAGCCAGCATACGGTGATGGCGGTTGATTAAGTGATTTACATTTACGTTCATATTTATCCCGCCATTCACGTACAGTTATACCCTCTTGCATAATATCATCATCAGCCGCATAATATGCATGTGAAATTCCTAAATGTCCATTTATTGCCTGTTTCATTTCCAATGTTGTGCATATTATTTGTTCACCGTGTTTGTTATAATAATCTGTGTCAAACCAATTTGATTGAAGCCACAATGGTAAAAACCATACGTATCCCTATCAAAAAAAAAAAAATAATAATAATAATAAATAAAAAAATAAAAAGTAATAAAATAAAATAAAATAAATAAATAATATAATTAATTTTTTTGTATATACCTGAATAGCAGTCATTTGGAGTTTGTATGCCTCACACATAACTTCTCGTGCAACAACATCATAAACATCAGCTATAATTATTCTCGCACGTTTTTGTTTGAGATCAAGTAAATTCTGTTTTGTAAAATTATTCATTATATAATATTAATTATGAGATAAAAAAAAAAAAAAAAAAAAAAAGATTAATAAAATAATTTTATGTGTATTATATGTAATAATAATAATAATAATAAATACCTGTGTCATTTGATGAGTCTCACGTTCACGTGGAAATTTAATATTTGCAATAAAATTAATTCCATTATCACGTAACGTTTCTTGCATATATGATATGTATTCAGTATATTTTTGTCCATCCTCAGTTAAAGCTGCCACACGACGCCAATTAAGCATTTGAAATAATTTTAAATATGCATGTCTATATTGTTTATTTTCGGCAATTGTGCGAAAAAAATATGGATATCTTACACGATCATTGAATATTGATCCCTCAGCACCATAACTAATTATTACAGTTTTGTAATGTCTTGAAACACCAATAAGTGGTTCTATTGTATCTGAACAAGTTGGTCCCAAAATACCAACTAATTTTTCATAATAATCATGTACAATATAATCAATGAATGATTTCATAACCATATCAGATTTGCATTGACCATCGCCAGCTTTCAATGTTAAATTATAATCCCGTAGTATTGTATTGTTTAAATTAATTGCTTCTTTAGCTAGACGTGCGGCAATAATAATTGATTTATCTGTATATGTTGGGCCAGTCATTGGGAATATACCACCGATAATTAAACTATTTTTATCATCATTGTTTGGCACCCATTGTCTCAATGTATAATTTAAATTGTCCTTCAACCAACTACATGCTATTTCATTTTCACTTATATTAAAATCACGAAAATTATTGTAACGTTCAATTAAATTTTCATACATTTTTGTATCAAATTTTACACGATTAATTGCCTCCCACGCTATTTTTGCAATTGTCTCTAATCTTGACCATGCCAATTTTACTAAACGATTTGATTCGTAAACACAATCTGAACTTGTATAATTACTCCCACATCGTGGAAATTCAATTGCAATAAAATCACGTTCATTTGGTATTGTTGTACTCGGTGTCCAATGTAATATTGCAAATGATTTTTTTAATTTATCATCAATATTTATATTTAATTTCATATAATGGCTAGTTAATAAATCAATTAAATTTTTTAAATTTTTACTAACCCAAGCTACTTTAACGTACAAATTTAATTGTTCAATGTGATCTTTTATAAAATATGTCACGTCCGATTCAGCAGCCAACAATAATGCACACGATTTTCCACTATCACTACTATTATTATTTATCGATTTTTCACAATATTTTGGAATGTACATTCCCTTATGACAAAATGATTCTTGACAATAATATTGTTTATTAATTGGATCAATTGTAAAATTTTCAATGATATTTAATATGTCATTTGTTATATCAAAACGTAATAATTGTTCGGGTTTACGAAATATTTGCCAACTGTCATCGATATTACTCAAATTCACTGGTACAAACCAGCCAAATCTTCCTGGTGATGTCACCGAGCCACATTCCTTTACGTTATAATGACTCAATAATTGGACTGTGTCCTCTTGTGGTGAAATCCAAGCCTCCATATTCACCATCGTCTTTGGTACACTATGAAATAATAAATAAATAAATAAATAAATAATTGACCATTAAAAAAAATGTTTTTTTGCCTTCAATTTATTACCATCAGGTGTTTTATTAGAAATTGAAAGAAAAAAAAAAATCGTTAATTATTTCTTATAACATTTTTAATGTGTCCATATATATATATATTTTTTTTTTTACTCACTCTGGATAATCGGAATCTGTTAATGTTTCTGCCATTCTGGTATAAACGGCAGTAGCATCGAACCAATCGTCTTGATCAATTAATTTAACATTTGGATAGCCAAGAACTTCAACCAAAAATATTCTCATTATACGTGAAACTAATCGTTGAGTTGGCCTGCGTGTTAATTCAAATGAAATATCCAATGATCGTCTATTCCAATAAACAACTCGCTTTGGATTTACTTCTGTAAATAAAACAAACGAGAAAAAAAAAAAAAAAAAAAAAAAAAAAAAGTACAATATAATAAAATATTGAAATAATACAGCTGATGTTTTATTTATTTTTTCATTATTATTTTCACCTTCAATCATTGTGAGACACACATTGGAATTGATTTCATGAATAAATTGTATAATAATCAAGAAACTGAAAAACTTTCCGACTCCTTGCATCTTGATTTCCACCTAAATAAATATATAAAAAATAATGATTAAACAGAAATGATAAAATTTTAATAGATTTTTTTTTTTTTTCTCTTTCTTTTTCTATAAATTTCAGATAGTTAATATGTCGTTATTTATTCATTATTTTTTTGTATTATAAAAATTTATTATCAATCAATCCAAATTCAGATGTGAATTGATTAAATGAAGGTACATACAAATAAAAATATAATGACAGTAATAATAAATATATGAAACATAAATAAAATTAAATAAACACGATGATAAATGAATAATTGTTGTCGTGGTTTATATGGAATATATATGCGAAAAAGATTATATCTGTCGAGTAATATTGCACACGCTATACAATACAATTGAGTTAAATAAATACCAGATGTGACCCAGTAAAAAAGCAAAAGTTGATTATTTATATACACGACGACGCGTCACACGTGGAGTTTGATATTAATAATAGAACAAACTAACCAGAGTGTAAACACATTGAGAAAAATAATAAATTTTCCAATTAAATTTATTCAAAAATATATTTATTTTAATAAAAATTTGTGTGAACATATGAAAAAAAATTCAATAAATAAGTAAAATATATATATATGTATTTTATTATTATTATTATTTTTTTTTTCTCTCTTTTTTTTATTCTCGGTCTACCTCAATCGGCTATTGACCCCATTCATTCAAAATAAATTTGTCTCAACACAAATTCAGTTGTTTCTTCTTGTTGCACACATTTCCCCCCCATGTACTCCACTATCTTATCTACATTATTTTACAAGTATATAATGTGTACTAGTATAAATGTGAATTTTTATATAAATGATAAATTGCCTGTGTTTATTTATTACAGTAAAAATTCTTTTAATCATTTGATTTTATTCGAGATAAAATTTCAATGTGGAATTTCTAGTTAAACAAAACAAAATGAAACAAATTTTTAAAAAATCAAAAAATTATAGAATAAAAAAAAATCAGATGAATTTTTTATTATAGTAATTATTGTGATAAATTATTTCACTAAATTGTAATTAATATGAAAATCTACTAAATTCACGAACACCCAGTATATATTTGTGATTATTGAATGAGGCCATTGCCCCAAAAATTTTATGTCTGCGTGTATTCACGTCTGTACATGTGTATTTTTTTTTTTTTTTTTTTTTTTTTTTTTTTAATACTCGTATACATTTTAATATTCCTACGGCTATTTTTATATTTCATCATGCTCAAAATAATCGAATTTTATTCGTGAATATATCAGATATTTTTATATATATAAAAAAAAAAAAGAAGAAATTAAAAAAAATTTTTTTTTTGTTTTTTTTTTTCGTTTTTGCTTCTAATATAATATATAAATTAATTTTATTGTATTATTTCGATATGATATTACAGAAAAAATCAATATTAATAAATTTAGTTCATTTGAATACATTATTTTGTATTATATGTATATATATATATATATATATATATGACATGACGTCAAATGGAAATAAAATATTTTTGATTTATTCCATTTCAGGTTCGAAGTTCGCGATGACGACGACAACACGGCCAGAAAATAAATAAATAATTCAACACCAGTAATAACTATACATATGCATGTATATAAAATTTCATATATTATAATAAATAGAATTGATATACTGTGACGCATGTCAATCTAGTATTTCCATTTAATCTTTTAAAATTAAACAAAAAAGAAAAAAAAAAAAATTATTAAATATAAAAATTATTTAAAAGTTTTATCTTTTTTTTTTTTTTTCTTAATAATTTATCATACAATATTTTTCAATTACTCACCAAGGTCATTACTGATAAAGAATAAAAATTTCAAACCCAAAAATATTAAACATGAAAAAAAATAATAATAATAAAAAAAAAATAATAATAATAATAATTTACATTATACATAAAAAATTATTGCTCATAATTTTCTGTTTATTGATTAAAATGTGTGTCGAGTGTGATAGAGAAGCAGTAAAAGTTTAAATGAGTAAGCGAGACAAGAGACGAAAAAAAAAAAAAAAAAAAAAAAAAAAAAAACATAATAATAATAAATAAATTAATAAAAAAAAATATAATGAATAAGAAAGAAGTTTATCAGCAAGGTCAACACGTTCGACAAACGTAAAACCCATCCACGGGTTTACCTGATTGAAAAATATTATTTTTATATTACGCGTGAATGAAAAATTGAAAAATAAAAAAATAACATAAAATTTTATGGTTGTATACAGAAATGTGACTAAATAATACAGATAAATTCTTTACACTTACACACTCATAAAATATATGAGTGTATATATATATATATATACAATGAACATGTGACGTTTAACAGATAAATGACAAATATCTATTACGCGTATAAACAATTACGTACTGACGTACTTACCTCATGACCCAGTGTTGAAACTGGCGCTTAGCCTTCTGCCATACACTTTTCCTCTATTTTTCTCGCTCACTCTTCTTAATGACATACACGAGAACATTGGATACACATGCCCGTAAACACACACACATACATACATACACACAAAATACATATACACTATTTATACATATATATTGTTTGTCTATATATTTATACTGTGTCCGTATTCTAAGAATATTAAGGAGGAAAATATTCCACGATATTTTCACCGCATTTGTTGTTACGCACAAACATTCAATTATTATTATTTTTTTTAATGTGGCGAATTTTATTTCAAATAATTATACACTATTAATATTTTTTTTTTTTTTCTTATCCATTCACGATAGAGAATAATAAAAAAATATAATAAGTAATAATTTATAATTTGTAGTGTATACACAAATTTTTATTTTGTTTCGTCTTATTTTTATTTTATATATATATATATATATATTTTTTTTTTTAATAATAGTAATAAGATTAATGACGAGCACTGTGATTGAAAAACTTCTTTGTAATTGAATTTTCAGAGTACAGTAGTGGTTACGGCAACACAATAACAGCCATTGACGTGCAGAAGTAGTGATGGTGTTAATTGTCAGACGTATTTATTTATAACTGTAGAATTGTTGTGAACGTAATTGTATTGTATATTCAGGTGTGATGGTGAGTAGTAGTAATACACTCTCGACAACTTGATGTACATATATATATATATGTATAAAAGAAGTGGTGACTGGAGTGAGGGAATGAGACGAGAACGAATGAGTGTGCGTTGAGCGCGACGGTTCACGCACGACTGACAATTTTATATTAAAAAGTTAAACAGGTGCATCGCGTGAGTGTACAACTGTGTACGCCACTCTCCACTGATGAGTCATACAAAAAATTATATCTGTGTATGTATTTGTGAGTGATGGCGGGTATTTTTATATCTATTGTAAAAGGAAAATTTGAATTTATATAGAGACGATTGTGTTTTTATCAATGATCATTGTCATGGGAATCTTGAGGTTTTCTCGATGCCACGAGAAATTGAATGAGAATTAATAGATACGTAGTAATTCCACCGATGATCTATTAACAAATATAAATATATATATATATGTATATTTAAATTGTGATAAGTTATTTTTTTAATAAATACTTACCGATGTGAGAAGAAGAGCATTAATACCCAATCCTTTTGCGTGAAAAGAATTTTCTCGGTGTAAATATTGCAATAAAAATATCCGCAACTAAATAAATAAACAGAAATTAATTAATTATTGATGTAAATAATTTTTATGTGATGAATTAAAATTATTGGAGTGTATTTACCTGTTCAATTATTTCATTATCGTTTGATTTATTCAATATTATATGAATATTATTTTTTACTCGATCTATTTGAGATTTCACATATTCACAAGCCCATACCATTAGTATTAATTTAATTGCATAATAACCCACAGAGGTTATAAAATATGAAGACCATATTTGTTTTTCTAGATTAATTAGTTTATTACCATGAATTTGTAATATATAAAAATAAAGTGAAAATGTTATTTCAGCAAACGTCAATACATTACTGGCAATCAATTGTGTAGAGAATGTATTATTTAATTGAGTAATTAATGAACTCAAATTATTGTGTTCTCTCATAATTAATTGTAGATCTGACAGAATAATTGGATTATATTTAATATGATAAATTCTACGTAGCATATGTGGCTCACTATTTTCAATATTAAATTGTAATTTTTTTAATTTTTCACGTAAATTATCGAAATATAATCCAATTATTAAAACACAATCAACATAAATTGTATCAGAAAGAAAAATAACAATTGTCGTATACATGCCAAGTATTTTGCTAAGAAATAATAAATATGTTACCGAATATAAATTTGGTATTTGTGAAAGAAGAAAAAAAAATCCAAATAAATCTTTTGTATGAATTAATTTTGATAAACGTGAAAAATATTTTGGTGTAATTTGTAATGAGATTTTTAACATTTCATTGAAAATCATCATTCGTTTATGACAATGAAAATATGTTGTTAATGTTATTACAAAACCCAATAATAAATAGGAATGTCCTTGCAAAATTCCAGGTGGACTGTCATATTGCAATTGACCAGTAACATCCATGTGATATAAAATAAAACCCAATAAAAATATATAACCAATTATAAATGCAATTGATATAATGTAGCCCAATTTTGATGATATAAATTTATTTGTTATTATTCGATATGGAAATAAACCATTTAATTTTGCCATTAAAAAACATGGCCACATTAAAGATAAATAATTTCTTGCGTGGAATAATTCCCACTTACACAATTGTTTTTGTATGGATAATTGTATAACATTATTCGTTTCTATTAAATCACTATTTTTCATTTCACTTATTACCGAATATCTCTTCTTCTTTAGTTTACCAATAACTGAATGGCATTTATATAATTTACTTGTATTTATAGAATAAAAATGATACTGACATACGTAACTATGACAATATTAGTATTTAATAATTAATTTACCAGTGAATATATTTTGATATAATTCAATTTCATTAGATAATGTAAGTTTTTATTTGCTTTTTTTTTTTTTTCTTTTTTTCTCAACAGAATAGATTGAAATGTATGAATATTGCAAATTAATCATTATGAGATGACAATGTAATAATGCAAATGCATTTCACATGTGTCCATTTAATTCATATAAGTGTATGTAAATAAAAATCGATTTATATTCACAAGTTCATATACGCCAGTGTGAAACTATTTATATAAATGTTTTATGTTATAACGTGACAGTCGATGTTACACTTTTCAATTGGTTATTGTACACGACTAAGAAAATTTAATGGCAAAAATTAATAATTATTTTCAAATAAAAAATTTTTTTCCTAAATATGATCGTTATAAATATGAATTATTCATCATTGAAATAATTTTAACGACATTCGGAATACTGGGATTGGCACCAATCACAATAAATACAGATCATGAAAATATTCGTGATCGTGAAATTGGGAAAAAGCCTATTATAAAATTTGTTCGCTCGTATATTATGATTATTTGGAATATAATTATAATTATTTATATAATTTTAATGTGTATTGAATATATTCCATATATCTTGGAAATGAAATCAGAAGATGATTCACGATTAAGTAAATCAACTGAAATTCATTTAATATTATCTGGCAACTTTACATTAATTGTTTTACTTTTTTTCTATATAATTCAGTATCGTATAATGATTGATATAGGGAATAAATTTATAGATATTGATATAACAACAAAAAAATTACGTGATGATTATAAATTGAAAAGTGGAAAAATACAATTAATTATGCTGTTTTTGAATACAATTATTTGTATTGGACACATATATGAGGGATTATTCCATCCATATTCATTGGTGTTGCTGTCACTAGTTTATCTTCACCCTATTATATTCAATCATTTTATGTTGCAATATGTACTGGTATTAACGTTGATTGAAAAACGTTATGAAAGGATAAATAATGCATTTATTAAATTATCAAAATTACCTGATGAATTAAATGATCAAGACAATATAAAGATTGACGATGTTCAACCAAAAATTACAATTAATCGAATGTTTGTAATTGACATTATTGCATTGAAACGATCATACAATTTATTATATAAAATGTGCGGTGAAATTTCTGATTTTTACTCATTTGGTATATTATTGATATTGATTTATTCCAATGCGTCGATTACTTATGGATGTTATTATATTATTATGCCATTTGTTTTACCGAAAATTTATCGATCATCATTTTTAGAATCTTTTAAATCAATCATGTGGTTATTTACGGAATTTGGCTCCATCCTATTATTGGCAGTGCATGGAAATAAAACAATTGCTCAGGTTAATCAATGAAATATCTTATGAATATTAATTATTATCAAAATGAACTATTTGATTTTTAATAATTTGTTCTTGTCAACAGATGAAAAAAACTTCAGATATTATATATAAAATTTTTAATCACTGCACTGTCAGTCCAGAGATCAAAGCTGAGGTGAATATAAATTTTTTCAAAATGAAATTTCGAATTAATTTTGATGGAAAAAAATTAATTTTTTTTTCCAGCTCAGAAATTTTACATTCGAGTTATTGCACAATGATTATAACTTTCCTGTATATAATATGATGACTGTGGACAGTACAATTCTACGTCAGGTAAGTAATTTGAAAAAAAAAAAAAGAAAAGAAGATTAACAATTTAAGTGCAGTTATCAATTTAAATTAATTTAATTTATTTCTTCAATAGGTAATCGGTGCAGTCGTAGCGAATTTAATTATTTTTATTCAATTTCAATTGGATGCAATAAAATTTGACACTCATTAATCATTTATGTTTAACATTATTCAATGTAAATTATTTACTGTACCTGTAATAACAATGCAATATACGTTACAATTACGTTGAGAGTCTGTAACAAAAATTATATTTAAAATATGAAAAATAAATTAAGTAATAGAAAATTTTATTCATCGACTCACTGATCGTAGAAGTGAACAATCAATTGCGAAAATCCCACAGGCATTGAAATTGAATTTGCAATGCAACATCTCAAGTGAAAATTGTTCCAACTATTAAACAAAAGAATATTCATAAAAAAATTATAGAAATATAAAATAAATCAATAAAAAATTATTATAAATTATTCGATTACTTCCTGATTTATTTCATGACTGGGTATCCGTATTATTTTTAATTTATTTATTTCATTAATTATTTGCATCATCTGAAAATGAATTATATAATATAGTGAAATTAGTAATCTCGCAAAAAGAAAAAAAAATTTTTTTTCCTCTGATAATAAAAAATACCGACCTCATCCACCGTCATACTTGCATAAATTGTAATTGTAATAAATAATAATGCACCCAAAAGAAATATTACTAAGGCGTCCATACGGACATGTATAAAATAATTATTAAATGTTTCATCGAAAAATGTATAAGTTATCATATACGAAAAATAAAGACATAGTCCAGAGCAATATGTCAAAGAAAATAATATCGGTAAACCATAAAAATTGGATATACGTTTGCAAATATTTCTGAGAAATCTGTGATTACGTCTCAATAGTGTAATAGTATCATAAATTAATCTATCATATGGTTGAATTGATTGAACGAGTATACGTAATTTATATTCATTATAATTATGAAATATCTTATTCATAGTACGATTCATTATTGAAAATTGTGATTTAATTATCGACAGAATTATAATATATTGCGTAACATTTAAAATAATTGTAACACCAATAAATGTCAAGACCCATCGAACACTGAATTCAACTGTTTTAACCAAAATGTACAATTTTATGATAATTAAACTAATAAAAACCGTAAAAAATGAATGTAAAAAAAAATTATAACTTGTAATATGATAAATTTTGGAAACTTGTTTCATTGATTTATATAGTAATATGAAATCATTCGCTATTGATATCAATGCTGATTGATGCACAGCATGATTGATCCAAATTATTATACCATTCATGACACTCATATATGTTATAGCACTTCTAAGTTGGAAAGCTAAATCCATGGAATTTTTTTCAGCTTTACTAATATTAATATTCAACGGAAAAATCAAAAAACTCATCCCCAATACAAATATAATTAATAATATATCGTAACAACAACTGATCCATGAATATTTTATTATATTTGGAGATTTTTTAACATTTTTCATATCATTTTTTGTATGTAAAAATTTTTTTAATCTATTAGTATTCAATGAAAATGGCGCTAAACCGAAAATACGAAAAATTATCACATAAAAATTTTGCATGATGTACATATTGATGCACGAGTATAACTATCATACAATTAGAATAATTAGATGAAAGAAATGAAGTGTAGGGCAATTGTTTCCATGTTTTTATTTATGTACATTGATAATTAGTGCGTGCTCAAGTTTATCCACAATTTCGATGCACGTAAATGATAATAATATCTATACTTTACAATATACAATGTTATTTAATAATTATGAAATTAATTTAAAAAAAGTCCATTAGTTGGTATTTTGTTCATCAATAACTAAATGGGATTGATATATTTACTTGTATTTATGAAATAAAAATGATACTGACATATGTAACTAAGACAATTAATATTTAATAATTAATTTACCACTGAACATATTTAAATACAACTCAATTTCATCAGATAATATAATTTTTTTTTTCCTTTTTCTTTTCAATACGATAGATCGAAATGAACGAATTAATTTTTATGAGACGATGATTAAATAATACAAATGCATTTCACATATATCCATTTAATTAACATAAGTGTGTGATAATAAAAACAATTAATATTCACAAGTTTATGTACGTCAGTGTGCATCTATTTATATAAATGTTTTATATTACAACGTGACAGTCGATGTTACACTTTTGGTTTGGTTATTGTACTTAAACAAAAAAATTTAATGGCAAAAATTAATAATTATTTTCAAATAAAAAATTTTTTTCCTAAATATGATCGTTACAAATGTGAATTATTCATCACTAAAATAATTTTATCGGCATTTGGAATACTGGGATTGGCACCAATCACAATAAATACAGATCATGAAAATATTCGTGATCGTGACATTGGAAAAAAGCCTATTATAAAATTTGTTCGCTCGTATATTATGATTGTTTGGAATATAATTATAATTATTTATGTAGTTGTAATGTGGATTAAATGGATTCCAGAAATCGTTGGAGATGAATCAGAAGATCATTCACAATTGACTAAAATAGTCGAAATGTATTTCGTATTATTTGGCAACGTTACTTTAGTTGTTTTACTTTTTTTCTACATAATTTATCACCGTACAATAATTGACATAGGAGATAACTTTATAGACATTGATATAACAGCAAAAAAATTACGTAATAATTATAAGTTGAAAAGTGGGAAATTACATTTAATTTTGTTTTTTTTAAATGCAGTTATATGGATTCTACTCATATGTGAAGCATTATCACGTCCATATGCATTGGAATTGCTGTCATTATATTATCTTCACTTCATTATACTCAATCATTTTATGTTGCAATATGTACTGGTATTAATATTAATTGAAAAACGTTATGAAAGGATAAATAATGCATTTATTAAATTATCAAAATTACCTGATGAATTAAATGATCAAAACAATGTAAAGATTGACGATGTTCAACCAAAAATTACAATTAATCGAATGTTTGTAATTGACATTATTGCATTGAAACGTTCATACAATTTACTATATAAAATGTGCGGTAAAATATCTGATTTTTACTCATTTGGCGTATTACTTGCATTCATTCATTTCAATGTATCAATCATTTATGATTCTTATCATATTATTATGCCACTTGTCCGGCCAAAAGATTATCCACAATCGTCAGAATGTGTTAGATCAATCATGTCGATACTTTCGGAATTCTGCCCCATTCTTTTATTGACAATATATGCAAATAAAACCATTGCTCAGGTAAATCGACGGAATATCTTTTGAAAATTAATTATTATCAAAATAATTTATTTTATTATTAATATTTTTTTCTACTCAACAGATGAAAAAAACTTCGGATATTATTTTTAAAATTCTAAATCACTGTACTGTCAGTTCAGACGTCAAAGCTGAGGTGAATATAAATTTTTCCAAAATGAAATTTCAAATTATTTTTAATGAAAGAAAAAAAATTGCTTTTCAGCTCAGCCATTTTACATTTGAATTATTGCACAATGATTATAGCTTTTCTGTGTTCAATATAATGACTTTGGAACGTACAATTCTAAGTCAGGTGAGTAATTGAAAAAAAAAAAAAAAAAAAAAAAAAAAACACTGTATATCTCATTGTAATTTGTAATTAAAAGTAATTTGATTCATTTTTTGTCTAGTTAATCACTTCGGTGGTATCAAATTTAATTATTTTTATACAATTTCAATTGGATGCAATGGAAGTTAAAAAATATTAATAATTTATATTCAACTATATTCAATAGTAAAATATTTATCGTACCTGTAATAACAATGTAACATACGTTACAATTACATTGAGAATCTGTAATAAAAATTATGTACAAAATTTGGAAAATGATTTAATTAATAGAAAATTTCAATCATCGACTCACTGATCGTAGAAGTGAACAATCAATTACAAAAATTTCACAGGCATTAAAATTGAATTTGCAATGCAACATCTCGAGTGAAAATTGTTTCAACTATCAAACAAAAGAATATTCATGAAAAAATTATGGAAAAACAAAATAGATCAATAAAAAATTATTATAAATTTTTTGATCACCTCTTGATTTATTTCACGTCCAGGTATTCGTATTTTGTTCAATTTGTTTATTCCATCAACTATTTGCATCATCTGAAAATAAATTATATAATATAGTAAAATTAGTAATCTCGCAAAAATAAAAAAATTTTTTTTTTCCTCTGATAATAAAATATACCGACCTCATCCACCGTCATACTTGCATAAATTGTAATTGTAGTAAATAATAATGCAGTTAAAAAAAATGATACTAAAGCTTCCGAACGTTCTTCTATGAAATAATTATTGAATTTTCCACTAAAAAATGTATAGGCTACCATATACGAGTAATAAATACATAGGCCAGAGCAATATGTCATAGAAAATAATATCGGTGAACCATAAAAATTGGATATACGTTTGCAAATATTTCTGAGAAATCTGTGATTACGTCTCAATAGTGTAATAGTATCATAAATTAATCTATCATATGGTTGAATTGGTTGAACGAGTATACGTAATTTATATTCATTATAATTATGAAATATCTTAATCATAGTACGATTCATTATTGAAAATTGTGATTTAATTATCGACAGAATTATAATATATTGCGTAACATTTAAACTAATTGTAACACCAAAAAATAAACAGGAAAATGAAAAATAGGATTCATATGATTCAAACGCAATGTACCATAACATGATAATTAAACTAATAATAACCGTAAAAAATGAATGTAAAAAAAAATTATAACTTGTTATATTATAAACTTTGGAAACTTGTTTCATTGATTTATATAGTAATATGAAATCATTCGCTATTGATATCAGTGCTGATTGATGCACAGCATAACTAGTCCAAATTACTATAACACTCATGACACCTAAATATATTATAGCCCGTTCAAATTCCAAAAATAAATTAGTAGGAATTTTTTTTTGTTCATCAATATGTATATACAACGGAAAAATCGAAAAACTTATTCCACACACAAATATAATCAATAAAATATGGTAATAATAACTGATCCATGAATATTTCATTATATTTGGAGATTTTTCAACATTTTTTATACTATTTTTTGTATGTAAAAATTTTTTCAATCTATTAGTATTCAATGAAAATGGCGCTAAACCGAAAACACGAAAAATTGTCACATAAAAATTTTGTATAATGTACATATTGATTGTATAATTTATTATTTTTTTAATTTTATAATACATGTTGTTGCTTGAGTATAATCATCACACAATTAGAATAATTACATGCAAAAAATGGAGTGCATTGCAATTATTTCCACGTTTTTATTTTTGTATATGGATAATTAATGCATGCTCGAGGTAATCTACTACTTCGATGCACGTATATGATAATAAAATCTATACTTTACAATATACAATGTTGATCGATAATTATAAAACATATATATATATATATATAAAAAATGTGCAGTTGATATTTGAATGCTAGGATAGATAAAAATTTATCCTCTTCTTCATCGCAATTGAAATTGTACGAGTATGACTAAATATGTGACAACAGTACCAAATACCTGCATCAACATTTTTCAATTAGAAATAGGAAAAACATAAAATTTACAAAAACATATATAATAAAAGAGTAGAAAATTTTTTTTAAAATATGTATACATATATTACCAAGTGTAAAAGAGAACAATCCAATGAGAACATTCCATAAACCGTAAATTCAATTTTACGATATAAAAGTTCACGTGAAAATTCCAATAACTGTCAATAAATAAATATCAAAATTATTTATAAATAAATATGAATTAATATTGATGAATAATTTACCTCTGTTTCAATCTGCGAGTTGGTTGAACAATGATCCAAAAGTGAATGAATAGAAGTTGTTGTTCGTTTACTCTGAAATAATATAATAAGATTTTTAATGATTGATTTTTTGACAAGTGAGTGATTAAATAATAATGTTAGATTTGATCAAACCTCTCGCAGTAATCTCGTCACACTGACAGTGAGAACAATAATATTGTAAAATTTTATGGCAAACCATGTTACAGTAGTCATTCGGTAATATGGTGTATTCCAAAATGTATTTGTGAAAAATGATTGTATAATTGAGTATATTGATAATGTAGTGGATGAACCGATATAAATAATAATTAGAAGTGTTGGTAAGGCATTTACATTTTCAATTAGAGTACAATTTTCATGTAGGATTCGATGTGCCAATCGTAAATTAATTATATCATTAATTGCCGAATCATCCAATGGTAATTTTTGTACAAAAAAATTTTGTAATGGTACATCAGTTGGAATATTTCCCAATTTCAAAAATGTTTTATTTAAACTTCGCAATCTTCGATGTATTGCACTTATTGAAAATGCATATTGCATCATTGACCAACTAGTTACAAAAAGTGGTGCTAAATAAACTGAAACATTCCTCATATCGAAAAATACCCCATTGAATACTAATAGCAAAATACTTAAAAATATATTCCCGAGGAAAAAGTAAAATATTTTATTGTCATTTTCGTATAAATAATTTGGACATTTTCTTAGAATATTATCAATTCGCATGTATTGATTAATTGAATACACCATTGTTTTTTGTCAAAAAATATAAATTGTCCATATAATTATTATCACGACGTTACCATATAATGTTATTATAGATTCAATAGACTTTGATAATTTGGAACGTAATGGATCTGGAGAGAAATATGTGTCATTAGCTGTTAGGATATTTATTACAGTTAAAAATGCAATCAAAGTGAAATTATAAAAAGCTCCAAAATATGAAATTTTAGCGATAACTTTCTGTTCAAATATTTCCAATTTATATGGTGCTAAGCCAAAAATTTTCGATATATATATATAAATTAAATATATATTAAATCTAATTCTTCCAGACTGTACAACGGAATTTTTCATTTTTAAAATATTTTATTATTATTTAAATGATATTTTTTCACTTGTCTGTAGACAGGAATATATTTCGTGTGATACTTTATGAGAAAATACACTTGGAAGTTCAATGTAAACTGACTTGGAAGCGATGAAAAAAAAATATATATATATGCACTCCAATTGAGTCATGTTTTCATAAAATTAATGGATTAAAATTTTTTATCGTCTCATCTTTCGATATTAATAATAAAAATATTCATCGCGATTGCACTAATAGAATTAAATCCGTCAAAGTCACACTGGCAATCTACAAAAATTAATACAATCTATATCTTTAAAAACTTCTCAATGAAAAAAAAAAAATAAATAAAATATTAGGAATATTAATAATAATTTATAAAACTTACTGATCGTAAAAGTGCGCAATCAATAATAAAAACTCCACAAGCGTCAAAATCAATTTTACGATGTAAAATTTCGAGTGCAAACTGCTCCAACTTTTTGATAAATATAGAAAAAAATATATTTAAATTGATTTGAAATTAATAAGAATGAAACGAAAAAATTATTATTTCAATTTAATTACTTCTCTATTGACTTCTAGATTAGCCACTCGTGCATTTAATAATTTATTTATTCCATCAATAATTCGTTTCATCTGTTAAATATCAAATAATTAATTTATAAATAATGACATAGAAAATTTTATTTTATCACTCACTTCATCCGTAATATCATTTGCATAAACAGAAATAGCTGTTATTACAATAACTGATTTAAAAAGTGGTATTAATGTCAATAATCCTTCGGTCATAATAGAATTATCAATGTTTTCAACAATAAAAGGAATAACAACCATATAAGCATAATAAACAATCAGTCCTGAGTAATATGTGATTGAAAATAATATTGATACACCGTAAAATGATGAAATACATGAGCAAATATTTGTAAGCTGTCTGTGGCCACGTCTCAACATAATAATATTATGAATAATAGTTTTATCATAAAATTTCACTGGTTGAATAAATACACGCAATTGATATTCACTATTATTATCATAAATCATTAACATTGCACGATTCATTGCGTGAAATCGTTTTTTAATTTTATATAAGATTAATGCATATTGAAGTATAACTAAACCAATTATTATATCATTTATTGAATTAAATATTTCAAATTTAAATTCGAGTAATATTGAATCAATGCAAATAATTAATATTGCGGAAATTATATAAACTATAAATAATATATGGAGAAAATTATTGCGTTTTTCTACATGATATATTTCATCCAGTTGATTCATTTTATTGTCAAATGATATAATATCATTTCCTGTTGATATCATTGCTGATTGCTTTAAACAAAAACATATCCAAATTATGAAAATTATTGTTGCGCCAGAAAATGATAAAACAAGTTTTATTCGTTGTATTAATATATTTGTCGAGAAATCACTATTGAATTTTGGTATAAATATCCAACTCATTCCAAATAAAATAACAATTAATAATATATTATAACAAAAACCAATCCACGAATATTGAAATTTTACACTTTTTGATTTTTGAATTTTCATTGTAAATGGAGCCAAGCCAAATAATTTAAAAATTATTGTGTACAAATTTTTTATTGTAAATATATTTTTTAAAAATTTCATATTATCTTTTTTTTTTTTTATTTCTCAACGTATTTTTTAATTTATCAGAGAATACCAGTGGATGAACTGAAATGGATTTTAGTTCTCACAATGTTTTTGTTTAGATTCATATAATATTCACAACAGAAATACTCGGACTTCAATTATGTTGTAAACATTTTACAGTGGTGCATTCAGAATAATATATATACATAGAATTTATTTCTTTTTTACTCTCCATAGTCAAACTGGCTGTATGAATTAAAAAGTAACATTTAAAATTCATACGAATGTGTGGGAAAAAAAAAAAAAAAAAAAAAAAAACGAGCAGAATCGAATGTGATAGCATCGAACTTTGGCATTGTCAATTTGATTTTAAACTAAAGATAAAAAATATGGCTAGTATTTCTTTTTTCTTTTTTTTTTTTTCTTTTTTCGTTACCTACAGATATTGAATAATTAATATAAGTTTAAATATTTAATGTGAAATTCTTCTGTATTATAGATCGGTAGAACATGCGAGAATAGAAAGTCGACAAAGTTAGCAAGTGCACATATTGAATTATCATGGTACACATAAATTATTTTATTTCAAAAATTAGTTATTATTTATTTAAAATAATTGGATTGCTACCATTTAAAATTAAAATAAAGAATCCTCATGACATTAATCCAATTAATAGTATACATAAATTTTCGTATTCAAAATTATCATCATTTTATAGTGTGGCATTGATTGTATTGGCATTGAGTTTAAGTTTTCCATCAACATCAGCTGCATATAATATGCAATACGCAAATAAATCTGAATTAACAGCAATAATCTTATATATTAAAGGAATTATTGCTGTCTTCACATTAATAATAACGTGGATTAGTGTTTGGATAAAAAGAATTGATGCAATTAATTGTGGAAATAAATTTTCAAAAATTAATAATGAAATGATGAAAAATTTTGAAAATTCACATAATTCAAATAAATTTTTCATTGCTATTATTATATTTATAAATTTTTCCATTTGGATATGTTTAATTATTATGGATTCTTTGGCATTTCCACATTTTCTCGGTGTTAGTGGACTATCACTGACACTGCCAAGTTTTATCTGCAGTTGGTTTCTTATACAATATGGATTTGCATTAATATGGATTGAAAACAAAATTAATAATATAAATAATGCTATTCTCAAATTAACACCGTCAAAAATATCATCAAATTATTTTCGTATGTCAATTATATCACAAACATCATCGTCAAATCAATCAATCCATAATTTATTATTGATAAAAAATCATTTCCATTCATTGTGTGAAATTATACGTGATATATCAGCAATTTATTCACTTCCAGTATTATTTATAATTATATTGTTCAATTATAATATGATTTCGACGATGTATTATTTTTTACAACTATTATTTAAACCAGTGAATCAATTTTCACTATTAATGATAAGTGATTCGCTTATCTATTTGGCCATGGAAATTTTTCCAATTGCCGTTATGACCTCCAGCGTTACTTATTTATCAAATCAAGTTAGTATGCATATTTTTTAATATAAAATATATCTTTTATTTCTGATATTTAATATATTTTTTAATTGTAGTTGAATTCAACATCTGATGCAATTTATTCATTGATGAACGAATCAATAAGAGATCATAACTTTAAACGTGAGGTATGAAAATTAAAAATGTTAATAATTTTTTTATGTTATGGCTGTTTATATTTTTTAGTTGGAACAATTTTCATTTGAATTACTTCAGAGGAATATTAAATTTAATGCCTGTAATATTTTATCACTCGATCGTACACTCTTACACGCTGTAAGTTGAAAAAAAAAAAAGTTTTATTGTCCTCGTAAATATTTAATTTGAATGATTAATGAATATTGTGTGATTTTATTTTACAGATAGTCAGTATGGTTACAACGTATTTAATCATTCTCATACAATTTTCATCAAATTAGTAATAATTACAAACGTACACAGAAGAAATAAAACATTTACAAATAATGAAAAAGAGTATATAATAGTTATTAATCAATGCTATTTACATAATTTTATTCTAAGTCATATGATAATTCAATTTTTCTTTTTCTGCTGTTGACTTTGGTATTCCGGTAATGATTCTTGATATTCACGTATTAATTTCTCTTGCACATCCGCTACACAAGGACTGTAACGTATATATTCCATAGAAAATTCTCCTTTGCCTTGTGTTGATGACCGAAGTGTATTGGAATATCCAAACATTTCGTTCAAAGGCACTTCGGCACAAATTGAAATCCAACCATCAACACTATCTGTTCCAGTAATGATACCTTTTCGTTTTGTCATATGTGTCATAACAATACCTTGGAATTCATCTGGTGCAACAACTTCAACTGCCATAATTGGTTCAAGCACTTGCCATATACCTGTTTCAAATACTTGTCGTACTGCACCTTGAGCCGCCAATTGAAATGCATACTCTGACGAATCAACAATGTGATGTGCACCATCTTGTAATCGAAATTTAATACCAGCAATACGATGCCCCGATAATGAGCCCTTTTCACACATAAGTTTAAAGCCCTTTTCAATGCCTGGTACAAATTGTTTTGGCACATCAGTACCAACAGTTTCATCAGAAAAAATTAATTGAGTATTTTGATTTTGTGGCAATGGTTCAATAATTCCTATAACACGTCCATATTGTCCAGCACCACCGGATTGTTTTTTATGTAAATAATCAAATTCACATGGTTCAACTAAAGTTTCTCTGAATGATACTTTTGGTTTTCCAAGTATTATTGGACAATTATATTCACGTTCTAAACGTTGGGCATATATTTCCAAATGTAATTCACCCATGCCAGATACAATACTCTCTTTATTATCTGGATCCCAAAAAAATCTAAATGTTGGATCCTCTTTGGTAAATCGTGTGATACCCTTCCCAAAATTATCACGATCATTGGAATTTTTGGGTTTTATTGACATTGATATAACTGGATCCGCAACATAAATTGATTCCATTGATAAATTTAATTTTGGATTATTAACGAATGTATCACCCGATGCACAATCGACTCCAAATAAAGCAAATATATCGCCGGCATAGACAGTATCAACATCTTCCATTTGATTTGAATGTAAACGTACTAATCGTGCAACGCGGACCCTCTTACCCGTTCTTGAATTATAAATGGAATCACTTTTTTTAAGCATACCCTGATAACAACGGAAATAAGTTAATTGTCCAAATTTACTCAATTCTAATTTAAAAGCTAAACCCAAAAATGGTTTATCGCCGTTACGTGTCGAGTCGAGAATTATTTTTTTCGATTTTTCCGGATTTTTCTCATCCTTAATTGCATAATTCACAACTTCACCCGGATGAGGAAGATATTCAAGTGTTGCATCAAGTAATGGCTGCACACCCTTGTTCTTCAATGCTGTACCAACTAATACTGGTGTAAATGATCGCTTCAAACACGTACGTCTTATTGCATCTTTTATATCTTGATCACTAACTGCACTTTCATTTAAAAATAATTCACCCAATGTTTCGTCGACATTACTCAAGTGTTCAATTAATTCTTGACGTGAATCATGTGCCTCTGTATAAATAAAAAAATAATGATAGATATAATTGCTTATTAATTTAATGATTTATTAAGATAATAGTAATAATAATAATAATTTGTTTGACCTACCAGCACGATAATCTTGTGGGATTTCATCTTCTCGAACGGTTTCTCCATAATTTCCATCAAAATACAGAGCCTTTTGTGTCACCAAGTCAATTATTCCAGATGTTTCTGACTGTAAACCAATAGGCAATTGAATAAATGCCGCATTGTGATGCATTTTAGTTCTCATTTGTTGCAAGACTTTTTTTGGATTTGCACCCATACGATCGAGTTTATTTATAAATGCTAAACATGGTACACTGTAACGTTTCATCTGACGATTAACTGTCAAAGTTTGTGATTGTACACCACCAACAGCACACAAAACTAATATAGCACCATCTAAAACGCGCAGTGCCCGCTCAACTTCAACCGTAAAATCAACGTGCCCAGGTGTGTCAATTATATTTATATTAGTATCTTTCCAAGTTGTATATGTTGCGGCTGATTGAATTGTTATACCACGTTGCCGCTCTAATTCCATACTGTCCATCACTGCGCCGACATTATCCTTACCTTTAACCTGAAGAAAAAAAAAATTAATCAAAAATTAAATGAAAAAAAAATATATATATATATTTTTTTATTGTATTGTCAATAAATAAAATACCTCGTGCATTTTTGATATTCGCCCAGTGTAAAATAGTATCCGTTCAGTTAGTGTTGTCTTGCCAGAATCAATATGAGCTGATATACCGATATTTCGAATTTTTTCAAGTTGTTTACAATCCGCATATTTTTCATACGATGCCATAAATCTTTCATATTTCTACATCACATTAAATAAATAAATGACAAACATTAATAGCAAATATATTTGATATTGAATAAAATATAATTAAAATCCTAACCTTAATTCAATTTATTCAATAATTACTCACCGGAAATATTGATGTTGACAGTCGTGGTAATTTATTTAAATGCACATTACACTTAAATATTTTTAAAATAGTCATTGTTACAGGAATTATTATTTCCTAATTATTTGTAAACATTAATTATAGTAAAATAAATAAGTGATGAACAAACACGCGTTACCCAAAAAATCAACTGTATTACATAGAGTTATAAGTAAATGGCAGTACATCTTTCTACTTGTATATATAAAATCAATTCATATATTGCTTTCGTGGCGCTCGCGTCGATAAATTTAAAAATACCGCCTGTACTAAGAAAAAATGTCCGCTAGTAACGCGTCGGTTTTCGGACTAGTTGAGTGCATTATCCCCTCTCTATTGTCAATTTATGTACATTGTGCTCCTTATCGTGCAGTTTAGCTATATATTTGTGTATCCTTCTCAAATTAATTAAAGTCGATCATAAGTTCACCGAGGAAACAATAAATAATTTTATATTGTCGTTATTTATCTCATTACCATTACACGAACTTTTCAATAGACATTAATTATGAAAATTTGGGAAACTGAACATACATTTGAGTAAGTATACTTGCATGTAACATTGTAAATCGTGTACTTTAACTTCATTCTATGTAAAGAATATGTGAATGTACCATTCATATTTTTATATTAGTCATTGATTTATTTGATTTTTCATTATAACCTATAACCTCATTACGTTTTTCATTAGAAAAAAAAAAAATTTTTTTCAATAATTTTAGCCATCCATGGAGTACTGTCGTGGCTGCAGCATTGCGAAAATATCCAAATCCATTAAATGAATCTGTTCTTGGTACTGATGTCATTGACAGGAAAATTGAAAATGGAATCCTTTACACACACAGATTGATCGTCAGTGAATTCAAATTCCCAAGTTACGCACAGGCAGTGAGTACAAACTGTTTTTTTAACTATATCATTTCTTTTTTTAATTAAATTCAATTGAAAGAATGATTGTTAATGTTTAATGACGCAGGTCATTTTAGGAGTAAATTGAAGTGGAATATTTATTAATACATCGTTGAATGTATATATATATATTTCATCTTCAACATTATGTAATACCTAATAGTAATCATTACATTTTACATTTTATGTCAATTGAATTATACACAGGTAGTGAAATTAAAGATTAATATAAGTGTATGTAGTTGAATTAATTATTTTCAACGTTCACAATTCATTTTATTATTAAAATATTAATTTTAGAGGTTATATACCATCTCTATATGAATTTACCATACATGAGCTGTATAGTGTGAGTTTCTGAATAAGACCACGTGGGTTAGCAATGTCTTTGAGTGGGGTCAAGTCTACGTTGACTCCAAATTTTGACGGTTGAGGTCGCGTCAATTCCCAGCCATTCCAATAAAATTAATGAATTTATTCATCCTACAATGATATAATTATTAACAATTAAGTCGATAGAATATTTATTATCTTATTTTTTTCATTCACATTATTACACAATAATTTTCTGATGAGTTTGTGTATATTTATATATATATATATATTTAGTTTTTGGTATATGTTATTTGGCAAACAAAAAATAGTCTGGCATTCACTTCGGATAAATTTTAAACTTTGCACGAGTCCCATTTGAGTCAGGAGAGCTAGTTGTATACAGAAGAAGGTAGATAAAGAAGAAATAGATAAGAGAAATGTTGGCGTGAATGGCAAAGGAGAAGATGCAAAAGAAAAATTACAAAACATGAGCAAAGCCCCTCGTGTATACAGGATAATGAACGCATTGAACTTTCGTTTTGTTTTTGGCAACTACCCAAGGATTCAAACTAAAAATGCATATGAAAAAAAAAAATTTTTTTATTTTATTCCATTTCATCTACTCTACCACTTTCTTTTTTTCTCTTTTTTCTCGTATTCAGAGGTTTAAAATTTTACCACCTGCAGTCTCAAACCGCATTTCATTTCATCCATTCGTGATAAAACTATGCACAACATTATTTCATGCCGATAAAACAGTACTGTAAATAAGCCAGTTCTATTTTTTTTTGTAAACACACATTTATTATTATTATTATTTATTTTTTTTTTTTCGCGAAGCGAATTCAAATCTCTGAATGGACTTTTATGAGAAAGAGCAAAAGTATTAAAGGCTATTACCACAAAGTTTCACTTGTGTATGCAGTAGAAATAAGATGAAAAAAAAAATATATATATATATATATATATTGCAAAGATGTCGAATGTTGGTAAAAGTATTTTGGAATAGGAAGAAAGAATAATAAAGAAAACAGTATCTGAGCGTAATCGCGACTTTTTTTCTTTGTTTTATTATTTATTACTATATATACATATTTATTTATTTATTTATTTATTATTATTTTTTGTTTCTTTTTGTTTTTTAATACAAACGAAATGCTTTTACCGTAGTTTTTCACCAGCAAACAAACGCGTCCATTAAATCCGCTTTCCTTTCACATTTAAAATTTTTTTACGAGTACATATAATTTTTTTTTTTGCTTTGTCCCTTATTTATTTATTTATTATTATTATTATTATTATTATTTTAATAAACTCTGGACTTGTATTTTTTTTTTCTTTTTCAAGAAGTAGATTTTTTTCTTTCACACTCATTTTTCTATTTTAAATGATTCAGCGTAAATTTATTCCATTCAAATAATTATATGAACCACAAAATTTTAATTAGCTCTCTGTATTTAATTATTATTTCAGCAATGTTATTTTAGACTATGTTTTTCATCCTGGTAATTAATATAGAAATATGTTTGGAGTGGTCACAAACATTTCATTTAACCACAATATGAGCTCTAATTAAATTCAATCACCATCAAATTATTTCAATATATAATTTGTTTGATTTTCATCTAATTGAAATATGGATGATTAAATATATTGTATATTGATAACATCAGTATTTAAGAAATATATTATAAATTATATATATTATTGTTTGAATTTATTTACACGACAATGAGTAGTCAATATTTTTAATTAATTCAAATTAACTATTGTTGTTAATATATAAAATTATATAAAGTTTAAAAATATTATAATATAATTAATTTTATTTATAATTTTCAGATAATTGGACATGCAAAGGCGCATTATGGCAGTGAACGAAGTGAAGTGGATCCTATAAAACAAGAAATGATTCAACGAACAACAAATGTAAGTGACTTGATTTACACTTTATTTTATTTTTCTATATATATATTATCAATTTTGATTTAAAGAAAATAGAAGTAAGGGGATGTTGAAAAAAAAAAAAAAAAAAAAAAAAATAGTATTTTACAGAAGTAAAATGGTATTTGGACTTTAATTCTATAACGGATAAAATTTTATACAAGAACGTTGGATTTTTTTTTTCTCTCTTCTCTCGTTTCACTCTTTTCGTTTCGAAGCAGGTTTGTTAAAGTCCAATATTTTATTGCACTTTTTTTTTTTTTTTTGTTCTCTATAGTCGTGATGTTCTGGGCGTGATGGGATAAGGTAGGAAAAATGTGGGAGTTGAAGGATGAAGGAGGATGAGAGACGAAAGGATGATATGTTCAGTGTGTGTGCACTGGGAAAAATTACCCATCATTTTGTGGTCTTGGTATGATGGGCACGTACCTAGTTGGATCGATGCGATTTATATAAATCCAGGATTCAGTACAGTTCTTCCACTGCGATCGTTTTAAAATGATTCGGCGGTCATTTACCATTCAGTTTATATACATATAAAAAATTTACTGTCTCCCACGTATTATCAGATAAAAACTTGTAATTAATTTTTAGACATCAGTTATCTTGAAATTTAAATAATTTCATGTAGAGTAATGGAATTGAAGAGACCAAAAAAAAAATTATATGTCCATCACAGTTTTTTTTTTCTTCTTTTTTTTTCTTTTTATATATATAATTTTTGTCACTAATTGAAAAATGTTTGACGTCACACGCGTGATTGATTGTGATCTCTTTTATTTATTATTTTTATTTTAATTGGAGAAAACTGCTCAATGTATTGCTTGCGTGGGTGATAAATGATCTAGTGGATGGTTTTGTTTTTAATTAAAAAAAAAATGAAAAAAAAAATGAATATATAAAAAAAATAATACATATTATTAAAGTATGTAGCTATAGAATTTGCATCAGACTTGCAAGGGTGATATATAGAATTGGTAAATGTGAACCGATTTCCGTTTTACGGGACGTCATTTCATGGCTTCAGTCATTTTATACGAGCGTTTTTTTTTTTTTTTTTTTTTTTTTCCTTCTCATTTTTATCGTAACGCACTTATGGAGCAAGAAGGAAATCGATGTATTTCAGATTACGATTGTGATATCAAAACACACAGATATATATACTCATGAAAATCATCATTTTTATTATCGTAAAAAAAGAAAGAAAAAAATTCTTACTTCTCTCATAAAATCTATCGCTATGCCATTATGAAAAATTTCAATCTATATAAAAAAAAAAAAATATTATAAATTACAATTTAAATAATATATTTTATTATATTTATTATTATTATTATTAATTTTTTTATTTTTATTTTTCTATTCTTAAAAAATGTCACTGCAGGATCATTTTGTATATTTTCTACACCAGTACAGTTGTATAACTGAATGATACGCATGGGGAATTTTAGAACTAGCAGTGGGAAGCAAGATAGTGGTACTCATCGCAACCTTCTCAACACAATTCTCATAATAATATGTATGTGTGGCTTAATCTAAAATTGAACGAATCCCGCGGGTCGTGTCGCTATACTCGGGTCGCTTGGTAAAATGAAAGTGTGCGCATTACAGTAGAGAGTACAGGGAATGGAATAATAGTTGTAGGTGGAAATTGAGGGGATGAGGAAGAGGCTTTTTTATTTTTACCAACGCATCAGCGTTATTGTTGCCTTACGCGGTCGAATACCGTACCACCACATTTTCGATGTATTCTACATAAGCCCCAACGGTCCGGCCTCGGGTGGTTGGTCGCTTGGTATATTCCAACGCTTGTAAAATCCCCTGAGAGAAATATCTCTTAGCGTTTTACTCATGGTCTCGTTTTGGTATCACCAATTTTCTCTCTACTTCTCTCATTTTATTCTCTCATTTTATACATAAATTGTGTATAATTTGTTGAATTTTGGCTTGAATAAATACAATTTTTTCCGTGAATCGAGTAGAATAATTATAAAATAATATTAAACACACGGATAATATAGATTGTTTTTATTTTTTATTATTTTTCCACTGCGTGTGATTATTTTTGGATTGTGGAAATTTTTAAAAATATCGATAAAAAAAAATTATAAACGGCTGTTTTTTTTTTGTTTTTTTGTTTTTGTTTTTTTTTTTCATTGACTAGTAACATTTATATGTTTATATGCAGAACTTTGGTTTATATATAAATATATTGTTGGTGGACGTACGGCGCGAGTGCTGGCACAGACTCCCTGTGGACCTCAGTTGATGGAGGGTTCGTGTGTGCCTGCAGTGAGTGTCGCCCTTTCACGACTGAATTATTATACACCGCGCTTCTCTAAATCATAAAAAACAAACAACAAATTGCGTTGGAAAATTCCGGAATAGGAGGAAAATACATGTGCAATTGTTTATTCAAACAATATAGATATTCATGTATATATATATTTATTATTTATTTATTTTTTTTATTTCTGCCAGTGATAAAATAAATTTTTTAAATATATTTATTTTATTTTTATTTTGACAGTTGAATTACTATCTATTTATTTATTTATTTATTTATTTATTTTTTTTTTTTTTTTTAAATGTTTTTGGTATATCCAATTGATGATGAAATTATTCCATGGGTATATAAAAATAGTTATTCAATGATATTCGAGAATTTGTGTATAGTTTATTGGTATGGAGATATTAAACACTTGTACGAACATTCCACAACCACAAACTTCTCGATAGAGTGTGGTTTTGCGTAGTGGTAGGAGGAACGAGACATTTGGTGCTGTATGAAATAGGTTGAATTGTTGAGAATTCGAGGGGTTGGTTTGGCGGTAGTGGTACTGTACATACATCGAGTGGAAATTGGTAAAGCGCCTGGTGTATGGGCTTGTAATATAATTCTATAGCTATGAATATTGCTAAATAGTCAATATCATCGAAAAATTTACATTTTCAAAATTAGTAATTGTGTATTATTACTTTTTTTTTTTCAGATATTTAATATATATATATTTTTTTTTTTTTTTTAAACAACAATATTCATCAATTTTCCCAATAATTGTTCAATTACTCGCAGTAAAAATCTTTTTTATTTTTTTTTTTCCCCCCTTTTTTTTTTGCTTCTATCGATAGCTCTCATTTATGAGTGTAACTATTTCAGTGCGAGTAAGCGGATTCACGTGAAAACTCTCTATCATGTCAGGGAAAAAAATAAATAAATAAATAAATAAAAAATTTCATAGGAATAAAATAAAATTTGAGGAGAGATAAATGAAGAGAAAACGTTTGAAAATACACGTTTACTGTGAGATAGGTCAATAATATGCGATTTTTTTTTTTTTTTTTGTCAAATTTTTTACAAAAATATTTAGAAATTTTCTATTTACAAATAACATCCGATTTATTCATCGTGTATTCAATAAATATGAATATATACATATATATATATATATATATATTTTTTTTTTCCCCCGAATCCTTTCAATTCTTTATTTACTCAATCTTTTTAGTATTTTATTTGTTACGCTGGTTTTGCAAACAGAAAAATCGGATTTCACAGATTATTCTGATTAAGTACACGTGGATACACGTACCATCGATATCACTTCCGTTATATTCACCCTCTGTCACCCCATTGTTCACCCGTACATCCAGTTGTCATATATTGTGTGTTATGGACGCAATGCGCTTGAGATAATTGAACGTCGGTTCACCCAGTGGCTGTTAATTGGCAGAAGAGTAATTACTCGTTGCTGCTGTTGCTGTTTCTGTTGTTACTGCCACTACTGCCACTACTGCTGCTGCTCACGATAATAAATATACATATATATAATACATATATACATATAACTATGTACTGTATAGGTAAATATACCAAGGAAGAATGAGTAGGAAATGAAAATTGCCCACCGTTGAATATTATCATTTTCATTGTGACTAAATTGGACTACTGTTGCGTCGTAGAGCACGTACATAAAATACATAATTTTGCCCACGTATGTATATATATATATTTATAAAAATTAAAATATATATTAATTAAGATATAATCTAATATTAATTAAAAGCGAGTGAAACTTTTTTTTTTTTTTCAAAAAAGACGAGTAGGAAAACAAAAAAAAAAAATTATCATTTTCTCATCAAGAGATTTTTTTCTGTTTTCTCTCGAAAATTCAACAGTCTGAAAATGTTCACAGTATTACTAAACACATAGAAAAATACATATATGTATATACATTGCGCCTCGTTAAGAAAACGAGACGACGAAGCTTTTTACCGTGGCAATTAAAGTGTCCCGGGACTCTCCTACCAATTCTCTTGTTCGTTCAGTAATGCAATCTTACGGTATAGTAAAAGAAGAAAATGTGGAATGAGCGGGTTTGTGAAAGTATCTGTGAGAAATTTGCTAGCAGGCGCGTGAGATGAGCCACACAGAATACTAAATGTAAAGATGCCCCGGAGAAATAAGTTGGGGGTGGGATGAAAACGTGTACGGATTCACGTGTGTCTGTATAAATGTGTCAGTGACGTAGCGTTGCTTTAGGATGATAATTATTAAGAAAAAAAAAAAAAAGAAGAAGAAAAAGTCATAGACAACGATTCTCAGGATAGAATTGGACATGTATATAGGGAGAAAAATAAAGGGGAGTTGGTGATTCCCTTGGCTCTAGACAGTAGAAAATGCAAAGAAATAATAAAAAATAATATAAAAAAAAAATATATATTTTTTTGTATGAGGAGGGAAAAATGATTGTTGTCCAAGTTGTATGAGAAAAGTCACAGTGACAAGTTTTAATTTTGTCGAAAAATAATAATAATAATAATAATAGAAAAAAACCTGAAATTTTTTTTGTGATAATTTTTTTTGTTTTGTTAAAAAAAAAAAAAAATACACGAACAAATAGAATCAAACCGATAATTATTTTTTTTTTATATCGCAGTGTTGTATTTTATTTTTCCAATTTATGTCATACAATCATTTAAATTATTACGTATTTTAAATTTACATATTCAAAGTGTGTTAAATATATGTATATATATATATATATATATATATATATATATAGAGACGTTGAATATTTGAATTCACTGATTGCCAATATGGCGACGAAACACCCTCAGGGAATTCCTAACACGTCGCGCTTATGTGCATCCTCTTTTCATTTATATCCCATCGACTCTTTCACTCTTTCATTCCCTTTTCCTCTCTTGTTTTTCGCCCCTGTTCATCCCATACACAATACAAAGCGCCTGTGGGCGCTAATTCTCTCTTATGAAACATACTGGAATTTCTATGTACTCACGTATATTCATCTTTCAATTGTTCCATTTCAACTTTCAACTATATATATATATATTATCTCATTTTCTCTCGTACATTCATAATAATGCTTTTTGATATACTTGTTTCAATTTCAATTGAGTCTTTCAACATTTATCAACATATTCACCAAAAACTTTTTGAATAATAAAAATTACATTTTTATTTGTAATATTATTATTCAATATTATTATCTATATAATAAATTAAATTGTCAATTACAATATATATTATTTTATCTTAAATTTTTTAATTACAGCTGTCATTCTGCAATTATATTCATGTGGGTGAAACAGTCAAGTATATGCCACATCCAGATGATAAAAGTAAAACATTACTCAAACAAGAAGCTACTGTTACTGTACGGGGAACGCCATTTTCATCATACATGGAGGATCTTCTAACGAAAAAAATTTCATTCAACGCTGGAATGGTGAGAGATGTAAATTAATTTTTCAGTACATGCATTTTTTTATAATAATAATAATTTCAATGAGAGCGATGTTGATTAAAAAAAAAAATGGGGTTTACTAATTTTTGAAAAAAAAAAAAAAAAATTACTCGTTATCTTACAATTTCAAACAGATCACACTCGTATATTAATTATGAATACAGTTAATTTATGAAAAAAAAATTTATAATAGAATTGAAAAAAAAAAAAAAAAAAAAAAAAATGTTGATTTATTATGTTAATTTATTTAGGGACGTCAAGCAGTTGAATTGATAATTAAACTTGATGCTGGGGTGAAGGATTTTGCTAATACAGCAGTAAAATCTACGGATGAATTATTATTACACACACGACGTCAGATTGATGGCATCACGAATAAAACGAAACAAAGTATGGACGATCTACAGCACGCAGCCAAAAAATCATTGGATGAAATTCAAACACTTACGGCACCACCATCGCCGCAAACAATGCCAAAATTATAGCTAAGATTGCGTACTAGTTTCAATTTATTTAATTAAATATTTTTCTTTAATATCATTGTCTTTCATAGCAGAGTATGTATAAATTGTTTGATTGAAATTCAATGCAATCGTAAGAAACAGAACAAATTGTGCATCAATGAGTTATTATCATATTGATAGTAAAAATAAATTTTTTTTTTTCTTTGGCTACATCAAGACGAACATTGTGAGAATTGATTTCTTATGTGGATAGAAAAAGAGAAAGAGAGAGAGAGAGAGAGAAAAAAAAACAATCTATAATTATCTAATAATAATTCATTAAATTGTTTCATAAGCTTAAATAAATTTAAAAAAACAAATCTAATAATAAATATGAATAACTGTAAAATATGAGATATATAGTTTTAAATAAATATAAATATAAATATAATTATAAATAAAAATGATTAAATTAAATAAATTCAAGAGAAGTAAGAGAAAAAATTAATTTATTAAATTATTATTTTTAGCTATAGTTGTTAAACCTGAATGCAAATTTAAGCAAAATAATTGTACGTGTATGTAAGAGAAATTGATGAGTTTGCTAACATGTATCCACGCTCAAGTGTGGGGTTATAACATTGGGTTTTCGGTAAATATTGACATGGTCACGTCGTTATACATAACGATTGAATCTGCAAACCTTTTTGGTCCTTTAGGAAAAACAAAAAACAAAAAAAATTCAACGCGTACACATATCAGAAAAATCGGATATCCGGACAGATGAATTCAATTGAAAAATTACCGTAATCGATATATAATTTGTTATTTTTATTTAAACACAAATGTATATAAATATTTTTCTCTTTATTTTTTATCTCAACATCCCAAGGCACTTCATACATCACCAATAATAAATCAAAGACGACGTATCCAACACGGAGAAAAGAAGCTTTCAGTCTCTTCAAACTCTACTGGCATCCTTTTTTTTTATCTTGTCTATTCCTTCGCGCATTTTACCAAGCGAATCCTCGTTGCTACAGATCACTTTCACATATTGGTTCGTGCTTTTTGTTTTATTTTTTTCTTTTCACTGTGAGCATTGACTCAATACAGTTGTGCCATCGTAAAAGCAACTGAAATTCTCCAGTTGAGAGATGAAATCCACCATATTCTCTTTCATTTCTCTTTTCAATGTCCCTCTTTTACTTCCAAATTATTCTCTCTATCTACTTAAGATTTCACAATCACCTTCAACTCTTGAGTAAACCTCATGATTTACGCATTTATCTATAAAAGCTACACACAAACTTTTATATTGAAATTTAATCTCTTGATTCATCAATTTATTCATCCTATCATTTTTTCCATTTATCCTTGAATTATTAATTTTTTTCTTTTTCTCTTCACGAATTAATACTCATCTAATTATATATATATATATTTTTAAATTGTAGAGATAAGAATCACATGATTGCCAACGCTCTATAACCTTTTAGATCCTGTTTGCCATGATGTCTTCTCAAAGGGTATGTAAAACCTTTTATCTTTCTTTTTCTTTTTCTTCTTCTTCTTCTTTGTCTCCTCTTTTTTTTTTTTTTCTTTTTTATTCCTGGTGTTTTACCATCTGCATATAGAGTGTGAGAGTGTCGTTGGTAGGGAAATTTCTGGGTCCAATGTCAGCCAGTTTGAATCGCCAGTGTACCGTGTGGTGAACGTTGAATGGATAATAACACTACGTGCTTTGACTACTAATCGAGTATCAAGTGTTATTCCCACGTCTTGTAGATGGCGTGTGATGTCAGCATTATAGTTTGTAGTAATCCAAGTTTCTCTCATATTCTCAAACTAACTCTATTCTCACGTTGTTACTCAACTGGATAAATAATTCCTATGTATATCAATAAAATTTGTAGCAAACTTGAATAATTGGATAATTATATTGAGCTCAGGTTAAATTTTATATGATATTTATATACAATTAGGAATAATTATAGTGTAAAAAATCGTTGACAATGTGAAGTACAATGACGTTAAAATTAAAAATTAATTCATAACATTAGTGTAAGGGATTATGGTCTTTCATTGTCAGACACGAGAGCAAGCTAACGTTGGCTAATAGTCTCTCGGCCATTTGGGGCTTATACCAATGGCTATGTACTAGTATAGAAGGGCGGATTATGATCACTTACAGCCACCGTGTCTCATCCTCTCTATCCTAATATCATGAATACACATTGTCTCTTGAGTTTTGGTCAATGTTGGATGTGTTGACTTGAGCTGACTGCTGTAATAAGCCCATCTCTTTATACCTACAATCACGTGCGTATCCACATTTCATACATTATGAATATATAAATATTTATATGGACGGAGGGGGGGAAAAAAAAAATATTGTGTTTAAATTTTACATGAAAATTGTGATGATTCAATATTACAAAAATTCAATCAAGATATTATTAATTTATTATACATATATTTTCTTTTTATTTCAATTTTTTAAATTGAATTGTTTATAGTTTAATCGAAAATGATCATTGCAAAAGTTTTTTTTTATTACACTGTGTAATGGTATTCCCATTTTTAGAGATTCAAAAGTTTATCGATTGTCACACCGATCAAGAGCGAAAAAAGATGAGACAATAAAAATAGAAATAAATAAATAAAATCAAAGTAGAGAAGGAGAATGAGAGAATTGAATATACATATATATGTGGACAGATAGTATTGGAAAAGAGGATGAAAGATAAAAAATAAAAGAGAATAGCAAAAGGACAAAGCTCGCATTCTGACCAAAGCCGGATGCAACCACTTCGATCTTTCGTTTTCTCGCTACGTTTATTCACTCGCGTCCCGTCGAGACGGCGAAAGGAATCACCATAAATTTTCCAATCTCGCGCAACGGAATATATTTTCGACGGGAAAGTTTATATATGTTCTGAGAAAAAAAAAAAAAAATTATCACATATATTTCCATAGGATAGAGAAAAAAATTCGTTTTATCCTTTAATTTTTTTCTCTTGTTTTTTTTTTTTTTTTTTTTCTTGTCTTTTTCTTCTCGTTTGTTCCAGTTATTATGTAATAATTAGATTGAAATATAAGTATTAAGAATAATTACCACTTGAAATACAAAGGAAATAAGTAGTCAAGTTTTTCAGAGGATTTTTGTAGATGTAATTATTATAAATAATTTTTTTCACTGATACAAAGAATAAAATAAAATTCAAAAAGCGTAAGTGATAAAAATATAATTACCCCACACATATAACTATGCACGCATTTACATTTAATTAAATTAATTCTAACAATGAAATATTGTAATTCTTTATTTTCACTTCTTTCACTCGTTTAATTCATATATTTCTCTCATCAAAAATTTTATGAAAATATTTTTTTTAACAAATTTTTTTTTTACTTTTTTTTTATTCACATGCACATATAAATTAAATATTAAAATTCTTATCACCAATGTCACCAACGCATATTCCCTTCGTCGTGTCATATGGATTATAAAGCTGAGTATAAAAAGGGAAGATGGAAAAAAAATAATAATAATAATAATGATAATAAAATATAAAACGGAGAAAAGAAAAGAAAATGTGGTGGTATATTATCACTTATCGTCGTTTTCAACGTTCCCCGTTTTTTTTTTCTTCCTTTTCTTTTCCGTTCAATTTTTTTTTTCTTCTATCGCGTGTTCACAATGAATTATATCACCCACCCACAGGATTTTACATTCAAAAAATGATGGACCACCCCTCTCACGGTGCACACACACGATATCTCCAATCCTTATATTATGTATATACTCTCTTCAAATCCACCTTTCTTAAAGTAAGATGAGATTATAGAGGTGACTCTTTATATACAACTTGAAGCTTTATCATTTTCTTATACATTGTTCGTGGCACATAATATATACACCGATATATATTTTATATATATTTAAATGTGTAGATAAAAAATTAATATCAGTATGAATTTTTTTTTTTTTATAATTTTAATTTTTTATAATTTTTGATTGAATTGTAAAAAAAAAAACAAAACTTGTAATTTACCCTTTTTTTTTTCACAATCCTCCTGTTCTTTATTATGAAACGAGTTATATTTTATTGGAGGATGTCATTGGATATCCACAGTTGTATGTGGAAAATTGACTGTCACGTATGTGTCACAACAAGCTGACATAAAATTTGACAGACTGTGTATCTAAAACTGCAACTCCATTTCCAATCATTCCAAACCTAAAAACAAAAAAAAATTTTTTTTTGTCTTGTAAATTCATCATATTTATTTATGAGGTGTATATATGTATAGATATTTGAGCCATCAAGAGATAAAATTGAAAAAATATCGGTCCAATATATTCGGAAAATTGAGTATTGAAACGATTGCAACGAAACTTTTTTCCTAGTTAATTTAATTCCATTTCTTGTTTTTTTTTTTTTTTTTTTTTTTTTTCTTCATATCCTTCTAGTGAAGAGTTTCTACACATTTATTTTTTTATATATGTATGTACGTATGTATGTATGTATGTGGTTGTGCATTGGATTGAACATTGGTATATAAATCTAACCTGAAGAGAAAAGTAGTGCCTATCAGAGGCGTTCGCGGTTAGCGTTCAACTTCCTTGAGATAAATTCACTTACGTGATCCGGATGAGGTCGACGATTTGCGCTGTTATTTACAGTAAGTTAAAAAGTCTGAGAATAGTATAAGGTCGAGAAGTCAAGTTTACTCAAACTAACAGGCCAACTTTCTATGTATATACTCATTTACTATGCCAAAACCTTTCAACCTCTTTTTCCACTGCATTCTCCTTACGTTTCTATTGACGCCCATGCTCTCTTCCCTTCCTCCAAAGTCAATCAAAGTTTCTTCAACTGTAACTGAAAAAAAAAAAAAAAATGTTTTATAAAATAAAAAAAATAATATAAATATTATTGGCTACCGTTGTGTTTATATATATATATATATATTTTTTTTTTCTTTCTTTACATACAATTAATCGTGTGGTCAAGTGAAAATTATTAATTGCGATACTCACGTATTTGTATAAAAAAAAATTTTTTTTTTTTTTCATTTCCGTACACTTGAATATTTACTGAATTTTTTTTTTTTTTTTAAATTTTTTTATGATTTGTTTTACGTTAAATACTCTTGGAATATCAATATTTCTTTATAAATACTTCACTTAAATTAAACACATGATTAAATATCTATCATTATACCTTGAATAATCAATTATATTTGATTTTTTTAATTAAAAAAATATGATAAAAAAAAATTTATCATGCAACAATCAGCCTTATCGTTCATTGAGTGAAAGAAAAAAAAAGAAAAAAAACAAAAAATATAATGTAAAAAAAAAAAAAATTGAAATTCGTTCACGATTACCAAATCATCAAATTCATGTGATTAATTTATTATTATTATTATTATTGTATTTTTTTTTATTCAATATTGAGCAACAGTTTCCTGATACGCAATTGCATCACATTTTCAATATAATAATCATAACATAAATTACAAATATTAATAATATTAAAAAAAAAAATGTAAATAACACGTGGGCGAGTCAAAGTTCGTCTTGTAAATGCTTTTATTATATCTCATTTCGTACCGCCTCTCATCGTGCCTACACTGAGCCATATGTTTATCTTTATTTATGCCTGAGTTTATTTTATATCTGTGTGTGTATGTGTGTACGTGTGTGTACGGTTGTGAACACAAACTTGGATGTGAGTTTAACACAACACAGTATCACACCGGTTGTCTCGTGAGGTGAACGCATTTGTGAATATTGTGCATTTGAAATAAAATAAAAAATAATAAATGTCAAGTGATGTACAATTCAATTGAGATGAGATATTTTTTAATTATTTATTCGTTACGTTACAATACATTTTTTATATAAAAAAAAATTTAAAGATATATAATAATTTTTATTATTTACTTTTTTTTTGTGTTTTTTTGTATTTTTTTTTTTTTTTGTTTTTTTCTCCTCAATCGTCAATTGCCGCGTTTACTTTTACTTTTACTCCGTTCACAATTACTCCGTGTGTTTCACTGTAAATTTATTTTGGACAAAAAAATTTCTTCGTATTCTCATCAACACAGAGTGGCTCGATATTACAAATAAAAAAGATAAAGGAGAGTATAAAAAAAAAAAAATAAAATAAATAAAAAAATGAAAAAAATAATTGACAATGATCATGAAATAAAAGTAAGGTTAAGACGAACTAAAAGCGTAACTAGAGCAGAGGAAATACAACGTGCAGATTATATGGAACGGCGTTCACAACCTGACAAACCGTAAGTAAAATAAAACAAAAAAATATTTATATATCACTAGAAAATTTAAAAAAAAATCACAACTTAAATAATAAAAATTGTAAAAGTGCACGAGTGAAGAAAAAAAAAAAAATTAATAATAATAAATAAATAAATAAATAAAAAAATATCAAATAACAATTTAATGTACATATAAACAAATATATAAAATAAAATTCGTACGTGTATACGCAAACTTTATAAATAGTAATTTTTTTTTATTTATTTATTTTTTTTCTTTTCTGCATTCTATTTCATCAAGAATCTGCGAGTGTATAATTATATCATGTCATCACTGTATTGCAATTAGTTCTCGCAATTTTTTTTTTATTTTTTTTTTTTTCTGTTTCATCAAGAACAACCGGCTCCGAAAGTCCAACACACTCAATCACGTTATAATCTTGTAAATTATTATCTTACGCATGCGCCACATACACACCCATATATTAACATGTATGTAGTGTAATATGTCCATTCATTTCTGTCTTCCTTTCTCTCGTGTATATTTGTCCACGTGACATCACTTACATGGCAATATGAGTTACCGTGCTACACTCATTTTATTCTATACCCCATGCACAGAGTGTGTATGAATTAATCAATAAAATAAAATCATCTGTCTCTAGATAAATATACATTTTTTTATACTTTGGCGCGAAAATTCAAATTGAAAAAAAAAAAATTTTAACGTATGAATAATTATTATTAATTGAAATAATATTTTATTATTGAATTACATATGGACATTTCGTTGACATAATTATTTTACTGACTATGTAATGCTTATTGGTAATCACCCACCACAATCCTTTAATTAACCATGCGAACAGTGGAAATCCGTACACGAACATCAATATGACTTAGATATACCAGAACAGTTGGATCCCATCCTTTATGTAAATTAAACCAAATGCGAATTGTTCAGATTCTCAGTAAATATCGTATTTGACATCCAACGTTCACCAATTCTATTGCTACATTTATAACTCATTTAAATTCACATACATCGCACATTTGTGTAATGAATTAATCTGTAGAGTTGAATGTGAGAGAAGTAAAGAAATGAATAAGAAAATCAATGAGAAATTTATTAATTATTTATTGTTATTTAATCCATTATATATTTATTATCTCTTGGATTATTTATCACTACATAAACTACTATTACTATTATTACTATTACTATGTAAAATACTCTATATTTAATTAATAAAATACTTTATCTTGTGGTTTTCAATTCAAACGAGCATTGACACTATGCTAGAGTTGTTCATCCGTAGTATGAAACTTTGCCAAATTTCTCTGGCACATTTTCATATTTACACAATAATTTGTATGACAATAATATGTATGTGCAGAGTTTACGGATAAATATATGAATATTTTCCGAGTATTTTGCAATGTGTTAATTGTAATTAGTGTTATGAAATAAATTTTAATTATTTATGGGCGTAAATTTATGTGACACGACATTGAACTGACGATACATTGCAAAAGAATAAAAAAAAGAAAAAATGATTGTCGCCGCAACAACTAAAAGAGAACATCAAGCTCGCAATTCAAGTGCAAAAAGTTATATCCAACCAAGTCAACAATTGTAATTACGTGCGGTCGCGACTCGTAGAGAACTTTTGAATCCACTAACTGTTTGAAAACTTCACTCAAGCTTCTACTCCTCACTCGTTTTAGTTTTCTTTCTCGTTTTCTCTTTCGTTAAACTATCACGCGGTTTTATACGGGAAAAACGTGCTTGGCTAACTTTTTTTTTTTTTTTTTCCTATAGCTCTCATATATTCCCTTACACCACCTCCCTACACCCTCACACTTCCTTTTTCCTCTATCTCAAAGATAAATTCCAACGCCGGATGATTTTTGATCGTGCAAATTCTCATTTAGCGGTTATCATCATGAGAAAAGTTTCTACACTTGAAATCAAAATGGCGTTTATTGTTGAAATATAATTAAAAATTTTATTGTAAATTATATAATTGTCAAAATTTAATATATTTTTAATTATTAAACATTTTTTTTGTTTTTTTGTTTATTTATTTATTTTTTTTTTCTGTAGCGTCATAAATTGATCATTTTTCTTGCCATATTTTAACTGAGTTTTTTAATTTTTTTTTATTTATTCATTTTGAATTACTTTTTAATTTATATTTGGGAATTTTTCATAACCGTACGCTTGCTCCATCAACGAATATAAATTTTATTGCAAGTTTTAAAGAAAAAGTAACATAACTTTTGATTATATCCATGAGAGAGATTTCTCTTATTATAACTTGGATTGAGTTCATCGTTTGTGACATTTGAAATTACTCTTACATCTGTACTTGTAGAACAAACAAAACAAAAAAAAAAAAAACAAAAATACTAGCAATAAAAAAATAGAAAAGAAGAGAGAAAGAGAAAGAGAAAAAAATAATAATATTACAATCATCATTTATTTCAATTTACTCGCCACATTTTTCACCGATAAAATTTCACTCAGAGTCCAATAAAAATTACTTTTGTACAATTTATCCAACTGAAATACAAATGTGTGTAATAAAAAAAGAAAAGAAAAAAAAATTAAATAATAACTTTGACTATTTAATAGATGAATATATAGGTCAATGTGAATGTAGATGAGGAAATTTGGGCGAGTTAGTTGATATTACTCAAGGAATATTAATAATAACGTCGAGATGACGAAGTGGCCGCGACATAATGCGTTGGTTGTCGTTTTCAAACGCAAATGCAAATATATGAGATCCAACTACTTAAATTTTCGCTTATTCTCATCTCTACTTACTCTCACACATTCATACATATACATTAAATAAAGTGTAAATTACATGTAAATTATTATAACAATTTTCTTGAATTCAATTAATCAAATTTTCTTTGCACTGCAAATTTCTCCACGTGAAATTTTTCATTTGCAACTAAATTATCTTAACTATCCAATTCAATTTGCATTTTAAATATATTGATTTAGTAATTAATTATTCAAATTTCCCAATTGATATTGTCTAGCTTCATTATTAATTTTAATTCTTTTTTTTTGTTTAGGAAGTGGAGATGAGAATGTTCAATGTTTAGCTAAGGAAAACGAGTACTCTAAAAGACGCTTAATGATTCAAATGAAAAGAAGAATGAAATCTTGAGTATAAGGTGTACCAACCTTCCCCAGTTCTATATATATATATATATTTAGTTGATGTTGAGTGGGAGTCATGATAATGACGTGCAAACATAAGCGCCACCCGTGTCGAGTGCTAAGACTGCATCGCGCGCAATTTGAAACGCTTTGTCGTCTCTACTTTCTGTCAATTTTCTATTCTCCATTTACTACTGGTACTCCCCTGTGCACTTTTATCCCATATATATATATATATATATATATGTACTCCTCCGTTCCGTAGCACCCCCATCTTGTTCATCAGCTTTTCATTTTACTCTGTATCTCAGTCATCTCCCTCGTCAACATTAGCTCATTTTACCCTCTCTCGTTTATTATTATTATTATATTTTTTTTTATCTCGCATTATTTTTCACTATTTTACTTTACTTTATTTTTTTATATATTTATTTTTTATTCTCTCTCCCTCTTTTATTTATCTTTATATGAATATATGAACGAACATTTTTTTTATTTACTCACGTCAATGTTCCTCGAACTATTTTTATTTATATATATATATATAAAAATATATATTTTCTATTTTTATTATTACTTTCTGGTTTTGTGAGCCAGTAGTTAATTACTCAGAATCACAAAAATATTCACTTATTTTTATTCCATATTTTATCCTGGCTTATTTTTTATTAATTTTTTTTTTCCTTCAGTTTCCTCATGAAAAAAATTAAAAATGTTTTTCATTTTTCGGATAACTCTTTATATATTGAACAATAATCTGGAGTATTTTATTCTATTTATTTATTTATTTATTATTATTTTTTTTTCGTTATATTTTCATCTATGGCTAAAAATAAATTCTATACAAATTATTATTATTATTTCAATATATATTGAATTGAATATTTTTCACAGGAATTTTATTATAAATTATCAATCGTTCGTATTTGAATTTATTAAAATTGAATTATAAATTTACATTTTATTAAATATAATTTTAGACGTTATTAAAAAAATAATATAATCGTAACTTCTCCAATATTTAACGAGAAAATTAAATTAGAATTTATTTATGTATTACAATTCTAGTTCATATATACCTTTCATCAAATAAAATAAAAGGTAGAAATACCACAGTTGAGATTTCTCATGAGATATAGTAGCAATAAAAAATTCATGTTCTTAAAATGATAAAGTTTGCTAATACACATACATATATATTCATACAATTGTCCAGCTCTCAAGCTGATTATATTCACGTTGGTGAGACTCAGCCAAGTGTCTATTGGGCTTAAAAAAACAATAGACAGTTCTATATATATATATATATATATATTACTATGAAATATAAATATATACTTATGTATTTATATTACTAGAGAATATTATTCTCACATTCATTGCGCTGTATTTATTCATTTTTATTCAACCATATATATCTGGTGTGTTACTTAAAATAAATTTAATCTTAACGAGAATTAAAAATAATTTAATTTATTCTCCGTGTATATATATATTTTTTTCTCTGTGAAAATTTTAATATTTATTTTTTATTTTTTATTGTTTAATAAATTTTTATTTTTTTATTTTACAGCTGCCACCGACCCAGGGACAGTCTTTTTTCATGGAGTTCAGGCTTCGACAATTTTACAGGATTCATCAACTGGGGCTTCCTTCTTCTTGGTCTTGGTGGTGTTCGACTGCTGTTGGAAAATTTTATTAAGTAATAAATAATAAATAATAAAATTTTCAACACTTATTAATTATTTTAATACGTAAAATTGAGATCGTTGTAATTAATTTCATAAATTGATTATTATTAACTCATAAAGTTTGGATAATATCTCAAAATATATAATATTATATTCCATAATTTGATATGTGTGTATCAATTTCAGGAATTATTATTGTTTCATTGTGTTGTTAATTTTGTTGTTGTTTTTTTTTTTTTTAATAAAAAAAAAATTTTGATCTGAACTTATCGAGTCACTCACTTTAAATTATTCTGTCAGGAATGCGGTCGATTGACACACCGTTAATTACTTTTTAGTAAAGTATAAAATAAAATGCGGTTGAAAAAAAAAATTGCTCACAATATGTCTACGATAGGTGAAACGAAACCATTGATGCGTTTGCACATTGAAATTGCCAATAATATATATATATATATATATCGTATATTTTACCTTTGGGATTTTGATTGACGCAATAACAAACCCTCTTTGTCTCTCATTTATTTTTTCTCATTCCTTTATATCGCTAGTTGAACACCAGAGATGAAGGGGAAAAAAAAAAATCGTATAAAAAAAAAGCGATGATAAAAAAAAAAAAAAAAAAAAAAACCTGAATATCGATTGGTTTACTAAGCAATTTAATATTCTCTTATTTACCGAAAAAATTTTTCATCATCAAAGTTCGTAATGAACGCGACGAACTGTCTAGTTATTTAATAATAAAAAATAAAAAAATAATTAATTATTTATATTCAAAAGTAAATAATAAAAATATAATTACAATTATATATATTTATATATTTTTTTTTTTTTTTCATTACATTAATTTATTTGATTTAGAATTCATGTTGATACACAGATCGTTTAAAATGCAAATTTTGGGTTATATCCAGGCAACTATAACGACGGGGAGAGACACTACGACCACGTTATGTATATGTATAAAATAAATGTCTATATATATATAATATTCTTGGCATAAGTTTCCATTGAATCGCACGCTCGCGGCAACATAGAATCAATTAAATAAAATAAATATTGATTTTTAGCTTTAAATTTAAATTACTATCTTCAAAATTACAAGCAGTTAATTTCCTTACACCAACAATCTGCTTTCCAATGATAACTCTTTTTAATTTACCATTGATATAAAAAATATAAATTGTATATATTGCATTTATTTATTATTTTGAAATTGAAAAAAATAATTGGAATAAAGTCAATCAGAGATATATGTAAAAATGAAATAATAAATCAACAACAAAAAAAAAAAAAAAAAGATAATTCAACATTGACATTTTCCAATATTCATATCGACTTTTTTACTTTCATTGTATTTCTCTATATATATTTTTTTTCTCTGGTGTACAATATTTATTTTTATTATCATTTCATTATTAATATTTATTGTTGCAGATATGGAATAAGGGTAAATCCAAAGGAATGGTTTTTTTTTCTCAGTGGAAAAGGCGATGGGAATGAAGAGTATCCATCAATTTTTTTAATTTGCTGTGAGTAAAAATACATATTATTTACTTATTTATTCATCTATTTTGTGTTTAGACGTGGAGAATAATTGATAAGATTTACCTGTGAGTGATATTTAGGAAATAAATAAATAAAGTAAATTGGCAGAGTGGGGAGAGAAAAAAATTTAAATGGATACGAGAAATACAATGGAATTTCTTCGGGAATGTTTCTCTTACTCTCAATACTTCCTTTACACGTTTTCTATTGTCGATTTGTCTGAATTTTTCTAGCGATTCTTTACAAGCTGTTTATATTGACTTCACTTGATAAATAAATGCTCATTCCTTTTTTTTTTTTTTTTTTTTTTCTTTTTTTATTACCGACATACTCAATGACAATTTATATGTATCAAAAATTGAATAATTTCTATCTTTTAAATTTATTTTCATACATTTATATATTTAACTTTTTTTTTTTTTTTTTTGCATTAAACATTTTTTTTATAATTCAATTTCAACTTCAGCTTTACGTTATTTCGTTATACCATCACTTTCACCGCCACCATCACCTACATCACTTTTCATATACAGTTTTCATTTTATTTTATTTCATTTTTATTTCTATTTTTTTTTTTTTTTTTTTTTTTTTTTTATTATCTACGAATACTCGCATCCTCGCCACAGATTCCAACTCGTACTATTTTCACTCGTTTCCTCTTATATCTCGCTCCATCTGTGTCGAGTGTGCGTCGATGAAGGATAAAAAAAAAAAATAATAAATAAATAAATAAATAAAATGAAACGAAAGAAGAAAAGACGAAGCAAAGGTATATAACTCTACTCAAGTGCGAAAGAACAGACGAACAGAAAAGAGTGGGAGAGAAGTAGACATTGAACTGCACGTATTTCTCTGGCATTTCAAAAAAAAAAAAAAAAAAAAAAAAAAAATTATATAATATATAAATAAATGAATAAATAAATAAATAAATAACTGATAGAAGTAGAGAAATAAATGGAAAGAAAAATAAATTCCAATAACATTTGTAGCTACGCGTGTATACAAATAGATATAATGTATAGGGAGAAATGATATTGGGAAAAATAAAATTTTCTTTTCGCCCCAACATACATTTATATCAATTCAGTTTAATATATTATTTTATTATTATACGTGTGTCTTACACACAACATACAAATCTTTTGTTATTCAATTTCACTCATATAATCTGTAGTAAAAATTGCAGTGATTAATTTTACTTCAAATTATTTTCCTGTTCACATTACTCTAAATACCATCTACTAAAATATATAAAATATATAAAAATTATTTTTATTAAATGCGTAACAAAATGACTGTGAGAGTGGGAGGAATGAGAAAAAATGATGGGCTTTGTGTTATCATTTTATGTTTGGAAAACGTTTAGATGTTCACGTTGTGGTCTATTTCATTGTCAGTACTTCCTATTTTATATATATATAAAGTCGTATTTTTCAGCTGTCTCGTTATAGAAACCGTGAAACGTCAAATGGATTCAATCGTTATCATGAATTTTACGAGCGCGCTGATGCAAATATAAAAATTAGAAGGAAAAAAAAAAAAAAAAAAAATTTTTTTTCAAACGTACGTTCAATATTTTTTTTTTAATAGTAAATTCATATATGGAATATATTTTTTTGTTTCGTTTTTTTTTTTTTTCCACTACGGAAGGAACAATGGACAAATGTGCAATAAATACGAGAGTTGTTGAATTCGATATTACAAAAGTGATAGCAAAAAAAAAAAAAAAAATAATAATAAAAGAATAAATTGAAAATTTTATACAGTTAAAAATTCATTTTTCAGGTTGAAAAAAAAAAATTTATATTTAATTGGCGATTATACTCACACACGATAATACTTTTTTCACATTGAATATATACACTTGTACACATACATTTTAATCATTTATTATTTATCTTTTCTTTTTTTTTTATTCATTGAACAGATCGTTGGTTTTACGTAAATGTTACGTTAATAGCCTCGTTATGTGTATTGCGTATATACACTTTGAAGTATCGTGTGCAATGTATGGAGTAATGTGAGCACGTATAAAAAGTAAAACTTGACTGTAACTAAAACGAGAAAAAAAAATAAAATAATAAAATAATAAATAAAATAATAATAATAATAATTGTATACGATGAATTTTATTACACACTTTACGTTGGATAATGGATTAAATGAATGGCATGACACTTTTATCTTTATAGTTAGAGACAACACTCATATTCGTAATATTACACACGAGAGAAAGAAAAAGAGAAAAAAAAAAAAAAACAAAAAACAAAAAACAAAAAAAAAATGAAAAAAATGAAAATAAAAATTAAATACAAAAATTCAAGTCAATTAATATAAATTATTTATTTGAATTAGTATATCATACAATTAATTTATTCACAAATTTTTTATAGTGATAGTAAAATAATAATAATAATAATAATAATAATAATAATAAATATATAGTTTGTGAAAAAAAAAAAAGAAAAAATGATATTAATCAAAATTACGAGTATGAACACAGAACTCACAAATCCCCTGTTGATTTATATTAAAAAATATTGATCGGATAAATTTTTATTATATATTTTCTTGAATATATGGATGTACGGATATAATGACACGTATAATAGAGAATATATTTTCATTAATATTGTAAGGTATGTACAATGAATTACTTAATTTAAAGTGTGTAGTGCAGAGTGTAGTGGGTCCCAGTGCATCAATATAGAAGGGATGAAATTATTTGGTGTGCGATAATGGAAGAAGGAGAATGTACAAACGAATAATCGAATTAAGGAGAAGTGATTGCGTATACAAAAGGGCTTTCTCACCTTCGTATTTGGTTGGTTGACACTCAAATACACTATCTACCATTCATATAACATGAATTTCATCCCATGAAAACCATCCTACTACTTTCTACTAGCATTGTTACATACTCTCTTTCCCATTGGCACATTGGCAACTCTCGTAAATCGTATTGAGGACATTTATTACTTTAGTGCTAGTATTGAAGGTGCCACAATGTCGTTATATATCTCTATGGTATACCAATGCACTATATAACTTTGATATATCCATATAATCTCATCCCACTACCATCTGCAACCTTATAATCATTATTTAGTTTTTTATATTTATATGTATATATATATATTTTTTTATTATTTTTATTTCTATTTTTTTATAAATAATGAACAAAATATATTTCAATTTTTCTTTCATTTTTTTTTTTTTATTCAGTATTTTTTTAAATTTTATTTTGTTAGAGAGACTTTCCAGTGGACTTAATTATAAAAGAAACTCGTTCTTTTTTTTTTTTTTTTTCTTTATTCTTTTTCTTTTTTCTTATTTAAATATTAAATTAACATTTTCTCACACGAAATAGTCGTTTATAAAAAATTGTCAACCATATACATGGATAATAAGAAAAGAAAAAAAATTTTTTTAACCACTTAAATAATAAAATTGTTTAATTAATAAACCGCAGTGCGGTTAGAATATTTTTTTTTTTTTTTTTATCTTTTCTAACAAAAGAAAATGACAAATAAAGAAAATTAATACATACATATATATATATATATTTAATCAATTTTTTTTTGTTATAGATTCATCTGTGCCTGTAATGCTTTGTTTACTAATTGAAAAGGGCCTGGCACTGGTAAGTTTTGTATTATTTTATCAATATCATTCAAGTTTGTATAAATATCTTTTTATTGTACATATAGAAAATTGTATAACGATAAAAATATTCAATTTCACTTGTGAAAAACAAAGAAAAAAATATTTTAATATTATTATAATTAATTACCAATTAAAATTTAATTTAATTTTTTTTTTTTTTTCGACTTTTCATTTATTCATATTTTTGACAGAATATCATTGCTCACAGTCCAGGAATATTTTTCCATGTTGTCAATCTTATTGTCATGGTACTGATACCAATGGTAGTAATTCACGTGAAGGATTCAGGATTTAGTTTGTGTGAGTACGACAAAGTTTTACTTGACAAAAATAATCATATCATTGGTAGTGAAAATCATCAAGTTCCAAATTAATGTGTGCGTACATCAAAGTATCAAATGTCGTGTTCTATGTAAATATTGGTGAATGTACGGTCAACTTCATTTATTCTAACTTATCTTATATGTTATTCACTGTATCAAACACTATCGTACTCCATCCGTACGTGGTCTAATGTAACATTACGGATCAGTACCTTTGAAGTTTGAGATTAATTGTAAACTGCTGGACACAACGATTGTATCAACCAAGTTGGAATTAATTTGTTTTGATTAAACATGAAAATAGCTTTGATATAAACTTATTTTACCACACGAATATATCATTCAAACGAATTAAAATTCCCAATCAACTTGAATTATTAACCATAACTATTGATTATAAAGTTTATTGAGCTTTGGAGAATGTTGACGAAAGTTGCCTCAACTGGTATTTCTATACGTTTGCTTTTGTTCTCACTTTGTAGACATTTCAGTGGATTTAACCGCGACCAAATATTATTATCGCTCTTCATTCTACGTTTCATTCACATTCACCATCAGCGAATATGTCATCTACGTTTACATGCAAATGCAATTACTTTGTGTATATAGCTCGCCGCGTTGATAGTGCATATATTTGGGCAATGTCGGAGTTCTATCTGCTTCATACATGTCGTCAAATGAATGATGAAGTGTCGAGAGCACATCAACTCACGTTTCACTGTATCATCCAATATATAAAGGTGGTAATGTCACGTCGTCACTCGTCTCGATGTTTCAACTGTTCCCTCATCATTCATATATTACAGTTGTGAATTTGAGCAAGACACAAAGTGATCTGAAGTTAAAGTTCCATCCCTTCTAATAATATATATTGCATGTGAATGTTGGTGAGATATCGTTCGATAGTGTTCGAGTTTTCGTATGTAGTTTTCTTCAAAACTTCATACACAAAGTATTTGAAAACGATGAAAAAAGTTTGGAGAGCGCAACTGAATATCAAACCTGACTTTTGTCCTCAATCCTACATTATTCGATTTCTCAATATGTAAAATGATTTTGGTAGATTTTTTTTTCTTCTTTTTCTCTTTTATATTCGAGAGTGGGGATTAAACAAAAAAAAAAAAAATTCAGCTGTAAGCTGAAGAATAATTTGTAAATTGTGGAAAAAAAAATCAGTGATGATGATGAAGATTTAGTAGAAATAAATACACAAAGAATAATTTTGTTCGTAAGAGATCGTTTGAGCATTAGTAGTAGCTTTTGAACAGATTCAATTGCCTACGGATATTGCAATGGTCGACAGACTAAGCCATCATCACTAGAATTTCCAGGACGATGAGCACGCAAAACTAAATGTGTCACAAAAAAAAAAAAGAAAAAAGAAGAAAATTCTATAACACTATAAATTATTTCCCTAAATTTATTAATTCATCTATTACATGAACAATAATATATATAAACATATAAAATTTATGAGAAATTATTTAAATATTTCTATCCACGATTTTTTTCTTTTTTTACATTTTCTTCATGTTGTCCGGCGCCTAGTGCACAACCAGTAATTCAACGTTGTACTCAAATAGGAAAATGCAAAAGCCTCTCAACGATGAAAAAGATACGAGATAAAAAAAGAAAAAAAAAAAAAAAAGTGTAGAAATAAAGGACTGAGAGTATATTACTCGACTTCAAACGAGAACGAACCCGACGTACCGTGAAATTTCGCCAACGTAAAAGGCGTGGATGGGCAGAAGAGACAGCGAATATAGAAGTAGAAGCTCGTAATGCGCGTTACTGTACCACGGGATTGTTGTCTTATATACATGTATACCTATACATATAGGATGATACTGGACCGTGTATATAAAGTCTTGTACCTACGATAATATTATTCTGTATACACCATTGCTTGTATGTGGGAGGTTAGTTAATCCAACCATATAAGAATCTATTTACATATGCATCAACGAGATTGGAGTCTTGCCAGATCCATTGGCTTTATATACAAAATATATGTAGAAATTGTTTAGGAGTAAGTCCCTGTGTCGTTTTATATTGGATAATCTGTTGGAATAAATACGGATAAAATATAATTAATTTATCCGAGATTTTATTAATATCGTATGATATTTAATTTTTAAATAATTCAGACAGTGATGATATATATTTGAATTTATTCGTTTTTTTTTTGTTTGTTTTTTTATTCTTCTTTTCTTATTATAATTCAACACTTAAAAGTGAGTACTGGTGAAATTATTGGATTTACCGAAGGTGGGAATTGTTTGGATTTCCAAAATACTTTGGTTTTAATCCAAGAATTTGGCTCTGTAGTTGGCAATATATCTACGTATGTTTGTGGTAAATTCTATTGTTTTCAACAAAACACCCGTACGAATATTGTGTGACTATAAAAAATAATTGAAAGTATACAAAGATTTTTCCTTTTTTTTTTATTTTTTTTTTATTGTTCACTGATATTGAGAGATAAGAAACGTCTGTTGAAATGATGAAAAGTAATTTGGACGTTGTTGAAGATAAAGAGAGAACAAAAAAAAATATATATATATAATAGAACAATTTTCTGATAAACAAACTGGAAAAAAAAAATTTCCAAACAAACAAACAACGACATTAAAGTTTAGAATGGATGCGTGAGGTTTGCCAAGATACTTGCTCGTTTATATATTTATATATGTCTACTCACAGTAACTCACAACGGTGATTACACTTCCTTGCCAGCTATGGATACCCGTGCCAGCAAAGTGACGATGGTTTTCTTGTGCGAAACTATATTGTCGTATATACTCGTAGGGATTTTGTCATGGTGTAAGTAGCGAATTACCTCTGAAATGTAAATCATTCTTGGTTACTCCATTAAACGTAAACAAACAACAAATATCAAGTAATAATAAATTTAAATGAAAAAAAAAAAAAAGAAAAAAACAATATCATGCACAGATTGTCTCGAATTTTTTTAAAATATATATTTTTTTAATTTTATGCTGCAGTTTTTTTTTTTTTCCTTTTGTTAGATTAAAAAAAAATGTATATTTATATTTTGCAAGCGCGCATGTGGAAAATTGATAGGAAAATAATGAAAAAATATAGTTTATTATTATTATATATATATATATATTTTTTTTTTTCATTTCGATGCTTCACGTTATTGAGACTCAATAGGTGTCGATGGGGATTGCTTGTTCATTGTAAATAAATATCTTGAAAAGATGGAGAATGAAAATTGAAAATTGGAGAGAATGAAATTTTTTTTAGATGATGTAAAAAAATTTATTTGATTTTACTGGTAAAATTTATCAAGTAAGTTTTGAATTATTTTTCATATATAAACTGAATGTGAATGACAGCTTTTGAATGAATAATTATTGGTGAAGAATAGGGTGTTAATGATAAAATTTATCTATAGAATATTGTGAGGACCAATTAAAGTTCAATAATTATTGATCGATGTGATTGACAAGTAAAAAATATCCACTTGTATCACAGTAATAAAAATAACTTGATGAATATTATAAATTATTTATTTGCTATATGCCCTAAAATAATTTTGACATTTCTCAGAATTTGAATTTTCACTTTTTTTTTTTTTTTTTTTTTTTTGCAAATTATATTGAATTAATTTTTTTTATAATTGCAAACTCAATTATTATATATTCAAATTCTAAATCTATATTTGTCTGTTAATTATAAGTGCAGTTAATGAATATTCATGATAAAATATAAAGATATCAAAATGCATTGGGGTTGTTTAAAAAAAAAAAAAAAGGAATCGTGACAAATTTATATTTCATGATTTTTTTTTCCTCATCAATTTCGACTGCGGTTAAAATTCCAAATGGTTTGACCTATTCGCTACATTTATTAATATTTCCTTCAATTTTCCGTGATTTTCATACATATATGTATGATTTTATAAATGATTAATGTGCACTCCTGTGCTGTTAATAATTTGTAACAAATATATAAATATACATATTCATCTAGAAATTTACTGTGAATATTACAGTGAATAATAAATTTATGATTCTTGTATATTATAATCTCTCGTCATATCTCACCTGAATTATTTTAAAAAAAATTTATTTTTATCATTAGAAAAATTGAAAATTATTCTATTATTGCAAAAAAATACAAAAAATAAATAAAAATGGACTCTCATAACATTCACTCGTGGCCAGTACAAATGCATAAATAAAATTGATATCGTATTTATAATTTTTTTGTTATATTCAATTATCAATTTATTTATTTATATATATACATACATAGTTTTATTTTTCACTTTAAAAACGAAACAAATAAAATGTCCTTGACAAGCTGTTGTCACTTTTGATGGTACTATACGACAAAAACATTTTCTCGTGAATTTCCCATGGGATAATCAAGTTTTACACGTACAAAGAGAATCGTTGAGTGAAAAAAAAAAAAAAAAAAAGTCCATTGTAACGTATACAGAAGTGAAAAATAGTGAGATCATAGATGTAGTAGTAAAAGCAGGTGTAAGTGGTAAATAGATTTATTTGTGTCGCTCACATTTACGAATAACCAAGCACGAGTGTATAGGAAAAAATTTTATTTTAAAATGTAGAAAATAGAAAATAATACCTTTTTACTACTCACGACAATTTTATTTTTTTTTTATATGTATAATCATAATAAAAAATAAAAAAATGTATTTTCTTCTATTTACAGTTGGTGCAATATATGTGTGTATGCTGTATGCAGTTTTATTTCTAAAATTATGGTCATACGTACAAGTAAACATGTGGTGTCGTACACGTGAAACAAGAAATTCCACGTCGCACGGTAAAATGCGAAGACAATCATTTTCATACAGCAACTTTAAATGTAAGTAAATATATACATATACATATATTATTATTATTTATTTTTTTTTTTTGTTTAATTTAATTCTATAGAATAATATCATATTTGTTTGATAATTCTGATAAATCTTATAATAATTTTTTTTTATTATTATTTATTTTTATTTTTTTATTTTATATATATATACAATTTTACCGGTGAGCAATAAAAAAATAATGACAAAACTTGCGACAGAGCATTCATATGACTATTGCACGATATTATTGCGTGTTACTCAGTCATTTTATACCAATGAGTTTCTGAAAATGTATTCTCTAACCATTTCAAACAAAAAGTCGATCGCATCGTGACAATCGTTGCGTGATAGATTCAACAAATCCCAATGTATACAAAAAGCAATATAAAAAAAAATCCGACATTTCATAATAATTATTTTCAATCTAATTTCAACAAAAAAAAAAAAAAAAAAAAAAAAATCGTGATAATAATAAATAAATAAATAAATAAATGATATTAATAATAAAATAGAAACAAAAAAAAAAAAAAAAAACATTTTATCTAGAAAATTGTATAAAAATCACGTATACTCGTATAATCGTATGAGAATATTTATTATTTGTTTTATTTTATTTTATTTTCAATCACGTCCATGAGGATCTTTCACGATCCAATATAATCCTGCTTTTGTGCCTGAGGATACCACTTGGGTCTTGCATCTTGGGTTCATATATCTTTAAAGTCACCACTGAGAAATGGCCATGTTAGATATATACGTTGGGTTGCAAGAAAGTACATACACGTAAGAAGGTGGTGAGTGTAGAGTTTGAAATGGGTGTGGGTGGTGAATAGTGAGGGAGGTTAGTGTGGTCGAGTATATGTAGTAGAAATCTCGCAAATTAACTCGACGTCGTCGACTTAGGATATATATACCTATACTGTCCTTGTAGGTAGAGAAGAAGGATTTTCTCGTGGAACAAGAGCGTCGGCAATTTTCTTTGGGGGGAGGAACAATTGCCACGACAACCTTTAAATCTGCTGAATGCCAAAGCCACGCCCGTAAATGCATCGCTACGTACAATTACATGGATCTTTAGTCTGAAAAAACAAAAAAAAAAAAACACAAAAAAAAAACTTTGAATAATTTTTTTTTTTAATATCAATACTTTAAAAAGTATTTCATTGTTGAAATTATCTATTTAATTTAATAATAGAATGTCCGGAAAAAAAAAAAAAATTATAATAATAGTAATAATATATTTTTTTTCTCTCCTATTGCTTTTCTCAATTTTGCAGAGAAGTTGAAAGAAAATAAAAAAATGGCATATATAAATTGTTAAGAATTCCAAGAAGAGCTTTATTGCATAAATATATATATATATATATATATATATTATTGGAAGTGCCTGCTGCATATTCGATGAAACCGAGAAAGCGACGTCTCTCCCTGATACATTCCTGTGTACGTATAGAAAAGGGTCTTGAGGCCTTGACGAAAGTTAACGTCGTTATCGTAAATTCACGAATAAGCTATAAAGTGTCCTTATTACCAATGCACAACTGAAAAAAAAAATTAAAAAAAATAAATAAATAAATAAATAAATAAATAAGAATATTTATATACATATCGTGAATTTTTTGTTTTTTTCACATTCTATCAAATCTACAATAATTTATTATTATTCTAATTATAAATTATTTTACATTATTTGAAATAATGAAAAAAAAAGAAAAATTAATCAATTAAATTAAATAAATTATTAATATATATATATATATATTTATAAATTAAAAATTTAGATAGCAATGCACAATAATATGATTTTCAATAAAAAAAAATATAGTAAATAAAAGGGTGAGAGTGAGGGAGGAGGAGAAGGAGGAGGAGGGGGGGGGGGGGGTAGTTATAGTAGACAGGCAATAAAGAAAAACTCCGGGAATTTCATTTGGGGAAAATGCCTGACGCTCGTTACGTCGTTGGCACGAAAAAGAGGCGTCGAAAGTACGATAGAAATGGTGAATATAGGGTGTGGGGGATAGCAAGAGATCTAAAAGAGAGTACAAGCAGAGGGGGATGAGAGAAAGAGAGTGAGGTAAATGCGAGAATGAGAAAAGAAAAAGAATGAAGAAGAAAAAGGGGATGAAACTAGGATGATGGTAAGACGTCGACGAGAGCGGCATCCTTGGCGCGTTGTTGCCCGTAATCCCTTGCTATCTTGTCGTTTGGTTCGAGGATATTCCATAGAGGAAGCCGGAGCGTGAAGATAAGACGAAAAATGCGATATATATATGAATGGTGGAGAAAAAGGAGAGTGAGAATGAATTTTTCTAGGCTTGTGATCGAGATCAGTAAGGCCTTGGTGTGACTGTACTGCGACATTGAGAATAAAATGTGCATCGAACATTTAGTCCAATCTTCATATTATTTGAATTCCAGATTGAGATTATCTATCGGATTTGGATAATTGAAGAAATTTTATCTGTTATCGGGGTTAAGAACGTAAAAACTCTGTGTAATGTGACAATATGTGTTGTAATCTCACCCAACTCAGTGGATATTAAATCCTATAAAAAATCATTGTAATCATAATATTATTATAATAATAATTATTAATTTTTTTATTATGTTTTGTTTTTCATTATTTGTTACAGCATCACTTGAGCATAATGAACATGAGTTTGATGATTTATCACCGCATGATGATGATGATGATAAAATAAAAACACCATTGGTACAGTATCCCGACAATCTTCATATACGTGATCTCATTTACTACATCTTGGCACCCACACTCTGTTACGAATTAAACTTTCCACGAACAGAACGAATACGTAAAAGGTTAAAATTTATATATTTAACTCATTGAGAAATTTAATTTTCTCGACTTTTTTTTTTTTTTTTTTCTTCCCTGTCCTCCCTTTTCAACCTTTCTCCTCGCTATTGCAGTTCATTTTTACTTTTTTTATTTCTTTTACGAATATATAAATTCACTCTTAGTGTACCCACTTTGGATTGTGTAAAAAAAGAAAAAAAAAATAATAAAAAATAAAAAAGTAAATTCAAATCAATCGATCTGACCTCCTCTATATCGATTCTATTGAATTTCACCTCTTCATAGAATTGAATCTCCCCCTCTCACTCTCTCTCTCTTTCTCTTTACTTTTTCATTCACCACCCTCTCGGTCACATTACCTGATCGTGTTCCTCTTTATTCCATCTAAAGTATCAGAGTATAAAAGAGAAAGAACAAAAAAAAAAAAAATTGAATTAAAAAATATCTGTATATTAAAGAAAAAGTTTTTTGCTTTGTAAATGAGCTCCTTTTTCTGTCTTTTCGTTTTCTCACTTTCTCATCCTTATGCTATTTTCTTCTACATACTTTTTCTTTTTTTTTTTTTCTCCCGTTGTACTCATCTAAAACTCTTACACTTGGTGTTACCTATATTTCTTGCTCATCTACAAGTCTCTTTCACTTTTTCTCCATTTACTCTGCGTTCAATATTTTTTCTTCTCTTTTCGTCCATTCTTTTTCTCCACACAACTTTTTCCACAGTTCACTCGGACATTTCCTTGTATTTTATTTATGTTTTTTTTTTTTTCTTTTCTTTTCTATTTTTATTCTATTCCTTTCCTTTTCATGAAGTAAAAGCCAAGAAAACGTAAGCCACTATGGCCCGTGAAAGAGCGCACAAGGGAAGACTTTGTGGGGCGTCCACTCGTTCGAATTAGATTTGAGTGGTGAGAGTACGCGAAAGGCCAGCCACTATTGTTACAAAAAGATAGTGAAGGAGGTAACAAAACTCGCTCTTTCTCATTCACTATTACACTATCGTGCAAGTAACTACGAATGGATCTACGAGTGATGTATTCGCACTACACTTTCAACCTGTTTTTAACCCACTCCATATTATATGTACTTCACTTCTGCATTTTATGTATTTATTTATTTATTTATTTAATTTTTTTTTTTTTTCTCCATTCTACACACTGTACATGGCTTCAAAGTTGCACAAAGTCTTTAGAAAGCCAAGCATCTTCTCCATTATCTCAGATTCAGAGTTAAAAAAAAAAAAATAGTAAAAAAATAAAAATATTTCTCATTAACATTAATTTTGTAAATGTATATTTTTTTTTTTTTTTTTTTTTTGTTACAGATTTTTAGTGAAACGAATTTTCGAGGTGTTTGTCGGTTGCCAAGTGATAATGTCACTGTGTCAACAGTGGATGATACCATCAGTAAAAAATTCCCTGATACCTTTTACTGTAAGTAAAATTAAATAAAACACTTTGAATATATAAAAATCGAGAGGAGGTGAAAGAAAAAAAAATATATATATATATATAAATTCTAATATGATAAGATGTGAGAAAAGGGATGGAAAAAAAAAAAATTTGTAAAATAAATTATATAATAAATATGTAAATAAATCAGTGAGGATGTACATTATCAACTGGTTTATATTTGCAATACAGCTCACATAGAGCATCAAGATGATGAAACTTGTTGGCATGTCGGGAATGTCAAGCAACAAGCCAAATAGAGACAAAGAGAACGAATAGTAAGCAAGAGATATATAGAGAAATACAGAATGAGTAAGTGGCCGGGTAGTTTGTGAAAGTGGTTAATCGTGAATACGAAAGTTGGCGACGCGCCTTACCTAACTCTACCACCACCACTACCAACACTGTGACTACCACCACTGCCGTGATCCATTCATCCCCTTTTCCATCTATAATGTTATATGATAAAGACTTGTCTTCTTCCTCCATCTATCCATCCAATACGAGTGTATGCAACTTCCATTCTCGACAAAGTCTCTAAAGGTAATCCTGAAGCGTGTACGTATTTCCGAACGCGCCCTTTAAACCTCCACCACCGTATCCACCCTCATTTCCTTATTCTGACCCAAGCGCCCATGTATAAACCTCCGTGTTATAGAACCGTCAAGCTTGACATCGTGCACGTACTCTTAACTAACCCTACATGTACTTACCTCACTCGTGTGCCAACCTCATTCCCTTTTCACATTGTGCATGTCATTGCAACGACCATGCCCACAGTAATATACGTATACATACACACACATGTACACAGAAAACTTCTGTCAACTTTTCGTCTTGGACCCTGTCTCTATCATCGTTTACTCCTGTTTTCCTTCTCCTTTTCTATATGTACATATTAGTATGTTCAATTTCAAAACGCGACAACTTTTAGTCACACAATTAATCCTACCAAGTTTCATGAATATATAATAAAGCGCACACCCTTGTTATGTTAGTTTGTTACGTTCCTCTATTTGTATGAGAATTGGGGGAAATTTTCATTGCGTGATAATCATCTTCTATTTATTATTATCATAGGCGTGTCATTCTCATTGTATGACAAATTATTATTAATTTCTTCTTTTTCTTTTTTTCTTTTTTACGTGTATGTACTCAACGTAACGTACAATATTAAAGTAAATTAAAAATTTTTTTTTCTTAATTACTACATTATTGCCCTATGAAAAATTACTCATTACATTTATTTATTCATCATTTATTAATTTATTGTATATATATATATATATATATTGTTTTTTTGTTTTTTTTTAAATTTTATTTTTATATTCTCCAGCAATGAAAAATGTAAAAATACAAAGTTCATTTTGCGAGTTGAAAGAGGCGACGACGATGTGACTTGAGTGACTTTTAATTTTATTTATGTCTTTTATCTACGGTCCGTCGCGCAACTCATCGGAATAAACGTGTATTTATATATCTACAATGTGATCCAGTTGATGAAAATTATTTTTTGTGCTTTTATATTAATTTAAAAATAACGATGATGAAGATAAAAAAAAAAAAAATAATAATAATAATTATAAATAATTTTGATAAATATATTTATTTTTTTACTTTCAATATCAGCTTGAATATTCAGGTATTCTAGGATATTAATGCATTTTTGTCAAGTTTGAATTTGATATCAAGAGAGATTGTATACGTGGCGTTGTGCTTTCAACCTTGGAATCCTCGAGAATATTTCATGTATACATAGTGATGATACACGTGTAGATATGTGTAGAGCTTTATGCAGCAGTACCAACTGCCAAAAGAAACAAAGAAAAAACCAAAAAGAAAAATGGAAAAATAGTTCAGAGAGAATGGGAAAAAGGAAAAGATAAAAGCATATATGTGGTAAAGGTTTGCTAGAGAGATATATACAATCTCAAAGACCACAAATATTTTCACCACAACTGTAATTTTCCTTTCTCTCTTTCCCCTACTCTCTATCTCTTTATCATTTTTTTTTATCTCTCTCTCTCTCATGTCTTTTTCTTCTGCAATTTTTATATAATTATATATTCAATATGAACAAAAAAAAAAAACATAATATTAACTGTAAAACAATTTTCAGAATAATTTTCACTTAAAATTCGTGTCTCACACTCATATAAATTCTAGATAATTGAGATTTTAATTTTTATAGAAAATTACTGAAATTTTTTGTGTGGATATTTTATGTTATTAATGTAAAAAAAAAAAAAAAGAAATAATTGTGTTTTATAATTTCAATGTATTTACACTTATTCATATTATTTCTCGTATAATTGTGTAATATTATAATTATTTTTTTTCTTCTTTCTTCATTTTTCCTTTCTATTAAATTTTTTATATAATAAAAAAATATGACTGGATGAAGGAAGAGAAGTATGTTATTTTACACGATGTGTTTGTAAAATGAACTAAAGTAAAATGATTATATTTATGTTTATATGTGAAAAGATGAGATAAAAAGAGTAAGAACAGGTGAATAACAATGGAAAGATATAAATGAATATGAAAGAGAAATATAGAGAATGTATAGTTAAAATGATGATAGAAGTTACTGCAATTTTGATTATTCGTTTCTATTAAATGCATGTAGACACATGAGAGAAAACATATTTCAAATGAGGAATAATTTTCATCAGGGTACACAACCCCTATTTACTTCAACTACAAGTTCAGAGTACTTTGTCTGTGATTTCAAAGTTTTGTCTTGTATTTCACTATATTTATAGATATATCATGTATTATTTTGTTGTATAATTATCATCTCCTTTTATAGAAGTTCACTATACAATTTATAATATTTTTTTTTCATTTTTTTACATGTCATCACGTATTGATCAGATGTGTATAAAAAATTATTTACAAATTGAAATTCACTTGAATCTCTTCAATATAACGTATAATTATTTATATTTATTATTAATATTTTTGTCTGTTTTTTTTTTTATTATTACAGAATATGGATGTCGCTAAAGCTTCTGAAAGACTGCTCAAGCTTGCGGTAAGTTGAACCTGTAAATATTGATGAAAACATTTCTATTGAGTAGATCAGTAATTTTAACTTGCCAGTAGATGTGACCTAAATATGCCAGACAGTATCTATTTTTTTTTTTTAAATTAATACAATCAAAAGATCAATTTTGCGACACAGTTGCTGCAAAAAGTGATAAATATGGGGAGGAATTAATGAACCATGGAAAATTGAAATCAAACCAAATCAATTAAATAATAATTCTCATGAAAAATTATTTAATCTCTTCCCAGGCTATAAATTACTCGTATTTAATAATAAAATTTATATGTATTCAAAAAAAGTAAATTTCAACATAAGTAAACATGAAAAAAAAATTGAAAATAAAAAAATAATAATAGTGATAAAGTGAATAAAAATAAGAAAAATAAATAAAAACAAACTGGACAGTTGGGAAAGATCCAAAGAAGCTGCTGGGCAGTTGCACGTACATCAAAGAACAACATCTTCATCTCTCATTCACTATATATATTTACGTATGAGTGTGTGTGTGTGTGTGTTTGCCTCCCAATGGGGTCTTTCTCATGACTCCTCGGACTCTGTACGATGCTTTGTGGCATCGTCTGCTTGTGACGTGTCACGAACAACCGCTGGCACTGCCACAAGTAGCTTACTCATATATACGTAACGTTTCACATTCACATAGTACAAATATAAGAAAAGACACGCGGTAGAATGGAACAGGACGATTATATGGTGTGTGGTGTGAGTCGAAAACTTATAGAACAGAATGACACTCACCGACCTAAAGAAGCGATGAAGAGGAAAAAGGAAATTAAAACGTCACGAGAAAAAGTTTTTTTTTTTTTTTTTCTTTTTTATATACGTATATGTCGAAGGACTTTAGAAATGTCACGAAAATATCATAAAATTGTAGGGTAGAAAAAAAAAAAAAAAATTTATAGATAAAAAAAAAAAAAAGGAAATAAAAATATTGCACTGAATTTATAAAAACAAAAAAATTTTTTTTATATAAAATAGTAAATATGAAATTATATCAATTCTCAATTCTACATTTTATCTATTTATTATTATTTTTTTCTTTTTTTTTTTTTTTTTTGCAACTGGCTATATTCTTTATTTTTATTGCTTACTCCCCTTCGTCTCACCCATCTCTGTCCATTTCCCCTTTCTCCACATTCCCCATGGGATCAAAGGATTCAAGTTGAAATTGCAACCACGCCCGAGAATATTGCGCGGCTCTCGAATAGGTCACTCGAGAGCCGCCGATAGGAATATAAAGACGATAGCGAGAGTTTTCAAAGTTGGCCCATTGTATTCTGTATATATTTATATATATCACATTCAAGCGAAACGTAAAGAGATAAAGTGCACGAGTAAATAAAAAAAAAAAACAAAATAATAATAATAATTATTATTATTATAATAATAAATTTCTAGCGTTAAATTCATAAAATATATTTTTTTTATTCTTTTTTTCTCATCGTGAGAAGATGAATAATTTTTTTTTATTTTTTTTTTATTTATTCATGTTCATTACAGATTCCAAATCACTTGATGTGGCTGTGCTTCTTCTATCTATTCTTCCATTCATATTTAAATTTAATGGGTGAATTATTATATTTTGCTGATCGTAATTTTTATTGTGATTGGTGGAATGCGAATAATATCGATATATTTTGGCGTACATGGAATATGGTGGTACATCGTTGGGCTGTTAGGTAAGTAAAACATTTATTTATAATGTGTTTTGTTTGCAATAATAATTTGGAAAAGTCTACTAACACATCCCTATTCAATTTCCTTCTATCCTCATTCGATATTCCTATTGTACTCCAAAGTTGAGTTAACGATAAAAGGGGGCGTGAGTTGGAAATAGAGAGCGATAGAGAAATAGGATGAAACAGAAATTCAATATCTTCTCTCCAGTCTCTATCTCATTTTCTCATTTCAGAGATCTCAGTTGTAATCTCTACTGGTGATGAAGCTTTGGCACAAAAGCTTCTACAACATCGAACTAACTTCTTAGATAATGTCTATACATATATTGTGTATGTGTGTGTGTGTGTGTGTGTGTGTATATACATATGTACATGTGCACTAGGGTGAATATAATATATATACGGCAGTAGTGAAGTGGTCATGAGTTTCGTTGTCTTCTAAAATTTTAAATGAACAAATTATTTTATCACTCCCAATTGCTATCACATTTTTTTCTTTATCTCCCTCCCCCATCAAAATCAGCGCAATCTCCTTCATCATCAAATCCATTTTCATTTTATCCACCTCCTTTTTATTATTATTATTTTTTTTCTTTTCATATATATTAAATTAGTACGATATATTTTTGTATGCCCAAAGCAAAATTCATAGAAAACTATTTTTAAAGAAAAAAAAAAAATATATATATATATATATGTGTGTGTGTGTGTGTATATACATGGATATATATATATACAATTCACATATATTTTGGAAGAATATTCAGGGAGCGTCTTTCACACTTAACCTCACTTTGGCGTCTTTTATCATTCGAGCTTGTGAAGAATCTCAGTCTGCAACTGGCACTGGTCCATGCAACCGTTGAATGAAAATGAAAGAAATGGCGAATGATGTGAGGGGTGAGATGAACTGGGAATGGTTTGGCGTGGGTTAAGAAGGGGGCGGAAGGGACAAGGAATGAAAAGGACAGGAAAAGAGAAGAATAAAAATGTGCAATGACATTGAGAGTGTTTGAGTGTGTGTATGTGTATATATATATATATATATATGAGAAATAAAGAGAGAGGAAAATAAAACTAGAGTAGTAGTAGTAGTAGGAAATAGTGTGGGAATGAGATTGCAGCAGAGACGAGAGCGAGCTAAATGATAATTATGATGATGGTGGTAGGAATATAATTCGTTTCGTAATGGGGGTAGTAAAAAAAAGAAAAGAAAAAGAAAATAGACACGAAGACGGTATTTTTATTATTATTTATTTATTTATTTATTTATTATTATTATTTTTTCTTTTTTCAAAGTATGTAAAGAATTTTTGACACAATGGAGAGAATAATTTTATTTTATTTGTTGCAGACATCTTTATATTCCTGTGGTAGAAATGGGATATGGAAAAACCACTGCCAGTGTCATTGTCTTTTTTATTAGTGCATTTTTCCACGAGTATCTTGTCAGTGTGCCATTGAAGACATTTAAAATTTGGGCATTCACGGGAATGATGGGACAGGTAATGAAAAAAAAAAAAAAATAATAATAAAAAAAAATTAATCATTAATTTATATTTTAACTCTATCGATGATTTTATATTTTTTGTTCGTTTTTTTTTGTTTTTTTTTTTGTTTTTTTTATTGTCACAATTTTATTTGTCACAGATTCCTCTGTCGTATGTGAGTAAATGGGTGGAGAGTCGATTTGGCGCACGATGGGGTAATATTGTTGTATGGTCGAGTTTGATTATCGGTCAGCCCTTATGTCTTATGGTTTACTATCACGATTATGTTATCACACATTTTGGTGAAATTTTAGTAGAGGATTATTCAACTGTATGATTGGATACCAAATCAAAATCATCATATACGTAAATATATTTTTGCTCAAGGAAAAACAAAAACAAAAACAGAAACAAAACAAAATATATAAAAGTTCAATATTAATTTGATTTTATAGAAGAATAACAAGACAATAAAAAAAAAATAATGATAAAGTATTTATTTATTTTTTTTACAATTCTTAACTTTTTCCCTGTCTTTGATAGCTTCACATTATTCTGACAAAAGCAACCTGGAGTAAGTGGAAAAAGTAAGACATAAGTCTGGCATGAAATGCCATCGGTTAGCCACGGCCACGGGCGCTTATTTTTATCCTACGTTAAAACTTAACTCAAAGTTGGATTTGAACAGGAAGTTGGAAAAGCGGTGGTGGCATTACATTCGTGTGAGACCGGTAAAGAAATATTCGATGATATATATAAAATAATGAAAAAAAAAAAAAAAAAAAAAAGAGATTTAAAGCATAAAAATAAATAATAAAACGCATCGTATAATAAATAAGTTTAAACATTCACAGAATATTTCATAACTACTTTACAAATAAATAAACACAAAAAATAAAACTTAATTCTGTTTCATTACCCGATGAATTTTATATTGTACAAATGTCTACGTTGAACAAAAATCAAGAAGAGAAAAAAAAAAAAAAAAAAAAAAAATTTCCAACAGAATTACAATTAAATATTTTACAATCTACAATTTACGATTTATATTTTATTTATATCGCTATTTTTTTTTTTTTATAATTTTCCAGTGTTGAAATATTAAAAAATATTTTATTTGATTTTTTTTTTTTTTTTTCTGTTTTTTTTTCATCGCGAGTTTTCATTTCATAGCTCATATAGATATATACACGCGGTATATAGCAATCTCACATTTATATAGGAAATGTGCAGGACGCTTGCGTGATGCACATCCCAACACGGAACGAGATAGTAGTGAACGAGCGCACGATCATAGCAGCGGTAAGGAAGAAAAGAGTAAAGGGAGGGATACAAACGTTGGTAACGTATAAGGGCGGTTGCGTCGTGACGCCTCTGCAGTAAGCGCCGCGACAGCCAACGCGATAGAGCGACGTTGAATTAATTCGTGTCACGGTAACACGTGAGCACGCGGCAAATACAATCACACGCACCAATATATATATATATATATATATATATAATTATATTTGTTACAATATTTATTTATAAATATATATAATTATATGAAAAGTAATTTATAAATAATTTATTTTATCAGTGTAATTGTGAAAATTTATTTATTTATTTATTCATTTATTTATTTATTATTTTTTATTGTAAAAGTGTTGTTTGATAATCCGAGCAGTGTCAAGATTTTTTAGCTGATAAAGACAATGAAGGTATGAATATTTATTTAATTAGATAATCATATTTGAGTTTATATTATATAAATCCAATGGGTCTGTGTGTGCTCGTTGAATGTTTGACATGAAATCGAAACAGTTCGATAAGACGAGAGCCCTCGTGGTAAATGAAGATTCAACGAGCACAGAGGACTAACACTGTCACGCACGCACAGACACACAGAGCCAGTTACAAATTTATATACGTGTATAAAATGAAAATACGAATACATTGAAAAATAAAATACTGAGTTATGTAAAAAATGTTCAAACACTTTGAGGTTTGACACGATTCATGGTAATACAATCAACGTGTCATTCATGCCTAATTTTAATTAAATTCCATCAACCTCTCACGAAAAAAAAAAAAAAAAACGAGCGATGGTAGGATGGAAAAAAAAAAATTGCGTTAAACTATTTGAAGATTTTCAATTTATTTCTTCACTGTCCATCAAGTTTTTAGTGAGTAAAAAAAAAAATTTTTTTTTTATTATTATTATTTATTTATTTATTATTTTTTTTTTCCAGTTAAATTTATTTATTTATATCATTGTTATTAAGTTTTGACATGTTATTGCATCAGTTGAACTTTTGTTTGAGTTATAAACAAAAGAAGCGACAGGAAGGTCAGAAACTTTTGTGTTTTATCGCTCATAAGTGTCTCTCACTCAACACCTTTTGTATCTATGTAGATAAGTAACGTGTTGGTAGATGAAACTCGTGATAAACGACACTTGAAAAATTATTATCACACTCATGGGACATTTGTCTATCAAAATGAACGATTATTTATCTATATACGAATCCTTTTCTTTTTTTTTTTTTTTTTTTTTTTCTTTAGTAGGATAAAATAATTTTTTAATTGACAAATTGAAGAAGAAAAAGAAAAAAAAAATTGATAAAAAAATCATATACATATAATATATTTATGTGTAAACCTCTTGAGAAATGAAGTCTGCTCTGACACTATCGAGTCTGTTGGGATGACGTTTCTATTGAAAACAAAATAAAACAAAAAAAAAGAGAAAGAAATTCCACCTTCATGTGATAGAAAAAAATGTATATCTTAAATTTATCAAAAGACTTTTGATTCTTTTCACAAATGTTGATGTTTTTTTTTGCATTTTTTTATTATCATTATTCCTTTTTCTTTTCTCTCATTCCCTCTATTCGTGAAGTGTTTTCCATATATATATATATATATATATTTTTTTTTCTTTTCTTATATCATTTCTGTGTCATCATGAAAAGGGGGATTGGAGAGATTAATGTTTATGATTTATATATATATATAAAGTTAGATAATTTTTAAAATATCATCATGTTCATTTCAATGTCTGTTGTTGTCGTTTCAATTTATATATCTACTTTTTGTTAAATTTTTTTTTTTTTTTTTTTTTTTTCTCGTTCTAATATTTGTGTCATATCATGAGAAAATCGATATTATAATTTATTTCAAGCTCCAATAAATTTCCCCTGTTTCATGATTACACAACGATATGTCTGTACATAGATGGGAATATCTACTTTGTGAAGACCATCTTTTTTTTTCTTTTTTCTTTTCATTTGTTTCCCTTTGTTTTTCAATGTTCTCGCTTTTTCCTATAAATATAAATTTTTTTGTATTTTTGTTATTGTTTTTTTTTTTTTTTAATTTTTAACTCAATACGATACATCATCGCACAATTAATAGATCTGTTTTTATGTTGTGGTCAATACGGTTTTTTCCAAGTCATTGGACAGGAAATTTGTTCGAGTGTAAATTTTTCAACGATAAATGAAAATTAAATTTCAACTGCCAATATTAAATATAAAATATTATATATCTATTGAAATAAATTCAATAAGAAAAAAAAAAAAACAAAAACAAAAAAATATACAGATTATATTATATTAATATATTTCATGAAATAAATAGAATAAAAAAAAAAAACAATAATAATAAAAATTCATGGATACCCTTTGAGATATTTCAGGGTTTAAAAAAAAAAAAGAAAGATGAATAAATAGGAAATGAAACGTCAATAAGCATCAATGTCATTGGCATAGACAATTTTTCACTTATCCATCTACAGTCTATCACTCCCTTCTCGACAAACCCCATTTTCGTCCACCTATTTCCACTCAACCCTTGAACTCACTTGAAAATCCCTCCATCCATTACACTTTACGCATTGCCACTCATTTCAAAACCACCGTGAGAGAGTAGAATGAAATAAAAAATTCAAGACGGGACTTTCATCGTCTTTCACTGAGTGCGAGAACGAATGAAAGAATAGAAAGTGTTATACGCCACTGGCATTCGGTCTATCTCACTCTCACCCTTTCACTCGCATTTTTTCTTTTTTTTTTATCCAGTCACAAGACATGCTCGTACCAGAGCCATCTCTTGACATCGAAATTTCTAAGAATTGAAAGGTCTCCCGTTCTCCTATTCTCTCGTACTTTTTTTCTCTTAAACGGATTGCTCGTCGACGCGTTCGACCGTGATTCTGATGCTTTCCTATATTCCTCACACTCTCACTCATGTAGACATGTATATATATATATTTTTTTTTTCTTTCCTTCTCACCTACACACGTTGCTCCACCCACAACACCCCTGTCACCATTTTTTATTTTATGATTTATTTTATTTATATATTATTCATTTATTTATTTCTTTTTTTTTTCTCTGTTTGGAGTTTCTCGTTTTCCCTGGACGTGAAGAAAATGCGTCACTGTAAGAATTTTATCTCTCTCACTCTCACTCTCTCATCTGTGCTCTTATGCTTTTTCTTACGCTCCGACGAGTGCGATAAATTCGCTCAGAACTCACCCGATTCATTCGTTCTGCCATCTCACACTCGCACTTTTCATATATATATATATTACTATATGTACATACTTTGAAAATGGTCCAATGCCACGCTCTGTGAGTAAACTGCAAATCTACCCCGACAGTTACATTATTACCTGACACTTCAAGATGAATTGAGATAAAATATTTATATATGTTTATTATACTGAAGACTTGAGAGTGGAAATATAAGAAGAAAAAAAAAAATTAGTAATAAATGTAGATGTGTTTTTCTTATTTAGATTGTGTAGATTATTTTCTTTTATAATTTTAGGATTATAATTATAAAATGAAAAACCGATAATTAATCATCATACATAAATTCAATATTAATTTTCTGCATAATAAATCACTCGTGATTGAATTCAGGTGGATTTAAAATTTGTGACAGAAAAAAAAAACAAAAAATAAATAAATAGAAAAATAACTTTCAAGTAATTACAAAATAATTTGAAAAGTTTTAAAAAGATGAAAAAGAAACAAAATAAAAAAAAATTTTTTTTTTTTTTCTTCATTCTCATTTTTTTTTTCCAACTTCTTCTTCCTTTTTCCTTTAATCATCATGAGATTTTAATTTGTATTGCGAAAGTGGAATGAAAAAAAAAAAAAAAAAAATTGATTAAGATTTTTTACAACTTTAATTTATCGTTTTATAATTACATCTTTCGTAGATGTAATGTCTAATGGAAAAAAAACGGATAATGGTTGGATTTTTTATATAATTTTTGACTGGATATGAAGTCACTTTACTTCACATTGAACTATGCAATAAATGAAGTTGATGTAAAAAAAAAATATGTATACACCTATACATAGGTATAACATCGTGTTGGAGTTTATCGAATTTGGACGTTCGAGCTGTTGTGATGGATAAATGGGCCCATATATATATATTTATACTCTGCATTATCCGAAAAGAATGTAGACATTTCTGTACATTGTTCTTTTATTGATCAAATAAAATAGTTCCGTTAAAATGAAACAAATCAACAGAGTAAAGATCAATACGTGTTTCACCCCCGTCTGATCAAACAGATTTAATTCTACTTGTTAAGATTTTGTTCATCAACTTTACCCATTTTAATGTTTAAAAATCAGGATGGGAAAAAAAGAAAAAAAAAAAAAGAATAATTTGAATTATTATTGAAATATACATGGATTACCATCACAAAGCAACTGTCGTAGTTTATTTTATTTTATATATTTTTATTTCGTTTTTTTTTTTATTATTATTTTTTTTCATCTGTTTTATATTCTGACATAAATTATCCGCATTAATTCGTTGATGCATTTCAATTATAATCCTCTTTGCAGTTTCCGACAGTTTGGAAAATTTGCATTATATCGAGTTTGGAAAGTGCCAGTACCAACACATCGCCCACTTTTCACTCAATCGCTGTAACTCTCATGATATTACAATTTTTTTTTTTTTTTTTTTTTTTTTTTTTCAAATATATAAAAATCCAGAAATACACGAAAGTCACAAAATTCAAAATAATAATCGATAGGGAGGATGAAAAAAAAATAAAAAGATGTTTTTATTTTTTAATTAATTAAATTTGTCATCATAATTTTTTTCTTCGTTGTTTTCCCAATTTTAATATTATTCATCAGATCAGTTTAATATTTTTACTCTTCTTTATTAATTTTTTTCTTGTTGTTGTTTTTTTTTTTCGATTTATTTATTTTTTTTTAAATTTATATGACACTGTCTATCCATATGAAAATTTTCCAGTATTGACATATTTTTCTTTGTTTTTTTTTATTATATAAAGTATATACTCAACTCCATCTACTCTGTACTCCTTTCCCCTTACTCCACTCCCACATCCGTTCAACCTACCACGATCCACTCTTTTTCATCCACCGTCTGTGCATCAAGGCAAGAACAAAAAAAGAAGAAAAAAAAAAAAAAAAAAAAAAAAAGATTATTGAATAGAAATTAATGCCATCCCCGTTATTTAAAACTAGAACGGATTATGATATTGTCACATATATCCCGTATATGACACTAACACTATTGCAGTTTTATAATATTATTATTTTTTTTTTTTATTTTTTTATTCTTTCCACCCATTAATATTCAAATTTTTTTATTTTCTCCTTCGTATTCGTTCTACGTTATTGCATAATATACTCAACAATCAATTCTATTCTTCATCAATAAAAAGCAGAGAAGAAAAAAATACAGTAAAATTATTTTTTATCCAAACATTTTTATTTATTATTTATTTATTTTTTTTTTTTTTGACAATTTGAAATACACATGATGATACTGCAATAACAACCAATGATATGTCAATACGTGAGTTTTATTTCGCATATAAAACATAAAAAGGAAAAAAAATATATATCTATATACATAAACTCGCACACAATATTGACATATAAGAATACACTCATATGTACCTTTATAAATCACCAGTCAAACGACTTTCGGCGTGGTTTTCCTCGAATCTCTCCCCATAGACCAACGTTATATTTATTCATAGTGTTCAGGTTACGTGAGTGTGAAAGGTTGCAGAATAGATATATACCCAATATATGTATTTATCTTTTTGTCTCATATTTATCCCCACCCATTTTCTTTTCGACTGTTATCATATATGTATTTCTGCTTGCATTACGTACAAAACAAACTTTCGAGAGGGGCCAACGCGCATCGGATCCGATAAAGATACCGCTTTACATTATGTATATATATATATATATAGTATTACCCATGAACTATATATTACCAAATGTGTCTTCTTTTGAACTTAAAACTTGTTTCACTACCGCTCACCATTCGCATTACGATTCTCTTGTTGGGTCAACTTCATCTTCAGTCTCATTAACCCCGTCCCTCCTTTTCCACCTCCCAAAATTCTATCTCTACAAAGTTTAAAGTTACTAATTTATGGTTAACATATGTAGATGATAACTAAACAAAACAAGAAAAAAAAAAAAAAAAAAGGGAAAAAATATTTCAGAATAATTTTTTATATGTACATATAATTTTTTTATTTTTTTATTTTGAATAATTATTTTTGCTGTATAATGAAGAGATGAAGGTGAGGACATATATATATATATATATTTTTTTTTTTTCACTCAATCCAAGTAGTTTTGAGGATAAAGAAAAATTGGAGGGTGGTTTAATGACATCGACGACTAATTTTACACGATTAACAAAACCGGTCGTTAAAGTTAACAAAATAGATTAGTCAACGTGCGGAAGTAACGCCATCACGATCGTTCGCGCCACCCCTTGCACTTCATATATATAATTGTAACTATATATATGTATTATATAGGTATATGAATGAATGTAACTACTCTCTTGACTTTTATCTTTCAGTGTGGCCGTGTCACGTGTTATCTTCTATTACACTATTCCACGGACCTTCGGTTACTTTCCCAACCTTCCAACCATCACTTTAATCCCCTTTCCACTTATGATATCACACATATATCCACACATACGACGATAATGTTGCAGTTCATGAATGGTTTTGAGCATTATACATCACGTGAATATTCGGTACACGGTACAGAATTGACTCAAGTCCACTTAATTTTTCCGCTTTCATAATTTGCAATTAAAATAAAATAATGATAACAAAAAAATAATAATAAATAAATAAATATATAATAATTTTTATTAAATGACTCATCAATTTAAATTGTATTTTGTAATTATTTTATTTTTCTCTGTTGCAGACTCGAAAAATTTGTGTCAAATTGGAAAATGATTGATATAAAATTGAATTTTCATACGGTGTCAATTGAGACAAAATAAAAATAAAAAAAAAAAACAAACAAACAAACAAAAAATTATCTCAATTTCGATCTTAAAATTATAACAGTCAAATGATTCGAATTTAATGTTATCACGTTCAATGGGAAAACGATCAACCACGATAAATCGAATTGTAGCCGCATTGCGCGCGCCAACCGGAAAACGACAAAGAATCAGTGGGAGTATTTCAGCTCGTAAAATCTCACTGCAGATTATTTGGAACGTTGGCCAACTGGTGAATGGTTGACGTTAGCGAGAGAAACGTGGATGCATCACAGAACGAATACGAGAGATAGAGAAAAAATAAAAAAATAAAAAAATAAAAAATTATTATAGAGAGGGAGAGTGAGTGTCAAGTGAGAGAAATAGCAATGGTGGCGTTATCGTCCGAGCGCCGCAGTGGAACGTCGATCGCGAATCGTGCCACAGCCAAGTGCGATTAATCGAGTTGAATAAAAAAGAAAAAAAAAACACACACACACACACACATATATATATATAGTAATAATAAAAAGAGAACAAACGAACGAATCCGTACTAAAATAAAGGAGAAAAAAATTTTTTTTTTTTTTTTTTCAGTGGTTTCATGGGCAATACGGTGCTATACGACTGTAAATAAAACAGTATAAAACCAAATTCAACGCTCAAATGATCATAGTGTGTGGATATATAAATATATCTTTGCATTTATTATATTTAACATAAAATAAAAAATAAAAAAATGTGAATTGCAATGGAATTATGTAAAAAATAATCATCTGTATATTTCATAAGTAGAAAAAATTTATTGTGAAAATAAATTTGTAATAAATATTTTATGTAATTCCAAAACAAAACGAAATAAAAAAAATAAAAAAAATTGTGATAAAAAAAAAAGAAAGAAAAACAAAATTTATACAAATAAATAATTTATTCTTCCACTGTGAAATGACAATTTAGTGAGTGTATCGATAAACATGATGGATCATGTTCACGTAAAAACAAAATACATGTCGCGTAGTAATCCAAGTAAAATGGCGTGTGAAAAGGCATCACGTCGATTGAAAGCAACTTTATTAAAAGCCACACGTTTGGGTATAGATAGTAGAGAAGTCGCAGGATTATCATCAGCAAAAAAATTAATACCACAACGTGATCATGGTTGGAGACTGGCGGTATTTATGGTGCTGATGTTTGGCGGTGGTGTGGTCGTTGCTCTTGTCTGCATGGCAAGAAATGGTTGTTCAAGAATCGAAGATATTGTAAGTATTATAAAAATTAATAATCAATAAATATTTAATAATTTTCTATACATGTCAATAAAATATTATATTGATATTGAGAATTCAATTTGTTCATTGAATAACATACTCGTTACACGTCATGTTACAAAGACATTCGATTAAACGTTTCGCTTCTGTATACAGATAATGTAAGGGAGGAAACTGAGTTGAGTTGAGTCAACCTCAGGGATAAAGGTGGGGTTTGTCCTGTGGTAGGCAACAACACACTGAAGCATTATATCCCCTTGATCTGTCACAGTCTTTGTGTGTCTATCCATGTGTGTGTGTGTGTGTGTGTATATATATACATTTACGTGTGTGTTCATTCAATGTCCTGTGGATTTTCTCTAAAGTGTGTTCAACATGATGTTTAGTGGCTTAGGACAAGTCGTGACAAACTCATCAAAAAAAGGAAATACAAAAAAGAAAAAAAAAAACGATGACACACTTGATGATCCATTGGATTCTATTTGATGTAAATTATCATCTTTACTATAATAATTATCGACACTTTTGAATACATTTACAAATGAAAATAGTGTGAGATTGAGAGTGATAGAATAGATAATATCAGAATATCCACATTGGGATAGTTAGTGGTCATGGTTGTGGATAGTAAACTGATAGTGACGTGAACATGGAGCACAGAGAGTAACAGGGATGATGAGTCTGTGCTGATGAACATTAGAGTTCCGGAGTCAGGGAGATGGTTACAAGGGGCTTGCTATGTGTGTGGCTTGCGGCTGTGCTCTAAAAGAGGAAAGGGATAGACAGATAGACAGAAAGACAGACAGACAGACAGAGAGACAGAGAGAAAAGGAGAAAGATAGTATTGGAAGTCAACGGGAAGTGGGTTCGAACTGCTAGTACAACTGCCGCTATTACTATCATCAAATGATGTGAAACATTTCAACAATTGCAATAAAGTGCGAGTGCATCAGTCGTTCAATGACACGGTGGAGTACTGAAAAAAACATCGATAAAACAGCAATTTCAAATGTAAAAGTGCGATGTGTTACACTGGATATTTATATTGGTATATGAGAGATATTGAAAGAAATGAGGTAGAGTCCCGATTACATTGGTTCTTTTATTTTACCTGTCTGTTTTATATCTCACTCCTCATTTTCTATTGCTACACCAGCTACAGTAGCATCCGTCTACTGGTTTCGATCATATAAAATCCCAGTTGTTGGATGGTTATGTATATATATTTGATTCGATATAAGATCAAACCTCTCGAACAAGCACCAAAGTTATTCTTTCAAATTCAGTGACGCGTGAATGTATTCTTGCCATGTCATGTGTCAACCGAGTATAACGTTCCGGTAATGCAGGAAAAAAATCCTTTTTTTTTTTTTTTTTTAAATTTTTTTGTTTTCTTTCTCCCGTCAACATAAATATTTTTGTATTGAAGTAAATTTTATGTAAGAGGCCGCGTCTTTATTTTTTTTATTTATTTTGTTTGTTTTTCTTCGTCATATTATTTATTAAAAAAATATTTTACAAATAATATTTATCAATGGTGTATAATTTTTTTTTTTTTTTTGTGGGTGTGTATGTGTTTTTTTTTGTTGAATATTTCGCAAGATTGTACTGTGAAATTTGTGAAAATTCACGTTTGAAATAGTAGTCACGATTTTCGTATAAATTTTCTGTTCTCTTACTTTTTAAACCTCCACCAAATGTTACTCTTCTTTGGAGTCTGGGCTTTGTCTCGCCACTGTGGCATATGGCGTTAGGCAACGAGTGTAATTTGAACATACAAGTGTACGAGACAGACACATCGTTGGAATTGACCTCAACAGAGAGACACGAACCAATGTCCGCATAACAAGGGTTGACTTGGTGGAGGTGGCGTTATCCGTATTCGCAAATTCCGTTCGTTCCTTCCGCGTTGCCGCTTGTAATGGGTGGTTTGACAGTCGCGTATTTGTGGCAAATAGGCACAAATGTGTATACGGTTGAATTTCAATGTTTGTCATCTCCTTCTCTGGCTGTATATCTATCATTCTCACTACCTATCACTCTTTCTCTCTCCGATTCTGTCTCAACCAGTGAGGCATTTGTAACATAATTTCCAGCTATAATTTCAATGATAACACAGTGACAGGTGTACGGGATTCAAGCGCGTTCTCGTCATATGTCAGAAATATTATTCATAAATTATAATATTGCAATATAACAGAGAGAACATTGAACAGTCACTCGCACTGTTATCAATTCATTTGTCGGTGTCTGGATCTTAATTATATCCAATGTACATATACAATGGAATAATGTACATTTGTAATTACTAGTGACATTTTAATTGGTTATTTTCATGAACAAAAAAAAGAGAAAAAAAAAATGGTTGTGGTGGAATAAATATAATTTTTGGAAGATACAGTGTTAAAAGTATTTAGGTGAATTGAATAAATTTGAATATATTCACGTGGACATTTTGCTCTATTTACATTCAACTCAATTGTCAAATGTACAAAAATACGTGATTGACAATCAGATGTTATCAATAAAGATTGATGAATGATGTTAAAAAATATTTTTCGGTGGAATAAAATGAATAAAATGAATAAAATTCTTGTTACACTTTGTAATTGAATATAAACGAAACAAAAAACTATACAGGATAAATAGAAATAATATTTTGTGTGTTGTCTAAACGAATATTTATGGTTTTTATATATGACAATTTGTAGAGGAAAATGACAATGAGATAATTGTAACATTGCACAGAATAGAAGTGATAGTAATAGTAGTAGTAGTAATAGCAGTAGTAGTAGTAGTAGTAGTAGTAGTAGTAGTAGTAGTAGTGGTAGTGGTAGTAGAAACATGAGACGTATGGAATTGCCTGATGGTATATAACATGGAACACTCAAGATCAATGAGTTGAAGCGAGAAAATACTTCCGGCACGAGGAGCCTCCATGAAATAGGGAGTGTTTTGGGAATAGGGTAGTGTGCACAGTGATGAGGATAAGGTGAAAAAGAAAGGGTTAGAAGACCAAGGGGGTGAAGTTACGTTGGAAGAATGAAGGAAGTACACCAGATCGATTAGGTCTCGGAAGTGGAGCGATAAACACGACCTACGGTCACGCTCCGCTACGCCGGACCGACGTTAGATCCTTCAACCGTAAATGCCGAGACTCTGGGTGCACTCGTCCATTTCTTTTAACTCTCGTTTTTCTTGTTCACTTTCTCAATCCTTGTTTTATTTAAAACAAACAAACAAAACAAAAAAGTATTTTATACTCCAATTTTTTACATTGCGATGAATATTTTTTTTTTTTTTTCATCTTTCTCCTAAAAGATTATTTTTTTATGCTATTTTGAAGAGAAACAATGATCGATGATTGTAGGATTTGATAGTTGATGGAATATAATTTCCTGTATGAGAATTAAATCGTATGATGATGAGAAACGGATGGATGACCATGTAATGAAATATTGAAATGGAATATTAGAATGTTCTCAAATTCAGATGATAAAATTTCAACCTGAAATTGATTTCTCCTGGTAATGAAGGTAATAAACGAACTACATATTTGCAATACATTTATATGTGTGCGCTCATTAATCGCACTAGAATCGAATATCATAAATTTCTTTTTTTTTTTGTCATTGTAAATATTGAACTACTGTAATGCAACAGTATAAAAATATAATCCAGTATATATTCCTCATAATATATCACGGAGTATATAACAACATCATCCAATGATAATAATCGAATGGTTTTGTCGTTTTTTCATAAAAAAAAAATAATAAAACATCTGAAATAAATAAAGTAATGATAATAATTCAAATAAAATATTCCGTTATTTGTCAGTGATGATGAAATACATGATAAATTATATAATTCAACGTTTCAATATTTATTTATATAATATATATAACGATCAATTATATTTTTTGATAATATTTTCAATCAATTTGGATATGGATAGTAATGATCCATGGACGAAATTGATTAAACAGTTTATAAGTTTAAATATAAATGCCCCGAATACTCTCAGTAATAATCTGAAGGGAATAATAAAGAAATTGTAGTACATATAAAATTAAATAAAAAATTGTATAGAATGATAATAAAGATGAAAAATTGGATGAATTACCTTTTGGCATTTAAATTTATCCTTCTCAATCGCTACAATCTCCACCGCTAGAATCATCTTGATGCGAATTGGGTAACGAGTTATTATCTTCATCAGATGAACTATTATCAGATGGAACTGCGTTTTCTCTTCCGAAAGTGCCAGGTATCTGACTGTCAACACCACCAGGTACCTGACTGTCAACACCACTAGGTACCTGACTGTCAACACCACTAGGTACCTGACTGTCAACACCACTAGGTACCTGACTGTCAACACCACCAGGTATCTGACTGTCAACACCACCAGGTATCTGACTGTCAACACCACCAGGTATCTGACTGTCAACACCACCAGGTATCTGACTGTCAACACCACCAGGTATCTGACTGTCAACACCACCAGGTATCTGACTGTCAACACCACCAGGTATCTGACTGTCAACACCACCAGGTATCTGACTGTCAACACCACCAGGTATCTGGCTGTCAACACCACCAGGTATCTGACTGTCAACACCACCAGGTATCTGACTGTCAACACCACTAGGTATCTGACTGTCAACACCACTAGGTATCTGACTGTCAACACCACCAGGTATTTGACTGTCAATACTACCAGGAATTGCCATAATCACCATTCTATAAATAAAAAAAAAAAAAAAAACAAAAAGAAAATTGTATTCTCATTAGATCAATATCAATTATCAATGTGATAATATTTAATATAATTTTATGGTTACTTACGCTGACATACAAATGAGTAGTAATATGATTTTTATATTAATTCCATCCATATTTGATGGTGAGGTATTAATTTATGAGGTACAACTTTATTGAAAATAAAATGTCGACTGATACAGCGGATAATTATTGGAGACAATTTATACTTTCGAATCAAATTTCGGTAAAAATATTCACTTACATCAATTCAAAATGTCGTCCATAATATGAGCAGAAAAATATAATTAACTCATCAATTCTTGTTATCATTTATATTCATTACAATATTTACACTCTTTCAAAAATATTCAACAGGAAAAAACATCTCTTCCTACCTCAGATATATTAATAATATTATTATTTTGATTATACGAATTACCGAATTCATAAGAAAATATTTCGATGCATACAACAATATTTGAATTATTTAAAAAATCGTATATATAATGAATATTTTGACGTACATTTTTTGTTTTGTTTTTTCTCATCATAGTGAATATTTGTAAATATTCATTTATTGTTATGTAAAAATATCAAGATATATCTCCATATATTTTCCTGATAATATTTCATAGAATATGAAATCACATCGTCCGGTGATAATGATAGGATGATTTTTTTTATTAAGAAACGAAAAGAATAAATAATAATAATAATAAATTCAACGTGTCGGAACTACTGAAGAATTATGTGTATATATCGCAACACATTTCACGATATAGAACTTTATTCAGCAGTATCGGCAATGGCCAAAACCACGAGGAGTCACGCATTCGATTGCATTTCAACGATTCACTACCAGTCCAGAGCATTATGAGGGGTAGGCGTGCGATAAGATCTATACACATGAAAAACATTATAAATGAATAAAAAATAAATAAAAAAATAAATAAATGATTCGATTAATATATTTCATGATGTTTCAGTGATAATAAAATGTATGATAAATCATAATTCAAAATTTCAATATTTATTTTACAATAAATTACATTTTTTAACAATGGTCTCTATAGTTTTTTCAATTAATTTGAATATAATAGATAATTATAAACGAATGATATTGATTGAGTAGTTTGTAATATTAAATTGTGATGCACCAAATACTTTCAATGATCGTCTAAAAAAAAATAATGAAGAAAGTATAATGCATATAAAACTAAGAAACAAAATTATACCGAATAAAAATGAATTTGAAAAATTGGGTGATTTACCTTTGGACATTCAAAAGGATGGATCAAAACCTCCTCCGCAAGTCAAACAATGAGCATTTTCTAAATTATTCAACTGTGCCGCAGTATTCTGTGTATCAGTTTGATGAACATCGTGTGACCCGATATTTGGTTGGATATTTGCTTGGATTGGTTGGATTAAAGCATTCGGAATTCCGCCGTGCGGGGATGCCATAATCACAATTCTACAAAAAAAACAAAAAAAAAATTGTATTCTCATTAGATAAATATTAATTATCAGCATTATAATAATAATTAATATAATTTTATGGAGACTTACGCTGACATACAGATAAGTAGTAAACTGATTTTCATATTAATTCCATACATGTTTGATGATGAGATATGAATTTGTAAGGTACAACTTGATTGAAAACAAAATGTCGACTGATGTGGTGAATGATTATTGAGGACAATTTATACTTTCGAATCGATTCATCATAACTCCCAATCAAGTATCAAAAAATATTTTTTTACATCAATTCAAAATATCATTAGTCATATGATCAGCAAATATTATTAACTCAATTATTTTTCTTTATTAATGACATTCAATTTAATATTTATTTTATCAAAAAAATATTCAACAGGAAAAAAAACACGTCTCCCTACCTCAAATATATTTACAATATTTTCATTTTGACTATATGAACCGTTGGATTGACACAAAAAAATATTTCGATCCAAGTAATAATATTTGTATTAGTTAAAAAAAAAATTGTATACGTTATGAACGTTCTAATATACGTTTATATTCATGATTTTTCATCATAAATTAAAGAATCCAAACTATTCACAATTTGTACCGATATTTCTGGAGGAAAAATAAAAAGTTACGCATCAAAAAAGAAAATAATTATAATAATATTTTAATTATCTCAAAATATAATAATATATGTTATCAATCATTTTTACTTTATCTCTGCACGAAAAAAAAAAAAAAAAAAATGATAATAATAAATAAATAACGAATATATTTGTACATGTGTAAGGATAAAAGAACGATTGGTCTCATGCTCCCACGAGCATTATCGTAAAATACCCGACATAGAAAATAAAGAGAACAAAGTGAAGTCCACATACAAAAAAGGGAGAGAAAAAAAAAAAAAAAAAAAAAAAAAAGGTAAGAAATTGACCTAACAATCATATTTTACCATCTGAAATTTTTTCACTTTTATTTAAACTACAAAAGATTAAACTTATAAATACAAATTGTATTCACAATAATTATATTTTTATGAAAATAAAAAAAATATATATATATATACAAGAAAAATAAATAATAACATTGATGTAGAGTTAATGTTTTTTTTTTCTTTTTTTTTTTTTTATACATCGTCTACACTGAACTTAGGTACGTGTAGAAATAAAAAGAAAAAAAGAAAAAAAAAAAAATGTAAACGAGAACCCGCAAAAGACTCACATCCTAAAATTACGTATATATTTCTGATACGAGCTATAGATGCTCGTATTTGTTAACGAGTGGTTATAACCATTGAAACGACTCATATCAGACACCATTTTCAATGATAATCCTCAGTTACTAACCCCAAACATATACATAGAAATAACAGAGTTAAACCGAATCGGGAATGCCGACAAAGTTCATCCATACACATTTTTAAAAAAAAACATCGACAACACCTAACTCGATATGACGATCGTGAGTGAAACTGGTGGCATATTGAACTCATCTCTCGTTATTTCATCTCCCTGATTCCTTGACAACGACAACTCCCCCATCATATCCGTAGAATGTGTAGAAAAGGGGTAAAAATCCGTACCAGCTCAATGATATTCACATTCTAAATGTTGATGATTATGGAACGGAGTGGAGTTTAAGAGAAGTCTCCACCTCATACGGATTTTCACCCACTTCCGTGAATTAAAGTCAGAGTCGATCGGTATTTCGTGTTACTGAAAATCGTTGCGAAAATGGATAATGAAAGGGACGAGTTGGGGTTTGCTCAATTGGAAGAGAGTGATTTGATAGTTGAGAGGATTGAGGTTTTCACTGTTCAATGATGGTGGGTTTATTTAGTTCACTTTAATTGGTAAATGGTACTTGTAATCAAAATTGAATGAAGGGATTGTGTATATCCGTACAGATGTACGTTTGAAATAAATCGTAAGTCCACGTTGCATTGACCAACTGGATTTTTTCACATGTAAAGGTACAAACCATCGCTTTGTGCATCATCAGTGCGCGCTTTAAAATTTATCTATTCATTCATGTTCCGCATTTTCTCTAACATCAATCATCCCTATTGAATTGATAGCTTAAATCAGACTTGTTGATGAAATTGTATGCTCTCATATCAATGACAATTGTATGCTCACATCAAAGAAATTAACAGTAAAAAAAAAAAAAAAAAAAAAAAAATATATTTTATCATAATTTTTATTTTATTTTTCCACGTTCAATTGGATTGTTAATTGTCCCGTCACTTATTACAGTAAAATGAACTACCTCGCATAGGATTTTCGTGTTGGATACGATCGTCAATTGTGCACCGCTAAAACCACTGTCGGATAAATGGAAACCACAAAATCCTCGTGGTCGCTATGTTACTATTAAATGGGGTCAAGCGAATCTACAAATGGTTTACCTTTTCCATCGACAATTTTCCCATCATCCCCGTTGACTCTCAATATACTAGTGATAAAAAATATAATAGTAATAATAATAATAATAATAATAAAAATAGATAAATAAATAAATAATAAATACACAAAGGGTAGAGAAAAATGATAAAAGAAAAAAAAAATACTACGTAAACAAAAAAAGATATAAAAGAAAAAAAAAAAAAAAATTGCTTAAAGGTAAACCAAGGATTGTAGAACCAACGTCGTGTGTCGTAAAACCACAACTGTATTTATTTCCCTGGACTCTCAATATTTCATGTGCCTTGAGAAAGGAGTTGGTATATAGCACGAGCACACAGAAAGGCTCTTGGTCGACAAGGCACGTATTCACTGTCTGTAAACCAACAGATAAACTTATACAGAATAAGTTCACAATGTTTGCATTATATTTTGAAATAATATATTTCACATAAAATTTATAACATCAAAAATAAGATACAATTGAATTTTATTTTTTATAACAAGTTTAGAATAGAAGAAAATTCGATTGATGAATACAAAAAGTAGAAAACTACGTTTTGTTATTATTTTTTTATCCTTTTATTTATTTATTTATTTTTTTTTTTTGTTTTGGCAACTTATCAGAATATATCGAACAAATCAACAAACGAACAAACATACAACAAGTGCATTCGTCAAATTCTAATTTGAAATTGTTTCATTTACACGTGAATTACTAAACAATAGTCTGTCATTTGATGGTATAGTCGTGTCATTGATAATTACGTGTAAAAATAATTAATTTTATTTCAAATAGCATTTAATCCTTTTTTCTAATTATTTCATAGACAGTACAATAATTATTTAGAAAATTATTATAATAATTTTTTTTTTATTCATATTATAAAGTTTCCACACACAAAGTACACAAGAGGAAATGACGAGTTTTAAAATAATCACGAAGAATCAATAACTTGTGTGGATGACGTGTATTGAACCATACAAAGATTTATATTGGCGAATTGTTACGAACTGTGTTTTACTATGATCGAAATGTAATTATATGTATAGCATACAGTCAAAGTTAATACCACACGTCTATCTATCTATCTATATATAGAAATAATGCGTGGATATATATAGAGGATAACCATCACTCAACACGCGATAAGACGTATGAAATTATTGACGATGAATTTTATTTTTTTTTTTTTTCTCCGCGTATACACCCAAAGAAAAAAAAAAAAAAAAAAAAAAAAAAATCAGTTATTCGTGGTAAAGTTGAATTTCACTATCAAATAGCGAATGAACACGAACAAATAAAATAATTTTATTTTTTATTAATGATATTATTTTTATTCCATATTTATAATAGATAGCATTTGATAGCACTGAATAAAATTTCCATTGAAGAGAAAATAAAATGTTTATATACATGTGAATGTGTGTGTGTGTGTTAGTGACAGACAAAGATATATGTAATTGATCCGTGAATTTACACAATGAAAGTAAATAATTGAAGAATATTCCGAGAATAATGATGTTTATACTGCAGAACTTTGAAATGGACGTATATGAAGTAGTGAAGAACGAGAGTTGCATAGGAATTCGCATGAAACTGTTTAGCCATGTGGAAAAAAAAAGAGAAAAAAAAACAACAACAACAACAACAACAAAACAAAATACAGAAAGATAAAAAAAAAATTGATCCAATCAGTGAGAAATTTGGATATTCGGAATTACATCATGCAGTGAGCTCTAATGAGAAATTCTTTTATTCTTCATATGGACAATAGTCAAAGCTCGTGTTGATTAAATAAAAATATTAAAGAATCGGTAAGATTCATATATATATATGATAAAATTTATTTGAAGTGAATGACAATTTTTTCGTATAATATACATTTATATTTTTTGATAACAATTATTTATTTTATGATAAATTACATTGTTATTATTATTATTATTATTATTATTATTATTCTTTTTTTTTCGCGACTGTCCATCCAGGCGAGAAATGTGTAGAAAAAAGTTATTGACATGATTTAAATTAGTAATTTGAATATGAATGTCGAATGATATTCGTTTCAATCATCATTTACATTATGTGGTGAATATCCCAAATGAGAGCTGATCACGGTTAATTATTTCAATTGGGAAATTGTTGACACAAGTGTTAAAAAAAATGATGATAAGATAACAAAAATAATATGCAATGAGAATAATATCATCGGTAATTTTTAAAATTGATAATTTATTAAATGACTGGTGATCTCAATTTATTGTTAAGTTGAAATAATGATTCAGAAGATGAATAAATAATTTTTCATGAGAATGTATAACTGTGAATTTATAGTTATTCAATAATTAGGATCTATTATTCACATTAAATTTTGAGAAGTATAATTGAATTTATATATTTTCATTTCCAACCTGTCGATAAATTACGTACAACTTTTTTGTCTAATTCAATAAAAAAAATAAATATATATATAACTAGAAATAAATATAATATGCTAATGTATGAATGTAACGATGAAATAAAATGAGTGCTATATAACAGTTGGTGGTCGATTTTTCTGAACCATCAGCTTGATAATACTCAAGCCTAGTAATAGTCTCTTTTACCACATGACCCGCCAGATTTATAGGACTGCACGAGCTGATCCAAAAGATTTCCCTGCTGGCGCAGGAGCTGGATGAACCTCTATTGGTTGTGCAAACAACGACTGAGCAGGTTCTCCTTCTGCTGGTTGATTAGCCCATGAATGAATGGGAGCTGCATGCCTTGCAACTCGTGGGATTGCATTAGGTGCAACTCCATCAACCGCGTCATCCATTTTATATACGCATAACTATTTGAATAATATTGTTTTATTTATGAATATTATGCAAAAACATATTTTATGATTCATTCCGTGAATATTTTGTACGATGAAACTTTTTGAAAGATAAATAATCCTGCGGAGATGTTGATCTCACATCTTTAATTTCAGTAGCACGTGTATATGATAGAATAATCTTAGTATGAGGATGAAGAATTTTGCTATTCCACCTAGTGGTAGTTGATTATCGCATTACACTTGACAGAAATTTTATTGAACCATAAACATTTTTGTACCGTGCAAATGGTCAACGTGAATATTGCATTTTGAAAAATTCGAAAAGGAAATATTGGAATTGCGTCAACAGGAAAATGATGATGGAATAACGAAAATGATGTTCAATTAAGATATTATCAATTAAACAAGAGTTATATATTCAACAATTAGAGATTCATCTCCTGACCTGTCAATTTAGGCTCTTTAGAATCAGTACATAAATATTTGGTGGTTATCATCAGTCTGACGTGATCTGTACTTTGGTTCTTAATGCCCTTGTGAACGATTGTTAAAAGTCATTTAAATTGGTTTGAAAGCTGCATCAACTAGCGCTGGATGTGCACGAGCTAGCACTGTAACTGCACGAGCTGGACTATATGGCACTGGAGCTGCACGAGCATTACGAGATGCAGGAGTACACTCTGGTTCCCCTGGCATGCGATATCCATTTGGACAAACCGGTAAAGGTCTCCTGAAACCAGAGCTTCCAGCTACACCTGCATCAATTGCAGCGGAAATACCCTGTCCTTGCGTACATAATCTTTGAGAAAAAAAAAGTAAAAATGATTGAACAATAACTTTTTTCATTATACAATAGTAATTTTTGGAATTATATAATTTAAAAAATTATGTTAGATACTTACACTGTCATTAACACGATAGCCACAATGATTTTAATTGAATACATCGCGAGTTTTTTTTCAGTGTTGAAAAATTGTTGATTAATTGATGACTGAGGAAATTTCAGCTGGTTTGTGAAGGAATATCTGTGTACGCTTCTTATATACCCGTAGCTGCAAAACAAAAACAGTTGCTCATCTGATTAATTCCATCGTATTTATAATTATTAAAAATATTATTGTCTCTTTGAGTTGAAAATGTGTATAATACCTGGTTTTTGAATAATATTTTTTTATTTATAAATACTATATGAAGAAAATATTTTGTTTTTCACGATGAAAATATTTTTTAGAATGAACTTTTTTTAGGAGATCAATAATATAGCAAAGATCTTGATTTTATATCTGTATTTTTAATTGAACGTGGGTAAAATGAAAATGAGAAATTTATCTATTGCATCTGGTGGTGTTTGATTACCGCATTACACATGACAGAATTTTTATTGAACCATAAACATTTTTGTACCGTGCAAATTATCAAAGTGAATATTGCATTTTGAGAAATTCGAAAAGAAAATATTGGAATTGCGTTAGCTGACAAATGATAATAGAATAACGAAAATGATGTTCAATTAGGATATCATCAGTAATTTCTGAAGTTGATAATTTATTAACTAACTGATGATCTTAATTTACAGATAGGTTGAAATATTAATTCAGAAAACAAATGAAAAATGTTTGATGAGAATTTATACTTGTAAATTTATACAATATATCAATAAACTATCATTTACGTTAATTTTTAATGAATACATTTGATGAATATGCATTTACATATTTTCATTTCCACTCTATTGATAAATTACTTAAAATTTTTTTTGTCTAATTTCATAAAAAATATATATATAACGGAAGATGAATACAATATATTAATAAATGAAATTAATAATCAGTTAAACGAGAGTCATTCAACAATTAGAGGTTCATCTCTTGATTGCCTTGATAAGTCTGGTATGAATCAGTACATAAATATTTGGTGGTTATCATCAGTCTGACGTGATCTGTACTTTGGTTCTTAATGCCCGTGTGAACGATTGTTAAAAGTCATTTAAATTGGTATGAAAGCTGCATCAACTAGCGCTGGAACTGCACGAGCTGGACTATATGGCACTGGAACTTCACGAACTGCACGAACTGACACTGGAGCTGCAGTGGTAGAATCAGCTGGGGCTGGAGCTACAGTGGTAGGATCAACTGGGGCTGGAGCTACAGTGGTAGGATCAGCTGGGGCTGGAGCTACAGTGGTAGGATCAGCTGGGGCTGGAGCTGCAGTGGTAGGATCAGCTGGGGCTGGAGCTGCACGACCTACACGAGCTTTACACTCTGGTTCACCTGGGTTGCAGTGTCCTTGTGTCCACCGAGCATCATGACCGCCAACTCCGCCGCCCCCTCCACCGAGTTTTCCGCCGCCCCCTCCGCCGAGTTTTCCGCCGCCCCCTCCACCGAGTTTTCCGCCGAGTTTTCCGCCGAGTCCTCCGCCGATTCCTCCACCGAGTCCTCCGCCGAGTCCTCCGCCGATTCCTCCACCGAGTCCTCCGCCGATTCCTCCACCGAGTCCTCCGCCGAGTCCTCCGCCGATTCCTCCACCGAGTCCTCCGCCGAGTCCTCCGCCGCCCCCTCCGCCGAGTTTTCCGCCGCCCCCTCCGCCGAGTTTTCCGCCGATTCCTCCTGATGTTGGTTCTGCATGCCTTGCAACCCGTGAGGATGACTCAGGGAAGAATAATTCCAATGGTTCTGTCAACGTACCGAAAGCATCTTGTGCTTGTGTATATAATCTTTAAGAAAAAAAAGGAAAGAATAATTAAACAATAACTTTTTCCATTTTACAATGGTAATTTTCAGAACAATATGATTGAAAAAATTATGTTAGATACTTACACTGTCATCAACATGATAGCTATGAAGAGTTTAATTGAATACATCGCGACTTTGTTTTCTGTGTTGAAAAATTGTGGATTAATTGATGACTGAAGAAATTCCAGTTGGTTTGTGAAGAAATACCTGCGAACGCTTCTTATATACGCAGAGCCACAAAACAAAAAGAAGCTTCTTATCTGATTAATTCCATTGAATTTATAATTATGAAAAATATTATTGTCACTCTTGGATAAAAGTGAAATGTATTTATTTAATTAATTCAATTTAATTTATAATCATGAAAAATATTATTGTCACTTTGAGTAAAAAATATGTATATTATTTGGTTTTTGAATAATATTTTTTTATTCATAAACACTACATGAAGAAAATATTTCATATTTCACGATGAAAATATTTTTTGGAATAAACTTTTTTAGAAGATCAAGAATATTGCACATGACAAAAATTTTATTGATCCATCAAAGTTCTTTCACCGAAAATATTGTCAAAATAAATATTCGTTTTGAAAAATTCCAAAAGAAAATATTAAAATCATAGTACCAATAAAATGATCATATGATATCGAGAATAATATACAATGAGGATGTTATAATCAATAATTTATAAAGTTGTTAGTTCATGAATTGATTGATAATCTTAATTTATTGATCAGTTAAAATATTGATTTAGAAGGCGTATGAATGATTTATTTTATTCACACTTGTAAATTTATACAATACTTTGATAATCTATCATTAAAATTAATTTTTATCAAATATAAACGTGAAAAATACAATTGAAGTCGAATACAATATGTTCAGGTATTAAATTAATCATGAATCAAATGAGAGCTATATAATAGTTGGAAGTCGATGATCTGACCTATTTACTCAAACTTACTAAAATTCTCATTTACTGATAATTCATGATTAATCAATAATCAATTAATATCTAATGATTAAGAGAATTGCAATTGGTTTGTGTAAAAATATTTGTGAATGTTCCTTATATACAGATGATTTCAGGACAAAAGTGTGGATATTTATCTGTTTCATTCCAATTTGATTTATAGATTTAAAAGATATTATTGTTATTCTTGGTTAACAAGGTCTATATGACCTGATATTGAAATAATGTTTTTTTATTCATAAATACTGTGCACAATAATACTCTGTATTTTACTCTGTAAATATTTGTTTTGATAAAAATTTATGCGGGGATGTTGATTTTACATCTGTATTTTTATTTGAACGTGGGTAAAATGAAAATGAAAAATTCATCAATTGCATCTAGTGGTGTTTGATTATCGCATTACACTTGACAGAAATTTTATTGAACCATAAACATTTTTGTACCGTGCAAATTATCAAAGTGAATATTGCATTTTGAGAAATTCCAAAAGAAAATACTGGAATTGCGTCAGCAGAAAAATGATGATAGGACAACGAAAATGATGTTCAATTAGGATATCAACAGTAATTTCTGAAGTTGATAGTTTATTAACTAACTGATAATCTTAATTTACGGTTGAGTTGAAATATTAATTCAGAAGACAAATGAATAATTTTTTGTGAGATTTCATACTTGTAAATTCATACAATATTTCAATAAACTATCATTTACATTAATTTTTAATGAATATATTTGATGAATATGCATTTACATATTTTCATTCCCACTCTATTGATAAATTACTTACAATTTTTTTCGTCTAATTTCATAAAAAATATATATATATAACGGAAGATGTATACAATATATTAATAAATGAAATTGATAATCAGTTGAACAAGAGTTATTCAATAATTAGAGGTTCGTCTATCTCATGATCTGTCAACTTAGGCACATTAAAATCCTCTATACTCTGATTCATACTCGTTTGGTGGTGCTTGAGCTCGACAATCGGCTATAAGTCCGGTATGAATCAGTACATAAATATTTGGTGGTTATCATCAGTCTGATCTGATCTGTACTTGGGTTCTTAATGCCTTTGCAAATGATTGTTAAAAGTCAATTAAATTGGTATAAAAGCTACATCAACTAGCGCTGAAGCTGCACGATCTGTAGCAAATGGCACTGGAGCTGCACGAGCGGCACGAGCTCTGCGAGGTATACAATATGGTTCACCTGGTTGGCGATATCCATGTGGACAATCCGGTACAGGCTCCGGTACAGGCTCCGGTACAGGCTCCGGTACAGGCTCCGGTGCAGGCTCCGGTACAGGCTCTAAAAATTCAGGGCTTGCACCCTGAGCAGAACCTCCGGACTGTCCGCCGAGATTTACGCCGACTCCTGCGCCGATTCTTCCGCTCGCCGTTCCTGATTCTTGTCTCACTTGCCTTGCAGTCCGTAAAGATGCCTTAGGGAATAATGAATTCCATGGTTCTGTCAACGTATCAAAAGCATTTTCTGCTTGTGTATATAATCTTTAAGAAAAAATAGGAAAAAATAATTAAACAATAACTTCTTCCATTTTACAATGGTAATTTTTAAGATAATATGATTGAAAAAATTATATTGTATACTTACACTGTCATCAACACGATAGCTATGAAGAGTTTAATTGAATACATCGCGACTTTCTTTTCTGTGTTGGAAAATTGTTGATTAATTGATGACTGAAGAAATTCCAGTTGGTTTGTGAAGAAATATCTGCGAACGCTTCTTATATACGCAGAGCCACAAAACAAAAATGAAGCTCCTTATCTGATTAATTCTATTGAATTTATAATTATGAAAAAAATTTATTGTCACTTTTGGATAAAAGTGAAACGTATTTATTTAATTAATTCAATTTAATTTATAATCATGAAAAATATTATTGTCACTTTGAGTAAAAAATATGTATATTATTTGGTTTTTGAATAATATTTTTTTATTCATAAACACTACATGAAGAAAATATTTTATATTTCACGATGAAAATATTTTTTGGAATGAACTTTTTTAGTAGATCAAGAATATTGCACATGACAAAAATTTTATTGATCCATCAAAGTTCTTTCACCGAAAATATTGTCAAAATAAATATTGCATTTTGAAAAATTTCAGAAGAAAATATTGAAATCATAGTACCAATAAAATGATCATATGATATCGAGAATAATATACAATGAGGATGTTATAATCAATAATTTATAAAGTTGTTAGTTCATGAATTGATTGATAATCTTAATTTATTGATCAGTTGAAATATTGATTTAGAAGGCGAATGAATGTTTTATTTTACTCACACTTGTAAATTTATACAATACTTTAATAATCTATCATTAAAATTAATTTTTATCAAATATAAACGTGAAAAATACAATTGAAGTCGAATACAATATGTTCAAGTATTAAATTAATCATGAATCAAATGAGAGCTATATAATAGTTGGAAGTCGATGATCTGACCTATCTACTCAAACTTACTAAAATTCTCATTTACTGATAATTTATGATTAATCAATTATTAATAATAACTAATGATTAAGAGAATTGCAATTAGTTTGTGTAAAAATATTTGTGAATGTTTCTTATATACAAATGATTTCAGGACAAAAGTGTGGATATTTATCTGTTTCATTCCAATTTGATTTATAGATACAAAAGATATTATTGTTATTCTTGGTTAACAAGGTCTATATGACCTGATATTGAAATAATGTTTTTTTATTCATAAATACTGTGCACAATAATACTTTGTATTTTACTCTGTAAATATTTGTTTTGATAAAAATTTTTAAAAGATAAAAATTCTTGCGAAGATGTTGATTTTACATCTGTATTTTTAATTGAATGTGTGTATGATTACGTGCTTGGGTGCGTGATATTGAAAGTAAAGAAAGCAATGAAAAAATATCAAGATGAAAATGAAAAATTTTTCATTTGCATCTGGTGGTAATCAGTTATCGTATTGCACCTGACAGGAATTTTATTGATCCATAAAAATTCTTCCACCGAGAAAATTGTCAAAGTGAATATTGCATTTTGAAAAATTCGAAAAGTAAATATTGAAATCACGATAGCAATAATTTTTAGTATTCAAAGATTAAAAAATATTAAAAAGAAAGAAAGAAAGAAAGAAAGAAAAAAAACACAAACAAAAATATCATAATAAAATTAAAAAAAGAATCGGAAAATGTAAAAAACGAAAAGAGTGTCTCAGGTGTTACTGACTTTTGTACAACCTCATATATTACAATTTATTCGTGACAATATTCATGGTCCAACGTGAAGGAAAGAAAAAAAACAGAAGAAAAAAAATTTAGAAATAGGATGAACTAACACAAAAAAAAAGCAATACTCGAAACATATCTAAGAATTTATCAACTATTTCTTTCATTTCTACAGAGAAACAAAAATATATCTCTCATATATCAGGTAATCATTCTAAAAAAACATTATAAAAAAAAAAATAAATAAATAAAATAGAATAAAATAAAATAAAAACATATACCGGTTAATGGAAATAGCATCGACCAATTAATTCAGCATACATAACAACATATATGTAATATCAATTTGACCAATTAAACGCTGCCCATCTGGTCGAGGATAAGCGCGTTATCTGTTCGATTATACTCACCTCCATCGCATCTCACCCGGATGACAACCCCCATCCTCTCTCGCACAACTCTCCCTTTCCATCTACTCTATCCAACATCCACCCTACTCCCACCCAACACCACCACACACACTCTCCAACAATACCGTGTGCATACTCTCTCTCTCTATATAAACTACTCCATCTGCCTACCATCTCTCTTGTCCTTTTTCCCTGACTCCCTTCCTCATTCAATGCCTCAGTATTGAGTCTCACATCCCTTCAGGATAATATCAACATGGGCATCCACACACGTACACACAATAGACATATAAAATATACAAGTAACGAATATGCGAACGAGAAATAGAGAGAAAACGAGTAAGAGAGAGCTATCCATATACGATCAAGCCCGTGAAATGTTGTTAAAGGGAGCAATACTGTGTTGGCAATACAATCTGATATCGGCTTGAATAAAATAGCCAGTAAAGAAATAAAATTTCAGGATATTGCCACAACCTTTTTCCATAAATTGGCTGCTATGTACTAACCTATACATTCTATATACACACACATATATATATATATTTTATGATTAGGATGAATTCGAAATAATTGACTTTCCAATGCTGTTGTTTGCAGTCCAATAGTATTCGTCATCGTTATTATTCTATCTAGCTTTTTTTTCTTCTTTCATTCATGATAGCGTGAGAATAATTAGGATGTCAATGTATTAAAAAAATATTAGATTTTTCAAAAGAGACACTTTATCACCTTTCCCTCTCTCCTCTTACTATTTATATTTATTTATTAATTATTATTTTTTTCTCTTCTTTTTTATTTTGTAATTTATTTGTCTTATATATTTTTGTTTCTTGCTTTGCTGCGTGACAAGAAATCGTTATTGAACCTGTACACATTTCATACACCCCCACGTGTAGTATCTTATTTTCCCTCTCCTTCCTCCCCACGTCTCACTCTTTTCTACTCCCTACATCTGTATGTTTCACCTTATATCTCAAGAGCATTCGCATCCCATGAAAAAAGTTTTGAAACCTTCCATCTACCCCACAACTATCCCAGTCACCAAAGGCTTTTGCCTTAACTTTTCAAAACTAAACTTGAAAACTGTACTAACAAAATTCTTACAAATACGTAACTTTATTAACTTTGCACTTCTAGCTACGAGAAGAAATAGAGTTGAAAAAAGGAAAAAAAAAAAAAACAAAAAAAAAAAACTAAAAATTAAACTGAAAAAAAAAAAAGAATACAGATACAATGAATTTTTTTTCTGTGTTATTCTACCCTCCTCTCTTTCCCCTCCTTCCCTATCATCCCTTGTTACTTCACTCTCTCGACCTAGTTTTTGTCTAATAATCAGTGAATACAATAATACTACATACGTAAATTATAAAATCTGGTTTTGTAAGTACATGAAATATCCGATTATTATTCATTAGTTTTATTATCAATTGAGGATTGAAATAAAATAAAAAAAATGAAACAAAGTTCAATTATGGTGGATACTCCATCGCAAATAAATTGATTACTATCATAATAACGTATACCAATATAATATTATTGGAGTATTCAGAGAATACTAATTACTAAAAAAATAAAAAAACAAAAAATAATAATAAAAAAATATCAAAAGAGATATTCTCGCTCTTTTTTTTTTACCTATAATCACAGGGCTATTACAGATGATTGAGGACAACGTGGATAGCGCTGCCATACCCTACGAGTTTAAAATGGCGAGAGAATATTGGAGTGAGGATTTGTCTGGTCGACGTCATTTGCAATTAGTTTCAGACAGAACTAGCAACCACTCGTCCTCGTACCAATGAAGGAGAGTCACGATTGTTCTCTCACTGTGTCCTCAAATTACGCTTGACAGATAGTATCACACCCACTAATTTAAACTAATTTTATTTCTCTTAATTTATACCAAACCACACTCACCTTTACCACTTTGCATTAAATTTTTCATTTACTTTAACACTGACACAGGCACACACACCACCACTACGACCACGACCACGATCACCAGCAGCACCACCACAAACTCTTTAACAATCCAATTCTCAATTACAACTATTACCATTAATAATTGATCTATCTAACTAGATCTTCATCTCAAATTATGATGATAATAATAGAACTTAGTCTATGTGAATAGTTGGAGAGAAATTATAAAGAAATAAAACAGAAAAAAAAATAATAAAATTATTGAGTTTAAACACACATGAAATAAATTTATATTTTGTATTTATGTAAAAATAATAAATAAATAGTTTATTTTATAATTTAGTAATTGTATGTGTCTGGGAATTAATTACAAACTAATTATTGCCAGGATAATGAGAGTCGTTAGTATATACACATGTTTGAGGAAATTATTAGTACGATGAAGGGAATGAGACAATTGGATAGAAACAGTCAATGCATAATTATAGTGGCGTTCATACAGTAATCATTTGCCAATTAGCACGTGATTGCGTACAGCCGCTACTAAAAGTTTTCCAAATATTCTATTGTCATTGTGTGTCCACAAAACTTGCCCACGAATAAAAATCCATTTGTGTGTGACAAATCAAACACTCGATTCAATGAGTAATTTTATCTGTCATATGCAATGCGGCTGGTATGATAACTTCAATATTTATCGATTAATTTAATGATGTAAAATTTATATAACTGGAAATTTTATAAAAAGATTTTTCACACATAATTTCTTTTTTTTTTTTTTTTTCTTTATCCACCAATTGATGATACTGCGAATCGCTGGGGTAGGTGACACAGTAAATTTTGTAATCAGTTGGTAGATAGAAAATCTCTAACAATACGGGTCATTGTGTACTGAGTGAAAGAGGAAATTGTTAAAGTAGAGGATAAATAGAGAAAGGGTAGGATGATCTTCATACAACACCAAACTCTCTCATCTTAACCCGAATTCACTGTCGCCAATCTTCGTTATCCATTGTCTCAATCTCAATTGTTCCTTCAACTCACTCGACTAAACTGAGATGAATTTCCGTTGGTAAATCCCATCAGAAAAATACTAAAACATGAAACAAAATAATATAAGAAGAGGTGAAAACGTACAAATAGTGGAAAAAAAAAAAAAAAAAAACAAAAACAAATAAATTTAAATAAATAAATAATTTTGAAATAAACAAGAAATTCTCGTATAATTATTTGCAATTGTAAAAAAGACAAAAGATAAATTTAAATAATTATAAATAAACCAAATGATTTTACCTTCGTTAAGCAGACATTGTTAAACGTGCGCCATTTCATAAACTTATCTACCTTTGTCATGCAATTTTTCTTCTTCTCCTTCTTTTTTTTTTTTTTTTTCTTCTTTCTCTTCATCTTTTCATTACTTTGCGCACAAAACAATAAAAAATTCTTCAATTATAATACAATTGGTGTCGGATTTAAAACTTTCATGAAAGATTGGAAAAAAAAAATAAAAAACCAAATAATAAAAAATAAATAAATTTCTATAATGAAAAATAAAAATAAAATAATTGTCTGTTAATATGTTACAGACACTGGCAACATAGCCACACCACATAACACCAATTGTCATTGACGTAATTGGAGAGAGTCTTGAGTCGACAAAGGACAAGAAACACAGCACCGTTCAAGTGTCACCAACCAATGGACTGTATAAGATACACTCACGGGCTTGCCACTGTAACAGCCACTATTGTGTTGGGAGACCAGAATTTGAACGTTCGTCCAGTCACGAATTATTCAGCGGCTTGGAAGCGTCTAGCAAATAAGCTCGACATTCACACTAGTTATGTAGCAACAATGACAGTGTGTGCAATGAAAGATAGAGAAATGGGTTAGTGTGTGGGTCTGTTGGTGGTTTAAACGTGGAGATACAAGGTAAAACTGTAGAGAACAAACGAAGTGAACTGCCGTTGGGCAAGCAAAGTCGAGACAAACCCAACAACCGCGACCGCACAACGTCTTTACTGTTTCTCAGTCGAATAAACTGCTTTCCTCATGTAATATAATGGGGCTGGGCATGGTCTTTATATACAGTTCTTCGTGGTTTTGTCATGAAATACCACATATACGAATATTATATTTAAATACAATGTCAAATAATTTTCAAATAAATTTTAATAATAAAATTATCAATTATATAAAATATTTTTCATGTAAAAACAAAATAAAAACAAAAAAACAAACAAACAAACAAACAAAAATACGAATTAGAATAATTGTTTATAATTTTTATTGTGAATAAATAAAATATGTGTGAAATTAAATTAAATATTGTATGGTGTTGTAGGAAATGAGTGGTGGTATAATAGTAACAATGAGCTGCGTATTAATTGCCATTGGAATGACAGCAGTGCAAAATATGTGGTGAGAGTGTGAAAATGAGGATGATAGTGTCACCACGGGCGCTCGCATCCATCTCTATTCTATGGCATTCATATTGAACGAGTGGTAATTTTGCACGGGAGCCTGGCCACATGCCCGATTCCGTCCACTATCAATTTTCAATCTATCTCCGAGCGTTCACGCCCGTAATTATATACACCAAAACCTTTCTCTTCACACCCACAATCCTCCAGCTCCAATCGTATTCTCAAATGTTAATTAATCACCAACAATTTTGTCAACATATGTCTATTGAATTTTCTTCAAAAATACATAATCACAATTATCATTATCACTGTATATATACATGTATTTAAAAACAAACAAACAAGAAGAAAAAAATAAAAAATAAAAAATAAATATTTATCATTATATATCAGACATTCATTTTCAACTAAATCTATTCCAAATATTCATTATCTCGATTACATTTGTACATATATAATTAATTTATGATAGTATTGACAACGAAATATCATAATAAATGGTAAATAAAATTAACAAAAAGAAGAAAAAAATATAAATATATACATTGAGAGAGAAATTTAAGAAAAAAAAAAAAAAAAAATTAACGAATAAGAAAAAATTATCCAAACATATGAAATAAATAAACGCCAAATAAGACAATTAAATATAATATACATAAATAAATAAATAAATAAAATACGATACGCATTAAACATACAAATATACACATACACACTCATGTACATGGAGATTTTTACCAAATACACGTATAAAATAAACATCAAATGGAATTATCCAAACAAATACAAAGGAAACAACGTGAGCAATACAAAAATGAAGAGAAAGAAAAAAGTCCAAAGTGAACTCACATTGGTATATAGTATCAGATATTACTACAAATCTCTTTCACAATAGCAAATTTAATATTTAGACGCTATTAATATATTTAAGTTACCTATTATAATGTCTGCTTGTATCAAAATTAATTCTTCAGTTTTCTATAAATATAATAACATTAATATTAATTATAATAATAGCAATAGTAATAATAATAGTGAATTTTCATGTTATTGAATATATTTAGAAATAAAATGAAATAAAGTGAAACATTTTTTTGCTTTAATCCACATGATTTGTTTTATTTTTTCTTACTTCCTATAAAAATTGAAATAGAAAAAAAATAGTAAAAATTATAAAAAATACATTTACACTGACATACATGTGTACACGGGGTATATTATTGATAGAAAAAGAGGGTATAAGAGTGAGAGAAGGAAATAAAGGTTGATAAGTAAATGGTCGTGGGGGTTGGGAAAGGATTTGTGACAATTGTTGAGTGTATGTTGAATTGTATACCGCAGTTGGTTAGAGAATTTATATATATATAAATAGTCAAAGTTGAGTTTATTTCATGAATATTTCAGTTTACTACGTTTGCAATTGGTATCTATGTAGTCAAAGGGGTGAAATTATATCAGTGTGTATATATAGAAAGAGAGTGAGAGACACTGGCGTGTCTTTTGCTCAATGGTAAAACCGTCGCCTCAACAATTGCACAGTTGTGTATGTATATTTGTATATAACTAAAATGTACTGTGTTGAATTGAACAATTCTCTCACTCTCTGCACTCTCTACTTTAACAAACCCTTTATACCATCGAAAGGAGACAACCAACACCGATACACACACACACACACACACGTACTGGATTTAGATGGTTCAGGTGTGCAGAATATTAATTGACTTTTGAAAAAAAAAAAAAAATTAATAAATAAACTAAAACTCAAAATTGAGTTTGAAGGAAAAAAAAAAAAAAAAAAAATTTTTCTCACATCTGATACAATATATTAAATTTTTATGACTCTCCAATCGATATGTCAATGATGGAAATTGAAATATGAGCAAATTACAAAGTATAATTGATGGATGAAGAAGAAAAAACTGGGGGAAAAAAGGTAAATGATTTAAATTTAAAATTAAAAAATAAACAGAAAGGGAAAAGGAGAATTTTTTATTATTTTTTGAGCCACAAGTAAATTTGAAAAAAAAAAAAAAAAAATTCTGTTCTTTCCTTTCATCATTATATTATATAAATATATATTATTTTTTTTCTATCATTAAGTAAAAAAATACAAACGATAGAAAAAAAAAAAAAATAAATAAATAAAATATTTATAAATAACAATAAATATTAAAAAAAAAATTTTTTATTATTGATTCACTCTTGAAATATTATCCACAGTATACACAAAATCATATCTGCAATCCCATAAATAATTAACAGCCATATCGTAAAAAGTCTTTATACGATATTACATGAATATTTTATAATGAAAAAAAAAAAAAAAAAATTCATCAAATTAATATTAAACATGAGAATAATATTTGTGACTATACAGTTTGACTATAAACCGAGCATTTATGGTTGGATGACATTAGGGAGTATAATCCTGTATAGTGAATGAGAAAATGTTGAGAGCATATGGAGACTCACTACGTGGACGCGAGGGAAAAAGAGAAAGAACGATGACGGTGCGTGTCAAGCGATATAATAGCCCCGTAAAACATAATGGTCGACGAAAATGGTAACGTAATTGGCGCACGTACAAGAGAGTGTTAAACTACGTGGTGGTCGTCCACACAGAATGAAATCTTACCACCAAGAAGTGATAAACGTTTTCTCCCTGTATTCTCCTGTCTTATTCGCCTTTAACTTTGTCTTAGTTCCACACAACCATCTACTTCTTCATCCAACCACGCCATTGCCATGTGTACAACAAAACAATACTGAATTTAGTAGAGAATGTATTATAAAGCATCCGGTTTATTCTACATACAATGCAATATCTGTATATAAACATATCTTGATTACCAAATCAAATGTGTATACTAACAAACCCCATTTGAATTAATTCACCACTGACAGCTGTCATTTATTTATTATAGCAAGTGGCTAATGGATTTTATCGTGTTTGCATATATAAAGTTACAAAATTTATTTCACACTATTACATGATTATATATATATATATATATATATATATTATTTATATCATATTTATTATATTCACTTGCTTTATTTCATTATTTCTTTATAATCATTTATTTATTATTTTTTTTTGCTGGACTTTGGATATTTGAAATAACGAGACCACAAATTCAACTTTCAGTAATCCGAGCGTGTTACGGTGTACGGTGAAATATTGACGATATTGTACCTACACATTTTCTCAAGTTTCATGCGATACATGTGTATACATAATAGAAAGTTTTTGCTCCTCATCATTTAATGATTATCTTCATTTTTTTTTTCTCTTTTTTTTTTTTTTTGGTTTATTTATTATTGCATTTTTTATAATTTTTTTTTGTTTGTTTTTTTTCGTTTTACCCCATCAAGTTTCGTGTAAAGATACAAATGGTGAATTATAAATACGGATTATTCAATAATGAGCTTTGAGCTCTTTCAGGAATATATGTGATAATGAAAATAATTACTATATGAAATTTTAATTTATATGGACAAGTATTTGTTGATATAAAATATTCATTATTTGGTCGTTTGATTGGGTCATTATGAAAATATGTGATCTGTAAATTTGTTGATAGAGAATAAAATTGAATACATGTAATTTCTATTGCATAATTGAATAAATTGAAATTGAATTTTTGTATTGACATATACGTAAATGAAAAATATCATTAATTACAAAAACATATATTCACATAATAATTGATATTAAATATTCCACGTATAAAAATTAATATGATTAATATAAATAAATTGAAATGTATTAATAAATAATAAAAAAAAAAATTTTTTCAAATATTTTGTTAATTAAAATTAATTTTTTTTTGTTTTTTGTTTTTTTTTTTTTTTGATTAATGATTCATTTGAAACAGCCAAAAAGTACGAGCACGATGTGCATATCGAATGGCAAAAGTCATTTTCGATATGAGCGAATTTCACTTCATCGTATGTTGCACGTTTCATTCTATCAGAGTGAAAATCACGTTCGAGAGGATTTCATTCGCGCGGACGCCATCCCATACTCCAAGTAGAACTAATATAACGCTCGTGAGCCGATAGAACGTATGGAGCAGTCGAGAACATTAATCCCATGCCTATATCATACATCGCTATGTGTACGAGCTTTAGATTTCGACTGGAGTACATATACGCATGGGATCTCGGTGCGCTCAAGCTCCATCAACAATCTCTCTCAACAAGAGCCAAATGCTTTATTCGAATATGCGGGACCCACTTGTACAAGTTCGTTGATATAACTCACTCGTATCCACCCGAAAATTTCAACTCTACAAAAATAGAACAATTCAAATTAGATAAATATTTGATAGAACAAATAAAAAAAAATGATTACCATTATTATTTATTTATTTTATTTTTTTATTTTTTTCATCTATCCATTGTTTGGATTGAATCGTTGATTTATTTCCACGAATTTCTATTGGCTGACATTTGTCAAAGATCTTTGCGATAAAAGCTTTTACATGAAAGTAAAGAGTAAGACAGACATTTCCCATTGGTTGCAAGTAACTTTATTTCCCCGCAACGGCTGCGAGTACTCGACAATCAAAAACCGACAGGTTCCGGCTGGCGAATCTCCAGACTGTAATCAGTTTTCGAACGTCTATAGATACTCCTACAACATCTGTATATATATATTTGTAGACGAATGAACCCTCACGTCGCTCGTTTTCGTCTCGGGTTTCGGGACTCCACCAAAGCCATGTTACCCGTGTTAAGTAACCGGATACGACTGCTACCAACGTTTGCACGTTCAGAATTACTGTTCAAGCATTTTCGATGCTTACCAGAATTCACTAACATCTACACACTCATATAATTAAATTATTTATCACATTGTTGGCATTCACAAAAATTCGAATTGTAATTTACAATAAAAACTAAAAATATCTGCAAATAATTCATTGAAATCATTGCAAAACTCACTCTCTGTGTGTATTTGTGTATAATTAAAATATTCAATAATAATAAATTCAAATTTAATTTGATTTTTATTTTTATTTTTACATCTGGATTATTATTCACCCAATAATAAATGATTTTAAACAAAAAAATCATTGATGGAAAAATATACGTTTTATTGTTCATGTCATCTCAATAGATGAGTAGAGATAGAAATAAAAAAATATATATACAAACAAAAGGACGATATTAAAAATAGATATATGCCTACATCAAATACTGGTGAATGATAAAATTTATATGAATCAGTGAATATGCCATAGGCAATAGTAATAATAATTATAATAATAATAATACAAAATTTTTTTCAGGCAGATTCATTTTACACTGTACAACTATCTGCATTCAACGTACAGGAAATATTGAGGCATAACAAACCATAATCCTATCTCATATTTGGAATTCAAACGTGGAATTTAAACTACACAAACCGGTGAATAGAATGAAGAAGAATAAAAAAAAAAAAATAAATAAATAAATAAATAAAAAAGTAGGAATAGAACAATGAAGTATAAAAATTCATTCATTCAGATATGAAACATGTAAATTGATACGAGTAGAACGTACTGTAAAGTTTTATTTTATCCTCTCGAAATATCTCGTGAATGATAATTTAAAGTTAATAAAATACGAGAATAAATATTTGCCAAAAAAAAAAAAAAAAAAAAGACGTGGGCTCCTTCACGTACCCTTAAGCGCGTTCAAAAAGTTCACTCTCATGTAAAATTATAAATAAAATTGAAATCCAGTTCGTTTATATTAAAACACAATATTCGTATATTCACTGAGTGGAATGAAACGGAAAAAAAAAAATTTGGAATTAATTTACTTCTGTAAACTGTAATTATGTATCTAATGTATGTTTTATTTGTATTCAATTTCTCATCTTTTTCTCCACTTGCTGACATGAATTCGTGCAGAAATTGAATGGTTATATAGAAGTAACGATAAAATTAATAGGATTAATGCGTAATAATGCGTTAAATTCTGCTCTATACTATCTCTACTTCATTCGCTTTCCACATCCATCGTGATTCTCTCACATTGGATTAAAGCCTTTTCACATGGTATATTTACTCAACGGATTTGCTCATCACGTCCAATATTTACACGCCACTCCTATCGACCCATGCAAAAACGGTTGAGCTTCCATAACAAAGTCTTCCCACTAACTTATAAATGCGCATTAGTAATGAGTCAATCATACGAGCCAGCACACAAGAGTATTAAAAAAATTTATATATAATTCCAATTATAATTTTCAATTGTTTTTTTTTTTTTTTTTTTTTCTTTTCAACCTCAGTATACATAAATATTTTTATAAAAACACAAAAAATATTATCAACCACACGTCATTCATTTTCATTTTATATATTTTTATTTTACCCATTTTTTATTTACTTTTATTACTACTCTTTTTTTTTTTCTATTTATGGTCAAAAGTTTTCATCCGTGAGTAAATATATACCGTTACGATATAAATAAAGTATAAGAGAGACTGTCCACGCGGGTGGGCATTTAACTTCTACCAGGTAAACTGGGGATATCTATTGGAGGGAGGGATGAACGCCGCAGGCGTGTGTGCAATATTTTCTTTTCATTTGTTGAAAATTTATCGGCTGCCGAGTGCTCTCTCATGGCCACCTCTGTGGCCCGCAGTATTCGCAAGAAAAAAAATAAAAATAAATGAATGAATAAAAAATGGTTAAACAGAAAAAAAAAAAAATAAAAAAAAAATAAATAAATAAATAAATAATAAATGGGGAATTATATACGGGTGAGCTTTCATGGAGTGGGAAACGGTGTGAGCTCGACTAGTAGCAGTTGTGTAGTATCGTGCTAGTCATGATGATAAAGGCGATAGTGTGGCATGATAGTGGCGAAGAGAGAAGCGTTTGGCGCGAGAATACGGTTTTGGCCAGTGAACGAAAAGAAAAAATATACGTGAGGGGTCAGACAGTGGAATAGAGTTATGTAGACGATTGCGGTAGCAGTGGATGGTGATAAAAAGGGGATGTAGTGAGTAACTGGATACTGCCATCGTGTCCCAATTCCTCGTAGCGTGTTCGTCGTCGCGCGTTCATTTGCTTTCTATTTTTTATTTTATTATTTATTTATTTTTTTTTTTTTCTTTCTATTTTTTTTCCTTCTCTCTATCTTTTTTATTGTCTATTTTTTTTTTGTTCTTTTTTCATTCAGCTCGCGCTTTCGTTTTAGTCTTCTTCGTTTAGTTATATGGCGTTCACTCACGATGGTATCCCGAGTAAACCGCAAATCTCCCAATTTCCACGAGAGCAAAAGAAAACCGAACCCGATGAGAGCACGAGAAAAAAAGGGCTTTGATTAACAAACAAAAAAGAAAAAAAGATACACATATATATTTTCAAATAAAAACAAAATAATATATGAGAAACAAGAGATACATTTGACGTTTCAAATATTTCATTAACAAATAAATTTAAAAAAAAAATGTGGAATTTTTTTCCTATATAAAAAAAAAATATTTAATTAATTTTTTTTTTTTTTGTTTTTTTTCTGTTGTGTGACAAGTGTATTGGTTTAAACACAAAGACGGATATGTATGTCCTCACGTGAAAAACCACATTTGGCAATAGAAATTCCATTTTTTTTTTTTTGCTTTCTCTCGTTTCATGTCGTTCCTGATTCTCCCGTAAACTCCTAAAAGCAATCGTACACACTCGAATGCTTCCCAAGAATCTACGATATTGTTTCTTCCTCAAGGCGAGAAGAAGAAGAAGAAGAAGAAAAAGAAGAAGAAAAAAAATAACTAATATAGGAAATTATTTTTACGAAAGATTGAACCGAGACAAAATATGTCAGTAAGTAATTGAAATAATTATTGTACTCAAAGTTTAATATTTCTATTTAAATAATATATTATCCCTCTTAATCTAGACACCTATTATTCCCCACGTATATTATATTATATTATATTATATTATATTATATTATACTACATTATATTATAATTCATAATAATATAACAGAAACAATGAAATAATGAAATAATGTAAAATACAAGAACAAAGAAAGTGAATTAGCACGACGCCATATGTTTTGGAGTTGTGATGAAAATTGTATTCACCACAAAAGCTCCCGAAATACTCTGGGTCTTTGTATTAAATAGAGAATTGGAGTAACGTATATATGTGAATACGAATGAGCAAAAAGTAGGAAAAAAAAAAAAAGAGAAATAGGAAGTAGAAGTAGAAGTAGAAGTGGAAGTGGAAGAACATGCAAGTAAATGAGTGAAGGCGTGTGTAACTCAAAAGATTTTCTATGGTCACTTACAAATCCTCAACTCTCTCTCTCTTTTTCTCTTCCCATCCAAGAGGTTATAACCACCAGCATCACCACTATATTCCCGCTTTGCTCACCACTCCAACTCACCTATCAACTCTACAACCTGGTTTATAAAGGCAAACAAAGTCGCTTTGATTCAATTATGCGCCACTTTGGTCGATGTGAAAAACGTGGCTCGCATGAAATATATTTCATCGTGTCTGACCAAAAAATTCTCTTATCACTGCACACCCTCCACACGTATTTGAGCTGATATAAACAAAATACCCTAATATATTTTATATTTTCATGTGAATTAAATAGTAAAAATGTCACGGATGAAAGCACAAGACACACGTTTCACAAAATTGGGCCATAAAAAATACAGCGAGGAGGAGAGAGAATAGGGAAGGGGAGGGGGGGAGGGGGAAGAGGGATAAATAACTAAATAAAATGTTTAAAAAAAAATATATATATATATATGTCATTAAAATTCTATGAACAGGAACGTCAGGTAGAGAGAAGTACATGGTTCGTGAAGTGTAATAGCGAATAATAAAAAAAAGGACATGAGTAAATGAGATGGACGGGACATGAGTGACAAATTCATGTGCCATACGAGCAGGAGTCGTAAAGTTTGAGCATACCCTGTACACTGTTCTCTGCAATAAAATAAATGCAGTATTTGTTGAATATACGCACACTGTACATCTCTATTGTTTGGTCATATTAACATTATGATGATCGACTACAGTTTGATTCATTATCAATACACGAGTGTGTATGTATTATATACGTAATTCAACATTTCACGTTTGTATTTTACATTTGTATTGTATATAAATTCTATACACAAATAATTTATCAATGAACATATGATATTGAAGTGAACGTGTATATTTATTACATTTACATTTGTCATAATAAATAATAAAATATATTATTTATTGTATATATATATATATTTTTTTTTCTACTTTCACAGAAATTTTTTTATTGTTGCACGAGTGCTGATGTTGGACTAAAAGAAATATCGTGACATTTCGATTCGATGATGTGGTAGCATAAACGACAGACGTGAAAATATCTTGTGAAAAATAAAAAAGTAAATAAAATTCTAGATAATATACACCATATGGTGAATACAAAAACATTTGACATACTTGGAATAATGAAAATTATATAGGATTATTCATAAGTTTGTGTATAGTACCAAAAAAAAAAAAAAATAAAATAAATAAATAAATAAAATGAAATAAAATAAAAATGAGTGTAAAAATTCAGTGAATCATAAAATGAAGAATTTATAACAAAAAAATACGCCTTTAGGCAGCCATTTCGTGTTGGCAATGCCACCAGTGTCATTGGCAGAAAATTCAAATATATACTAAAAAGACATTTGAGATGTTGGAACGAGATGAAGTGAGAGAACATCAAGATGTTGATGTACGTACACATATTCCAGTAAATCCATAGTATATAATATATATAGACAGCAATGTATTATATCTATCTATATATATGTATGGCCCACAGAGAATTTCATACTAAACCAAATACTAAATTCTATATATCTGTTTATATGGAGAGCAGCCAACTCGCAGTCAGACATCAAGAGAATTATGGGTCTATACCATGGCCCCTGACACTCTCACTATATATATTGGATCAGACAGGGGATCACTTTGCTATTCGTGTGATAGCAAAAGGATTTCTCTATCCAGAGTGTACCTACTACTAATACTAATACTCCTACTACTCCTACCACCCCTTCCTGTATCTATTATGTGAATATATATATATATATATATAATTCATGTGCGACTTTACAGATCCCATTCACGATTCCCCAGATTCATATCGTTGCTCGTGAATTAACCTGGTATTACCGTTCGAGATATTGTCGGATCATGCGAAAGCGAATATAGATATGATAGGTTAAAGAAGGGTGAACGGATGTTTAAAGATTTATCATCAAGTCTTTGCTCAATTCACATTCAATCAACAATGATAAAAAAAAAAAAAAAAAAAAAGAATCCATACATTTTTTTTTTTTATTTAATCAATTTGTCGATAGATTTTTTTTATCTCCTGTTTTACGTGTTTTATTATTAATTTTTTTTTTTTTTTTTTTTTTTTTTTTGCGCATGTACAAGTGCAATACCAGTGCATTGGGAATATATCTGTTGGGAAATATGTATTTCAGTTTGGTCAATAAAGGAGAAAAAAAAAAAAAATTATAACGATCATGACTGTAGAAAAATGAGAGAAATACAATGGCAATTGGTAGAGAGAATGAGAGAGAGACCATTCGGATATGTATATATATATATATATATATATATAAGGTTAAATGAGAGTGAACTTTCTCGACATGTTCAGAGACTGCTGCAAGGTAGATACTATATTTATATAATAGTATATACCCAGATGACTCTCGAGTATATTTCAAAGATAAATAAAAACGAAGCCGAGGGGACACGAACTCTCTCCAAGAAAAAAAAAAAAGAAAAAAAAAAAAAAATATATAAATAAAAAAAAAAGTGAATATATTTCAAGTTGAATAATATGTACTTAATAAAAATTTCATGTCTTATTATTACATCCAACAGATGAATACAAAAAAAAAGAAAAAAATCAGAAAAAAATAAATGAATAAATATATTTTAATAATAAAATTATAATTGAGTATTTTTTATTGTTTTTTTTTTTTTTTTTTTGAGTTTTCTGGTAGGCAGAGAAATTATTATATTGTTTAAGAGAATTTTATACTGCAGTTATAAAATAGATGGTTCAATAATGTACACATATATATATATATATATTTAATTTCACACACACATGTGACATTGTGTGTATTATAGACGTACACTCTCGTATTGGTGCATTTGCATATGAATTATGGGCTGTACCCGTAGCTGCAACTTTATTGGTTATTTAACAGCACCCACAGTGAGACGAGCTTGACAACGCGATGTGTGCCCTCGATGTTCAGCATTACATACTCTCACTCTACCACTACCATCCTCGACAGGTCATTTACATCTGTGTGTGTGTAACGCAGGTCGTATCACCGTGATATTCATCCAATGTGACAGATTGATGACTGCGACGCAAATCCAATGCTCCACTATACAAATATTTCGCAATATATATATATATATATATATATATATATATATATATATATGTATGTATCGCATTACATGTGTATCCATTTTGAAATTATAAATATTTAATTATTCAAATGCCCAAATATAATTATTTTTATTTATGATATTACCTCGATATTGATTTTGTTGTATTATCAAGAACAAATTGATATTTCATTACCGTCATATTCAAGTTTGAACACGCCGTTCACATCATTGACTCCAATAGAGCAAAACGCCATCTTCAGGTATGCTCTGTGCTATAAATGCGTTACACATATATATACATATATATATATATATACATATGCATGAGTATTACGCCTCATCCTTCGTCGAAACGTTTCTTGTTCACTTCGGTTCTGTGCTATTCGTCATTCCTTCACGTGCACCGCGCATTCCACCTTCCTATCGCTTACAGCATCCAAGTAATTTCACTCTGAACATTAATCCCTCCTGGGGTGAGTGAGTAAAAGCGTGTGAATGAGAAAATAGATCCAGGCAAAAGAAAAAAAAAAAAAAAGAGAGAGAAAAAGAAAAAAAAAATTTCCCAATTGAGTGTAAATTCAGTCAAATGAGAAGTAACTGGATAAAACCATCGATTAAAACTCTTCTCTGTCAAATTTTCATGTGCTAAAATTTATCAAGAATAAAAATAATAAATAATAAATAAATCAAGTGGGGGAAAATAAAAGAAGGAAAAATAAAAAAATTAATTGTTATTATTATTACTTTTTTTTTTGCCTCTTTTATTCAAGTGTAAATAGCAATAATTAATAATAACAATATTTACTCATTTAAATTTACAACTCTCAGTTCACGGGAAGATAGCGAATACAAAACTAACATGATCCAACAATTCATGTCCTCAGCTCTTTATCCTTTTATATGTATTTTCTCTATAGTTACGGTATAAAACTTGTGTTTTACACAATTCAATTGGAGTGATTTTATTTACTTAAGAGAAAATGAGTTTGTCTGTGACGACAATTCCCACAATTCTGTAAACAAACTGTCTTGTGTAATAGAAGTCGAATAAAGAGAAGATAAAATGGAAAAAAAGATAATACAATCTCTGTGAAATAGATATAAATTGTCAAATAGACAATATTCCCTAGATTGAAAATTTAAAAACATAAGTTACTGTGCAGTGTTGAATTAAAAATATGAAAAAGAAAAAAAATATATATATATTTTTGGCATAAATTCATAGTGAATATCATCAAAATAATGAATGAAATTGTGCGTGAAAATTTGACTGAAGGCAAAAAATAAACGATGAATATATAAAATGAATGAAGTTCCTATTGCCAATTCTAGAGTAAAGAAAAGAAAAATAAGAAAAGATTTTATAGACCAAGAGAATAAAATGTGACTGAGGCGCCTCACGACTCTTCAGTTAATATGTCGAGAGACATGTACATATAAGATCTCTAAAGTTGGATAATTTATGTATTCTCCATTCGCACATATACGAAGAGTCGAGGACACGTCGTAGACGTTTATACATTGTCGCTGTTGAGGGAAAAGTGCGAGACAGAAATAGGAAGAAAGAGAAATCGAGACAGCAGATGAGTAGGCGCACACAGAGAGACGAATTCCTAACGTAAGTTTAAACGCTTTCCCGCCAACGCAATTGAACGAATAGTATGGGTGCCAACTTGAGGAGACACGTTAGTTGCTCTGGCACGCCAAGTGATTCCCCCATATTCATCTTCACATGTACATTTAAATATATAATTAAATATTATAAAATTAATTAATCATAGATCGATAATGAATTAACTAATTTTTATATAAATAACTGTATATAAATATATGTCATTTGTGTTTACTATATATAAAGTGCAATTATAAATGTGAAATGTTGCAGTTTGGGTAATTAATGCAAGCACTTTCGGACAACGGACGCCAAACCGCCGAGTACTTCAATCAATTATCAATGTGGAAAATGTACATGTAGGTGTGTATATATTCCTGAATATGAATTTAAATGAAAAGAGAATGAGACAGAGAATAGTGAGAGAAAGAGAGAGAGAGAGAGAGAGAGAGAGAGAGAGAGTTAATATGTTATGCACGTAGAGTAACAAATGCACTATCGAATGTTATGGCAAAACCCCCGTGCAAAATAATCGTTTTCGTATCTCTGACTATGAATAATTAAAAATATGTATTTATAGTAAACCAGTGTATTTACATTGTATGTAATATTGATGTTATTGATATTTTGAGTAAATGTGAAAATAAATTGGAAAAAAATAAATAAATAATAAATAAATAAAATTTACTATATTTTTATATTAATTCTATTTAATTATCATTATTTCGTTTTTATTTTCATATCTCATCACTTTCAATATTAATTTGAATTAATATAATAACAAATACAAATTTTTTGACAGAGAAAAAAAAAATATATATATATATATATAAATAATAAAATCTATCGTGGAGAAAAAGAAAAACAATAAAAAGTGAAAGTAAAAATTGCTTGTTGAAAAGTTTAAGCTTGCAGACCATTTGTAAAGTTGGACAGGCGTACAAGAGTGAAAGGAGTAGAAAAAAAAAATAAAGAATAAAAAAAATATATATATATATATATATATATAAATATAAAAATAAAAAATTGGAGAAAAAGTGAGCAATGGAGTTGTACGATAAACGGTAGCGTTTGAAAAAACTTTCCGGTTAAAATTACTCACTTCTCACTCTATCTTTATCCGTTTTCTCCTCGTTTTTTTCATTCTTGTTCAACCGATGCCGCAATATAGCAATAGAATACCAGAGCAATGCAATGTACGAGTAGACGAAAGGGGATGGTGAGAATATAGATGGTGGGGTAAAGAGTGAAGATGGTAAAGTTGAAAGAGCACACTGACCACAGGGATTTTCACACCGAGTAATTTTGCTGAGCGTGCGAAAACTGTTTTCATGGACAACTTCTATCTACACATATACAAACTCATTCATACATATATATATATATATTAATATGAAGTCACTTCTGCATCAAGGCACAGTCGTACATTCATAAATAATAAATTTTTTCTTCCTTAAAATACATCACACAATCTTTGAAAAAAAAAAAAAAATATTTATATATATATATATGTATATAAATTTATATTTTTAATTTTATTTGAATATTAAAAAAATAAGTGATAAAAAATTCTTGGCAGAATAGATAAACGCGAGTGTCGCAAAGATCGATGGGATATTAGAGAATATGAGCGAGTAAAGTTACGAAGATGTGGCGTTAAAATACGAAATTGTTCAGCTTTTATATATATATATATATATATATATATATATGTGGATAGACAGTACATTGAAAATTCAACGTCGTCACTAACCGTCTAAAGAATATTAAATCACGATTTCCACACACGTTTTATGTATATAAAAAATATATATTAGATATAATGCATTGTATATATTACAATAGTGGAATGTACAATGTACGACATTATTATATGTATATTTAGAGGACAGAATAAGTCGATATTTAAAAAAAATAACAAAATGATATAGTCACTCAATGAAATATTTAGCTTGTTCTATTTCTTATACGTGTATATATCTATTTATTGTATATCTTTGACTTGAATTATTTTATTTTATTCATTTATTCATTTTCTAACAATTCACTCGTTATTCTTGATGCGAATAAATGCAACATTTCAATAGATTGAAATCACAAACCAAGAAAATTCCATTTTTCCATTCAACATTGTAGAAAATATTGCATACAAAAATAATTATATTACAAATAGCCAAGTAATTATTATAGTTTTCAAGTAGTATAATATTTATGAAAAATAATTTGTCGGAGTGGAATAAAAAATGGAAATTAATCTTGGAATTAATTTTTTTTTTTTTTTTTGATGGTGTAATTTTTTTCTCTTCTCTCTTTTTTCTTGCATAATAAAATTATTAAAATGAATTTATTATTACTATTTTTTTTTTTTTTTTCTTCTTCTTCTTTTCATCAATTCTATCATACACTTATTCTTGAGAGTGCGGTGAAACGGAATTTTTCATGAGAACGTGAATACTTCGATTTAGCTCGAATTTCACAAAAATTTTTTCCTCACTCCCCCTCATCATTCTCCAGATATTTTCAACATTATTATTATTATTATTATTATTATTGCTATTTTTTTTTCTTACATTTCAATTCTACCATCAATATGACCAGCTTTTGTGGCACTCGTCAGATTTCATCGTGACCCCTCACACCAACATCACACAACTCGTATTTTTATTACTCTGATTGTTCTTGGTGGTGCTGAAGAAATAGAAGAAAACGTATAAAACAAAATATATATATATATATATCTTTGCATTTTTCAGTGTTGAATTCATCTACATTGCATCTGTTATACAACTGTATATACATACATATATTCTTGAACAATTTTTTTCTTTTCTTTTTTATTTTTATTATTATTATTATTCTTTTTTTTTTCCTCCTCCAGTTTAATCACTTTCAGCATTTCATTGCAATATTGAATCGACCAGGAGAAGTAGAGTGATATTTCTATTCTCTCGCTGGTTTCTCATCACAATATATATTTCAAAAAAAAATATCCAAATGTCTAACTTTTACAATTTTTTTTTTTGTTTTTTTTCTCAACTTCTTTTTTTTTTTTTTTTTTTTTCTTTTCACACCGTTCACCATTTGGCCCCGATCAATCTTCATTTCATTGCAATCCTGCACCGACCACAAACAAAAATTACAAATGAATCCACTATAGATCTTTCCTTATCTCCGTCTTCACGCTATATTTCTCATATCAAAGTCACTATTAATATTCATTTCAATTAAAAAGAAAAAAAAATATATATATTTCATCATGTATCTTTTTATCATTATTATTATTGTATTGTTTTTTTTTTTAAATTTTTTTTTTGTGTTGTTGTTGTTTATATATATTTTTATACAGTGTGTCTTGTCATATATAACTCTTTTCCTTTGTCGTATTGTGTTGATGTCGTTGGCGGTGTATGATGGGGACAGTGGCACTGTTGTCCACTCTTTGTATATTTTGTATTGCTACAGTGGTGCCACCAACATTTTCGACAATATAATGTGTGTAGAATGTCCACTTTGACATAAACCAGCGATGTTGGTCGTTAAATTTTGTCGTAAATTTCAGGTATGAGACCTTAGCAGTTGTATATGTGAATGTGATAGATAACACGATGACCAGTGACGTCATATCACAGTTAATTGAAATTAATGACCGTTGAGAAATGCGAGGGAAAAAAAAAAAATAATAATAATAATAATAATGCTAGAAAAATATGAATATAAAAAAAAACCTCAGGCAAAATAAAATAAATTATTTCTTGTAATTTTTTTTTTATTTTTTTATTTTTTATTTTTACAGCTATTTTGATATCTGAGTTTATTTTTTGATGTGAAAATATTGTTAAATATACTGTAATTGATTTAGATAAGTGAACATGCCGTATCTGAACCTTCAGTTATCAATGTGGATAATATTGTTACAGTGTGACTATACTCGTCTGTATAAAATAGATGATATAATTGTCCGAATTCTCCTTGAAAAAAAAAAAAAAAGAAAAAAAAGAAAAAAAAGAAAAAAAAGAAGTTGAATTTTTTACTTGTACATGAATTTATTTATAAAATATAAATAATAAATACCTTTATATAGATATTTCAAGATGAATAATAACATTGACATTTTTTTAATATAATTGAACAATAATGCATAGCATAATTCACTGTAGTTAACATTCATTAATTCAAGCTTGCACTTATTCATTTTTACCTAAAATAAATTAATATAATTATATGAAAAAAATTTTAAATATATTTACTGTTTTTATTGATTTGTTTAATATTATACTCACCATTGATGATTCGATAGAATTTATAGTACGACATATAAATGTTGAATGTAATGTTTCATTCAAAGATTTGACTTCATTACCAATATTGAATATTAATTTTTTCCTGGTTTTGACCAGTTGGTCTATTGAATTTCGCGATAAATACTCGAGTGAAGGTATAAAGCTATATTTAAAATTTCGATTTGTCACTTTAAATTGATGAAAATTTCTTTGAATCTGACAAAAATAATATCCATATAAATTATTATGGACACATCTACATATATTATTGATTGCTATATCAAAATTATTCCAATACGTTTTGGCTTTATAAATAACTTGATTGTGACTAAATAAATCATTGAATTCTTTATACAACAAACTATAATTTGATTTATTTGATGTTTCAATTTTGCGAAAAACAGTTGATCCAAATGACACAATATCACTTAATGTTACATTTAACTTCTCAATAGATTTTGCATTTACCCCATTATTTTCCCCAATAAATAATATAGATACACCCAATGTCAATATCAAATACTTGAAATTTATCATTATTAAATATATTTAATTATCACCGACTAGTTAGTCACGTATACCAACACAAACTGTCGTTTTAGAATCAATTCAATGATATAAATACAACGATTCTAATTACTCTCGAGAACATTCAGCATAAAACACGTCATTTAATAATTGAAAATTTTATAAAAATATAACAGAAAATGATGATTTTTATGCTACTAAACAATATATTACGTAAAAATAATATTATTATCTAATGAATTATTGATAAAATAATAAAGTTCAAAGTGAAATAAAAGAAAAATAAGATGAAATAAAATTCTCATAAAAATTTGTGTTGTAGTACAATTTGACCTAAGGCATTCACCACTTTTGATCCGACTATTTATACGATATATTTAAAATTACCACGTAGATGAAATGAAAATTTGTATCTACCCATAGAGTTTTATGCATACAAGCGGGAAAATAATCTCGGAAAAGTTGTGCGTACGTTTACATTATACCTACATACATACATACATACACACACACACAAATACGCATGTTCATAAAGCGCTTAATACTGAGATTGCGGATATGGCGCTGGTAAAATTCATTTCCGTGGAGAAACAAATGCTGACAGTGTGAAAATAATTTTTGTAAAATAAACATGTGTATATATATATTTAATTTTATATAATAATAAAATAATATAATGTGTTTTTTTTTTTTGTTTTGTTTATTCAGACAGATACGATGTATATATCAAATAAAATGAATTAAAGATAATTTTTATTTCTCCATCGTGAACGTAGCAGGTGGTTTATATTAGCTGAATACACATTTGGCAACTTATTCAAAGCGGAATATAATTCCTGGTAATTTCCATCTTTTGACTTACACTTGCGTATTATATTATAATTCAATTGATTATTATTCAACAGTGGAGATTGAAATAGAAATAATATTTAAAATTATTTTTACTTGATATTATGAATATTCAAATACACGCATTTTAAATATTTTAATAAACCTCAACTACATTTATTATTGATCAATCAATTTTAACATTGCACATGTGAAAATTTATTATTTATTGTTATTCATTATTAAATACATGTGTAATAAATAAATTATTATCTGAAATATTTTTAATTGAGAAAAAAAAAAAAAAGTAAACAAAATTTTACTTTTGAGAACGGTGTAATGGAAAATTAAATGGCATTAATTTTGAATCATTTAACATTTAATTAATTTACTCGACGTTTGTCGTGCTCGTCACTGTTCTTCTAAATAAATCATGACAATAGTAGGAAATTATAGATGAATTACTCACGAGCACTCTCTTCATTAAATTATAATTGTGATAAATTCAATATTTCTCTCAATTCCATAAAAAATTTCCTATTAAAATGAACATTTTACAGTAAAAAAAAAAAAAAAAAAAAAAAAATCTTTGATTATATTTCCAATAAAAATATCAGTTAATCCAATTTGCTTGTGAATTAATAAAAATAATTTCTCAAAACTAGAATGACATTTTAATATATTATGTGAGACCAAATATTATTAAAGTCTTGCATATTCGAGTATTTTCAATCCGAATTTGAAACAAATAAAACGGAAAATAAAATATGTACAAAAAAAAAAATAATAATAACAATAATTATTTAATTTAAAAAAATAATAATAATAAAATCCATCCATTTATAACTACGAATGTTGAAGTGAAACATCCGGTAAGGTCACAATGCATATTTCATTTTTAATTTTGGAAATGGCCCCGCCGGGGTGTTGTTCCGTTTTCCGGGTGAGGTATAGCACACAAATATACAGGTGATTGGTATGAGTCACGTAGGAGTGTAGTATGTGTATAAACATAACGTCAAGTCCACCGGGAACAACCAACGAAAAGCCTCTGAATTCTCTTTTTCCTCTTTATCACCCCCTTCACTATTATATCTCGCTGTGTGTCTTTGTCACTAGCACATCACGTATTGCCCCGCTTGCTTTACTCCCAACGCATTTCAACGCAAAACGACGTGCCATCGTCGTCACGGGAACAGACTCTCGTTTTATTTTACCCCGATAAACAATTGTCCCACGAGAATCATCTTTTATTTTTCACACTAAGCATGTATATACATATAGATACAATCAGCAGATGAAGAAGAGAAAAAAACAAAAAAACAAAAAAGATACAAAGATAATGAATATATACATTTTTTTTTTCTTCTTTCACCTGTAATTAAATTTTTTTCTTTTTTTTTTTTTGATTTCATAAATTATTAAACAACAGACAGTGACAAATAAATGTGAAGAAAAAAACAAAAAAAACTTCCCATAAAAAATCCTTTTTTTAATGTCAATTAATTTTGAATTTAAGTCTAAAAGCGAATAGATTTCCCTACTACTACTACTACTACTACTACTAATATAAAGAATATATATATATATATTCCCTTGGTGGAGATTGACAAAGTCATTTTGCTTTTTACAAGTTTTATCCCCGGACGGAGCATTACCTGCGGAAATTGTCCGGAGACTTTTCCGCTAAGGCAACTCTTCTATACACCAACTATATGTATATATTTACAATTCTTTTGCTTGTTAAAATTTTTATTTTTTTTATTTTTTTTTATATTCATTTTTTTGACGCGTCCAGTCTACAAATATATATAGTAAAGATTTATTTATTTATTTATTTATTTATTTTTTTTTCGCACATTGCGCGCAATTGGATTTTAATTTTTTGACATGTTGAATCGCAACCCCGTGGTATGAGGAAATTCCTGTAATTATTATCTCGCTCTTGCCAACCAACTAGTGGCAATTTAATCATTGAAAAATTTTATCGGTAAACAAGTTGGCATATAAATATATCTGTATTAATTTTTGTATATTTTCTTCTACTTCTTTTTTTTTTTTTGTTTCTTAAATATTTACAATCTACATAATAAATTGTAAAATTATAAAAAAACAAAAAAAAAACAAAAAAAAACTAAAAAAAAAATTTCTTTTTTTTTTTTTAATTTTGTTTCTTTCCACAGTTTTACTCTACGGTACAAAGAAAATTCCTTAATGTTGTATGGACGAGCTACTGATATTTTGGGAGTAGACAGTATGAAAAGAAACAAAATACTGTTGCAAGTCTAGAGTTATTTCTGGATAACGATCGAAGAGGCAATGTACACTGTAAAGATATCTGTATATAATATATATTGTCGCGCGCGTGTGTGTGTGTGTGTATAAGTAACTGGATTGTTCGTATGTATCTATGTATCTATGTATTTGTGTCTGTGAGAAAGAGTGAAAAGATAGTCCGAGGGGAAAAGAAAAATGTTAGTTGAACTCATGACCTCTCTTGCCTCCCGCTCGCAAGCTCGCAAACTCACTACTAATAAAATTCTGTACAACCAGAAATTTCGTTGAGTTTATTGTAGCAATTATTAAATAAATAGAAAATAAAAAAGAATAAATAAATTTAAAAAAAAAAATTGAAATATACAAAAATTTATATTGAATATTATTTTGAAATATTTAAATTATTCAAATATAATTTTAATATCGTTGAAATTATATCATTGCAACATACGAGACATCTATACATTGTCAAGAAAACTATAATATCAACAATTTAAACGCTCTTTAGATATTATCAAGGAGAAATTTAACATTTAAACTTTTATTCATTAAAACTTTTAATAGTTATTGAATTTTTTTTTTTTAAATTTATTATTATAATTATAAATAATTAAAAAAATTATTTATGATTGTTGGATACAGATAAGCGATGATTTTTATATTTATTTTACGTTGGCAAAGTGTCTCGAATGTGTCGTCAAGTCAGTGAAAATAACCTGGTAAAACAGTGGGGAAAAGGGAACATCTAATAATAAATCGTACAAAATTCGTTCTCTTCTTTCATTTTGACACTGTGTCCGATTACCTTTGTTGCGGGAGTTCATGAAACGACATTTGTCGTCTACATAATACAATAATTGTGATTAAATTTTTTACGTGTAAATTGTTTCATTTACCAAAAGAAAGGAAGAGAAAAAATAATAATAATAATAACCACAACAAATCGACAGATAAAAAAAAAAAAAAAAAAATTGAAAAGTGTAAAAATATATAAATATAAAATTAAATAAATCCAATTGAATACAATTATTTTATCAATAAAAATTTTAAATGAAAATAAGAGTGTCGATATTACATTGATATCATATTACACCCGAGTAATTTGAATTTTTCACGCGTGGAAATGTAAGATCCGCAAATTGAAAGTAATTCTAAATAAAGAACAAGAAAGAGCGAGAGAGAGAGAGAGAGAGATGATGATGATGATGATGATGATGTTGATGAAGATGATGATATTAATGGTGATGGTGGGGTCGTTCAAAGAAAGAAAACCGATAGAGTAAAGACAGAATGGTAGAACGTAGTGAATGCAGTGTTGAGGAGAGTAGTAATGGTGCATCTCACCACGATGATGTGTCAATAAATGCTAATATAATTATAAAAAATCGATTTCAACCGTCAGAAATAATAAATAATACGAACAATAATAGATTTTCAATATTCAAATGGTTTAAACGTAATGCAAATGCATCAGAACGTCCATTAAACCATCACCAAATTATTGATGATAATCTAAATGTGTCAGAAGTGTCAAGTTCTGAGAGTGTTGATACATATTACAGTACAGCAACAGTAAAAAGTTTTGCATTTCATTCGGGAACACTTGAAACATCGTCAACAATACCAATTAATTTAAATATATTACAAGAAAATCAACGTGAAGTTGGACCATTTGCATCGGGTGCATCAAAAGTCATTGGTAAAATTGGCAACGACTCAACAAATGTCACTCAAACACTTCCTGCCAATGCACTATCACGTAGTCGTGATATTACAACTCGTTATTCATTACAATCGTGTACTACTGGCACTGGATCATGCAACAATATCAACAACAGTCATCAATGTGGAGTGTCCAATTCACTGAGGCCATTGGACAATCATTCGGGTGAACGTCGACTTCATGTAAGAGGCAAAAGACGTGCACCCAATCCACCCGTGGCGAATTCAAGGCCTGACAGTGTCTGTACGGTGAACGTGGCGATCAGTAGTAGACAGAGAAAACGAAGACCAGCACCGAAACCTCCAGACTCTACGATTTCCATTCAAAACCGTGAAACGAACGTTATGGATTCTAGTGGTGGTGGTAGTGGCGATAAAAATGTGACAACAAAGCAATCGAATGAAACAGTAAAAGTAAATAAAAGTCAACAGTCAATTAGCAACGACACTTTGGTATTACGCGGAGGTGTTTTGATGTCAAAACGCGAGATATCTGCACCAATTAAATTACCAACTAGTAGTTCAAGTAGTTCATCGTCATCTAGTGCTATTAATCAAAGAAGCGGAGTGACAGTTGGTTCTCCAACTGGCTCAGCAATGCCACGTCCGTGGTATAAACGCAGTGTCTTTGAAAATTCATCGAAAAAAATTGATAACTCACGTGCACCAGGGTCAAGTGATACTGGAGATGATTGTATATCATCAACATCAATAAAATCTAATGAGAATCATCATCAATTGGAAAAAAGTCCAAATGAAGGTTCATTGTCACGATTAAAATTTTTTAATCGTGATAAAACCACGGATGATAAGCGAAAAGATATAAAACGACGATCGGGATTGTCAATATTGACGAATATTAGCGAATTAGATAAGGAAGCAGCTGCCATTGTTCAAGAAGAACAGGCACGAACGCGTGCGTTATTAATAAAACAAACATCATTGTTAAGTGAAAAAATAGAAAAACGTACACTTGATAATCACCAGGAAGTAATTCAAGACTTGGTAACATCAGCAATTGAAAATTCACCAAGACGTGGTACACGTGCATTAATCTCAAAGTTCAATGCCATTGGAAATATCACAAAAGTCACTGTAAATTCAAGTTTTTTTAATAAAAACACGTATGCCAAAGATCAGGATAATTTAAAAGTCACAAATGACGATTGGCAATGTAAAACAACATCAGATAAAAATTCCAAAGTACATCCAGATCTATCGCAATATTTTCCACAATGTGGCAGTCCAAAAGTACAACGTAGCAATCAAAATTTAAAAAGTTCAATTAATGAATCACGTCTGTCATTTTTTTATGGTACAAATGATAATATTTTATTGAATGAAAAATCAGAAATTGATGTAGAAAAAAAAATAACAAAAAAAAAAGAGGACAAAGATGAAAATTCAATCAATGACGTTACTAATAGACTAACAGCACTTCAAAGTATGATCACTAAAAATTCATTTGACAATGTCCAACGTTCAAGTCCAATTGCAACTAGATCTGCTATAAAATCTCATAAAGAATGGATTATTGATGATAATGATGATAATAGTAAAGTACCAGATAAGCAAAAAGTTTCAAGTTACCACGAGAATTCACCAAAACTTTCACGAACAAGAGTTTTTACAACTGAGGGTGAAAAGAAAACCGAGAAAATTGAAGCCATTCAACGTGAGTTTACAAACATATTTGAGGCAATGGATAAGCAACAGTTGACTTCAACTAACTTTAATCCTTCCAATCAATGTTTGGATAAAGGAAAAAAATACCAACAAGTTGGAACATCAAGTCAAGTGAATAAGGTATTAGATATTTTAGTGGAAAAGCAAAAAATTGGGAAAAATAGTTTGTTAGAAAATAATCAAAAGTGTGAAAGCAAACCAAGGACTTCATTATTATTAAATAAAATTGAGGATCCAACGACAATGGGCTTGAAAGAAATGTTAAAAGAAATGAAACATTCATTACCAAAAAGGCCAAAACCCAAACGAACAATAGATAAAAAAATAACAGCAGTCACCACCACTGATCAAACAACAGAATCAAGTCCATCAAGTTCCAATCTATTAAATCCCGTAAAAGTTATTTATCCACCAATAATTAATATTGCACCTTCGAGAGAAACAGAATTAATTGAAGAAAAAAAACGTAATTATGTACAACAGCAACATAAAATTTCATCGGCAGTTCAAACCTCGGGCAATGTCCGTAAAATTATAACAAATCCTCTACCATCATCACCATCGGCATCATCATCATCATCATCAGCTACAACTACTGGTACAGCTGCTGCACCCATGTCCATTCTATCATCATCTCCTTCAACATCTCAATGCCAGTATGATAATATTGTTTATAAAACAATGCGAAATAAATTTCAACTAATGCGACCACGAGAATTTGCTGCCATTGGTGCAATAAAAAAATTAAAATATTCAGAAGACAATGACAATACTTATGCCAATGTTATTGAACAATCATTGTATGCTAATGCATTTGTATTGCCATCGAGAAATCACGAAATTATTCCAAATAATTTAGCATGGAGTAAAAAATGTAATAAAAAATCAAAATTCACTGAACTTGGTATTGATGATGATGAATCACAATTGCAATTTGATGATAACTACGGTGAAATGTCTACTTCATTGCCTTTTTCTCGTGATTATCTTCAAGATGTTGGTAAGTTCATTGTCCCAATGGAAATGATTCACTCACTCTATTTTTAATATTTATGAATCAGTTACTAAACTTGAAAATTTATTTAAGAATGACTGTCTGTATCTATATAAATACGTTGTCCCCCATGGGCTCACAATATAATACTGACACTGAAAATATATAATGTATAAACTTTCATTTACATGAATAATTTGATGGATTCTCCTGAAGAAAATATTGTCGATATAAATAAATTAAATAATACTGAACTAAACTTATGAAAAATGCACAAGTTTGGATTGAATTTCTCTCACATTTCATGTGTCCTCAACTACTGCGCAACAATGTACATGCGCGTGAAATTTCGAAACAAATTGTACGACGAAAACGCTAGTAGGAAAAGGCGGGAAATTGAAGACATGCGCGTACTAGCCCGGGATTTTTAAAACAAGAATCGTGACAATATGGCGTTGTATTGTTTTGTTCATTTTTTTCAATCATCTTTGTTATTACAGTAAAAATATTTTCATGCACACAAAAGTGGATTTATGATTTTCGAATATTAATTATGTAGTATATCAATAAAATTTTATTTTCAATCATGTCTGATAGATTTATTCGCTGTGCATTACAGAAAATAAAAAAAATAATATGCAAGCAATGGCTATGGTAGAGAAAAAAATGAATACAATGGCAGTGAATCGTTTGATAAGAAAATTGGAGGGTGCGATAGCGTCCGGAAATCATCAACAAGCTGCGGGATTTGCAAAAGAATTGGCAAGATTAAAAATTCAGTGTTCAGTGATAAGACATCGACCAAAAAATGCTGATATACTCAATGTCGATATGTATATAGAAGATCGTTTAGCTCATCAAGGACCGATTCCACTTCAGGTAATTGCAAAATAGGATAAAAATAATCCATTAACCTCAAAGACTTTCATTTAGATAATTAAATGAATTTATGACATATTAGCTACCATTATTGATGACTGTAGCACAATTGAAAGATAAAATATCAAAGGATTTTAATATACCTGGTAATGTTCAACGTTGGATTATCAACAATACATTGGCAGAAAATAATGATGCCACTTTGACTGATCTTCGTGCTGTTGAGGGGTCACCAGTATTTCTATATCTCGTTGCACCAGGTAAAATTTATTCGTGCCTTTGAATTTGTTTTTTTTTTTTTTTTTCATCTGTATTATAAAAAAAAAAAATTTGTTTTATTTGGAAGCATGAAACTAAAGTTGAACGATAATAAATTTTTAGATTTACAGATTATTGATCCGGAAAAAAAATCAATACCAGTACTGGATCACAATAATATTGATCAATTCATTAATAATAATCACGGCAATAATATTGATATTTCTAAAATAATAACTGATGAAACTAAAAAAATATATGTAGAAAATAATAATAATGAAGAATCAAATGATGATGATAATGATGATGAAGACAATTTTGTACAAGTTGTGTTTGATCCAGTCGTTGACAATGTAATAGCAGATAAGATGGATGTTTCTTACGAATTACCAAAGGTATCACCTCTATCAATCTATAAAATTTATCCTAATCCATTTATTCATAACTATTGATAATAAATTTTTTTTCTCTTTTGTTTTTAGGCGCCTAAACAGTTAATTATAGAATCAAGCCAACCAAAAAATCCAGAAATAACTATGGAAGTTGAATGTACACAAGATATTAATGATATTGAACGAGAAGGTGCCGCTGCTGCAATTATTGAAAAAACTGAATCACAAGGATATCAAAAATTAATAATGCTAGAACTTTGCGATCTCGTACTAAATACTGATTCTTTCGTGTGTCCGATTTGTTTTGACAAATGTGATCAAAATAAAGGTGTCATATTGCGCAGTTGCCTTCACACATTTTGCAGGTACAATAGATGAGAATGAAAAAAAAATAAATAAATAAATTCATAATCGTAAATATATTTTTTTTATTTAACTTGAATAGAAATTGTTTAGTGGACACAATAAAACATTGTGAAGATGCTGAAGTTAAATGTCCTTATAGAGATTCCACTTACTCTTGCCAATCATCAATTCAAGAGCGTGAGATAAAAGCTGTGAGTGAAATATTTATTATTTAATTAAAATTATATACATCAATTTTTTTTTATTAATGTGATTTTTTAAACGTCAAAAAAAAATTTTATTTCAGCTCGTCGATCCTAATATTTATGAAAAGCATCTTGCTAAATCAATGTCACAAGCAGAATGTAGCGCTGGTGAAAATGCATTTCACTGTAAAACACCCAATTGCATTGGCTGGTGTGTTCGAGAAGACAAACCCTATCATTTTCTCTGCCCAACTTGTCACCAAACCAATTGTCTGATGTGTGAGGTATATAATTGACATTTTTTTGTTTGAATGAGACGTGATGTAGTCAACACAAAAAAAAATGAATAATAATTTTTCTTTGCAATCAGGCTATACATGAAGGGCAAGATTGTCAAGAATATCAGGAAGATATTCGTATGAGATGCGAACCGGATTACGAATCAAAGCGAACGGCATTGATGTTCGAAAAAATGCTTGCTAATGGCGATGCCATGTATTGTCCTACTTGTAATGCTATACTAACAAAAAAATTGGGATGTGACTGGTTGAAATGTGTCATGTGTAAAACAGAGATTTGTTGGATAACCAAAGGACCGAGATGGGGACCCAATGTAAAGCTAAAAATTTTTTTCTACTTCATCTTATAATTTAAATTTAAAATTATCAATTGAAAATTTTTTTTTTTCAGGGTCCTGGTGATATTTCTGGCGGCTGTAAATGTAATGTAAATGGAATAAAGTGTCATCCTAAATGCAATTATTGTCATTGATAATGATCAAATTTATGATAAACTAGAAGTAAAAAAAAAAAATGGATTTAAATTTTTACTGATACGTCGCGATAAAAATATACGTTATTAAATGTTTTTTTGCATTATTTCTGTTTATTCTTTTTATTTGTTTCCATAGAATTTGTGACTATTGTATAAATAAAAATTTCTTTTTCACTACTTTCGGCTCCGTATTTTTTAATATACTTTGGTAGCCCTGAAGCAAAACCTGGTGAAAAAAATTCATATCGTAGCATCCAATTACAGAATAAATAAAAGTGAATCTTATTGAAAAAAAAAAAAAAACAACAAAAAACAAAACAAAAAAGAACAGATAATCTAAAGATATGATCATTGTGCGCAGGCGCAATTTTATCCAAGTATGAAATTGAATACATTGTACATCCGCTTCATCTATCAGTTATCGAAAACAACGTAGTCTTATGTCATACGAACAAGTGCACAACGCCGATCAAACTTGGCTGTGAATGCCATTCCATCTACACTGTATTCTTACCGTATATAATTCAGTGAGTTTTTACACAATTTTTATTTCAAAAAATTAAATATATCATATAATTATTTGTTCATTTTTATATTTTTCAATCGAATAATTTTTTTCTACAAAAAAAGGTAGAAGAAAATATACACCAGTGGTACAACAATGGAAGATGTAAATGATTTATTAAGAAAATTAGAAAATGCAATAGCATCGGGGGATCATAAACATGCAGCTAAATTGGCTGAAGAATCCGCCAAATTAGAGATTCAATGTTCAATAAGGAGGAATGAACCCGGAAATTCAAATTCTATGAATATTCATGTGTATATTGAAGATCGTTTGACTCATCAGGGTCCGATAATTCTTAAGGTAACTAAACAATATAAAAATAAAAATTATCAATTAATTTTTTATTACGAATTAGCTCGCATCATCGATGACAATAGAACAGTTGAAGAAAAAATTTTCTGATACTTTAAATATACCGGAAAATATTCAACGTTGGGCTTTTAATCATACAATAATTGAAAATAATAACGTAACTCTCTGTGATCTACATGTGACTGAAGGTTCAACGTTATTTTTACATCTCGTAGCACCAGGTAAAAAATATTTACAAACTGGAATTTTATATATTTTTTTGTTTTCTCAATTTGAAACATTGAAATCTTCTATTTGACTATTCATAAATTTTTACATTTAAAAATATACAATTCAACAAAACTAGATATACAAATGATGAAAAATAATTTCACATCCCGTGAAAATAACAATAATGTGGATGATTCAAGTACAATAGAAGAAGAGCCTGTGAACTTTTTCGGCAGTGATGATGGATACAGTGACGATAATGAGGGTGAATCAAACGTATTGCATAAAAATGACGAAGAAAATGGTGCAAAAAATTTATTAGAATATGAAAAATTAATAACTATGGGCAACCAAAATATTGCACCAAATACTGATATTATTGAATGTCCAATTTGTTTTACTCAATATGGTCCATTGGAAGGCATAAAATTGCACAATTGTCTTCACGAATTTTGCAGGTATGAAACAAACAAAAAAAAAGTATAAAATAAATAAATATCTAACTATCATCTCACTCAAAAATGTGAAATAGGGAGTGTCTAATAAATACAGTGAAACATTGCGATACACCAGAAGTAAAATGTCCATATGGTAATGAAACATACGCATGTGAATCAACAATACAAGAGCGTGAAATAAAAGCTGTAAGTGAATGTTCATTGTCAATTTTAATTTTAATTTCAATTTTAATTGTTTAAATGAAGGAAAGAAAATTTACTTTAGCTAGTAGATCCAGATGTTTATCAACAATATCTAATGAGATCAATCATCCAAGCAGAAAACGTCGCAGGAAATGAAGCATATCATTGCAAAACACCTAATTGTATCGGATGGTGTTTATACGATGACGAGCGAAATCATTTTACATGTCCAAATTGTGAGAAGACGAATTGTCTAAATTGTCACGTGAGTAATTTCATTGATATATCATTTTTGAATTTTACTTAAAAATATTAAAATATAAAAGATGAAATAATAAATACGTACATAATTTTTTATCACCTTCTAGGCAATTCATGAAGGAAAAACTTGCGTGGAATATGTGATAGAACTTACCTCACCTGAATATGATTATGAGCATGAAAGAAGAGAAACTGAAAAAATTATTTATTCTATGCTTCAAAGTGGAAACGCCATGATTTGCCCACAATGTGGAACGACAGTAGAAAAAACAGGAGGATGTGATGGTCTAACATGTACAAGATGTCGGATTGACCTATGTTGGGCCACAAAGGGACCACGATGGGGACCAAACGTATGTTATATTGACTTTTATCCATACTTGAATTAATTGTCAATCCAAAAAAAAAAAAATTTCCACAGGGTCGTGGTGATACGTCTGGTGGGTGTCAATGTAAGCCAAATCGTCGATGTCATCCAGACTGCAGAAATTGTCATTAATTATAAGTAATTCAGATCAACATTCAGAAAAACAATAAAATACTTTCATTTTTATAATCAATGAAATTTTTTTTCTCATTTTTTTTTTATTTTCATATGAATTGTCATTAATAATAACCGATTATTATTCAGTAATTATTTCAGTTTCATTTTTGACTTTATCAATTTCATTTTTATTTATTTGATCCAACCTCGAGACAAAAGTTGACTGATGATGAGTGAGTTGTCTACAGAGATTACCACCAGCCGCAGTTTGCAATGTTTGAACTAATCCACTTCTTACTGTAGTTATATCCATCTTACCGTACTTCAGGAAATCGTTGACGTTGAGTAACGTACTGTCGAGAATTCCAGCTGGAACGCGAATGCGAACGCAAAAAGAAAAAGAAATAGATTGGTAAATGAAAGAGAACGTAGAAAAAAAAAGACAACAATGTGGATGGGAGAAAATAAATACAAATAAACTAATGATTGTTGCAAATTGGAGAAAAACTTCTTTTTTTTTTTTCCTCAATATAAAAATAATTTACTCACCTATTAAAATCATTTGTGGTGTTTTCCGTAATATTTTTTGTAATGCTCCAACATTTGGCTCTGGACAAAATACGAGCGCTCCAGGCGCATTAAATAATGGCATTGTCGCCTCATAAACCGAATTAGACAATGCAATATTTATCACATTTTTACCATACCATTTCAAATACATATTTTCACGACGTAGTGCAATTGCAAAATCAAATTCATCCTCACTGCGAATTGAATTTTTATGCAAAAATGCAACCATTCGTGAATTGTTGAACCAATTGAAACATTCACGTGCAATTATGCGATCATATGGACTGTCTTTTACATCTCGAGATTTTTGATTAGATATTATATTTTCGCATAATTCCCATATTGGTTTTGTTTCACGTTCAACTGGATAAAATGGTGTCATGAATTTATCAAATAGAGCTCGAGTATAGTGTGGTTTTCGCGGCTTTGTAATATTTATTTTGCCACGATAACGTTTTTGTTCCACTGCCAATTGTCGTGGGATTAAACGAAATACTGAAATGAAAAAGAAAAAAAGAAAAAAAATGATAATTTTATAAATAATTAATATATATATATTTTTTTTTCATTTATTGGTAACAGAAGAATTGAATTATTATTATTTTTTTTTTCTCACTTTTAAATAATTTCAACAGTACACGGATCGATTGGTGCAAAAAATTTGTCCTTTTATTATTTCACAATTGAGTTATAAGTGATTTATGAAAACAAAAAAAAAATTATTTTTTAATGCGACAGGACAAAGTACAAAATTATATTTACAAAAAATAATAATAATTAATATTCGTTAATTAAAGAAAAATATAATTCTAAAAAAATATTTTTGTACCTTTTAATTAGTTAATTGTTCACTTGAAATTGATTGTATTTATTGATAAGGCACATTGGAATTATTTTTCATTCATACATACACAAATAATATTTTCATGTGCATTAATATATATATATATAAACGGCATTACACATACATATGTATGTATATGATCTTATTTAATTATGGAAAAGTAAGTACTTCGTTAATTATTAGATATGATGGTTACATATAAAATACTTGATTTTATAAAGAATTCATAATTATTACAGTTTGTAGAATACAAAAAAAAAATTATTTTATGCAATAAAATTGATCGTTCCACTGCAATAATTACTCGTCTCGTGTCTCATTTCAATATTATCACCGAAATTTAATGATTTACGATTTTTACCAAGTCTTAACATGGATTTCAAGCCTTTTTTTCGCGATCTTTTATCCAATGCCGAATTTAATGACGCTTGCTTAACATCACCACGAGTATTTGAAAATCCCTCGCCATCCTGCTCCTCCTTGAAATGATTGTTCAATGCTGGTACATCAACATTAACATGCTCATCATCAACTAACCAGTGTTTCCGTGGCGATGTAAATTTATTATTGCAACCGGGTATTGTATAGACATAATCGGATTGCGCAGTGTCGATTGTATTTTTTTCAAAACGTTTGCGATTAATTTCAAATGAACTTTCACCAGCACTCTGAATTTTTTCCGCATCCAATGACAATTTATTTGAATCTTCGCCACCACCAACACTACCACTACTGTTACCCTGCATTGATTCTAATTTATTACCAACCTCATTTCCTTTATTATTTTCCCGTCCCTCACGCAATTTTTTATTCTTCTTGTATGTATCAGTATTTTTAGCGTCCAACGCTGCATGCCTTTTTTCGGACATACTCTGCCTACCAATAGCATCACGTGAAAATTTATTACCTATTGATGAATTATTAAATTCCTCCAACGACAATTGACTGTCATAAGTTAAATCACCTGAATATTGACTATCCTTATCGTCAATTATTTTTTTAACATCACTCGTGAATTTTGAATTATCAGCTGAACTTGTTGTTTCTTCAATTAAAATTAATTCTTTATCATCTTCACCACTACGCTGCTGTCCAATTAATTTTTTTGTATTACTGCCAGTTGAATCGATCCAAGTTTTATTTGTTGCTAAACAATAACTTTCATTACGTAAACTATTTTTATTATACTGTTCGGTTAAACGTTCAATAACTGGATTCCACGGTGATGATATTAAATTACAAGGAGTAGACGTCGGTGTTGTTGTTGTTGTTGTTGTTGTTGTTGTTGTCGTCGTTGCAGTTGTCATATCATCTATATCCATTTGATTATTTATATTATTATTTTCCACAAGTCTATTACCACTTTCAGATTTAATATCATCTGATATATAAATACTGTTAGCTGTTTCAATTTTACATGATGAGGTTGGTGATGATGTAGTAATTCCATTATGATCAACGAAATTTTTCTCATTGTCATAAGACGATACACGTCTGGCGATTGTTAATGTTATAACACCAGTTATTGAACTATTTTTATTTAACATTGCCCGCCTCAATGTCTCCATTGCATCGCTATTTGATAAACCCAATAATGATACACCATTAACATTGAGCAATTGATCATTTGTACGTAGACGTCCATCACGCGATGCAGCACCTCCATGAAGTACACTTTTTATAAATATACCTAGATCCATATTTGTATTGTCATCGGCGCTACTCGTTTTACCTTTGACACTAACACCTAATCCAGCTTTTTCCGAATCATGCACCGGAATATCTAATGTTAATATCATACGATTTTTACGTGGTGATAATACAACATCATCTGTAGTTGATACTACTCCCTTCAATGGCAATGGTATTATTTTTTCATAGCGCGTGTCAATATTTTCCAATGCTTCATTTTTTATAGGCGATAGAATAGATGATGTTGATGAAATATTAGTGTTCCATCGTGCGTTATCCGGCGTCGACTCCAAGTTATTTTCAGTGATTGATGTATTATTCACACTGTTATCATTTGTTACTTCTTCTTGGCGTGATACTGTTATGAGCACTTTGCCACCAGCTGGAATACTCCGCAATAATGAAACAACTTCTGCCTGGCTCTTTCCCGTCATTTCAATTTTGTTAACCTCCAATAATCGATCACCCGAACGTAAACGTCCATCTTCAACTGCTGCACCCTTTGGAAGAATATTTTTAATATATATTGGACAATGTCCACCAGCTGGATTATCACGGGTTGTCACACTGAATCCTAAACCATTTGTACCTTTAGTCAATTCAATTTCAATCATACGACCAATCTTACGTGTATTAGCATTTTGCAAAATATTATTGCTGGTTTGTAATTTTTTAACCGCATCATCAATTTCAATTTTCTCTATATTACTCGTTAGTGAAGCAATATCCGAAGGCTTTTTCGCTTTCATTATCGTTATTTTTAAACATTTCTCTGCCATACACGTTCGAAATATCTCTTGAACTTTTGTAAATGGTATACGCAGTAAATTATGTCCATTCATTTTTATTATTTTATCATGTAAATCAATTTGTCCATCTTTAGCAATACGTCCATTTGGTTCGATTCCTTCAACGCGTAAACCTTGATCGTTCCCAAGTAAATCATAGCACGGTACAACATGTAAACCAAGTGGTCCTGCATCATTTTTAATGATCACTTCACGTACATCAATTGTATCCAGAGTATCGCCATTAAAATTTGATAATTCAAATGCAGCTTTGGCATCTTGACCTAAAGGCTCACGTCTCCGTGATTCTCTTGGTAATGAAAGCGCCGAATAATTTGTTAAAAATGGCTCTCGCGTTGTCAATGCATGCATCGACAATCTCTTCACACTTTCTCGTTTTATATTGCTGTTAATTCGACTCTGTACATCCAATCCATAGCCACCACGATGATGAGGGTGATAATGTGATTGGGGATGATGATGATGGTGATGTAAATATTGATGCTCTTTATTTCCACTATCAATATGGAATAAGTCTGGACTATTTGTTCCTACCGAACTTGCACCATCTCCACCAACGTGATGTTGACCATCGGTATGACTCAGATGTGCCACTATTTGCTCACGATCATCCGCAACATCGCATAATCTGTCATCAGGATCTAGTATACCACCTCCAGTCAACGATGATAAACTTAATATTGTTGGTCCCGTATCCGTTTTCCCAGTTGCTTTGCGATAACGCAATATTGCTTCGTGCATCAATTCACGTACTAACAATGTGCCATCGCCACATGGCACCACCACACGCACATTGTCGAAGCAAACTGTTACTTTCATCTTGCTCTTATCATTTTTTACCACTTATTATTTTTAATAATATAAAATCCATCAACACTATATGATCACTTTTATTGTTTATCTATCCATAAAATCAGTTGTTCTGTGTCATTTGGATTTTTTACAGGTTAATCCCGTAGCCTTTGTGTGGTGAGAGCGTAGAACAAAAAGGAGAAAAAAAATATTATTCAAGGTGTTTTCTGTCATTTTATCGATAATGTAACTTTTGAATGTATAAATAACATTGTTGACTTTATATTTTAGTATTCTGTACTCACATTATTACGTGTTCTTCTTTCTTTTTTTTTTTTTTTCTTTTTTTTTTTCGTGTGTTGAATGATTCACTTGACAATTACATGCGCATTATTACCTTACGAATGTGCAAATTTCTATGAGTATACTTTGTATGACTAAATATTATACTTGGCATAGTCAAAAATGGTCAAATGAATCTTTGGCATTGAAGGATTCATTTAATAAATTATTCTATTGTTCTTACTCCAACTTTGGTATTAAATATATCCATGTATACACGTATATGTATATATTTGAATGCAGTTCTATGGCTGATGAAACACTTATATTTATTCTCATTCACGTTGAAAATTTTTTTTCTTACGTACACAAGTATCTATATACAAGTATATATGTATGTATATTGTATATGATTTAATGGTACACAATCGTGAACGCCCCAAAGACGTTTATCGCAGTAATCAAATATGTGAGATAGACGCACACGCCATATTGCTTGTATGTACATGAATTTTGCTCGTTATTTTATATACATGTGTATATGTGTGTATGTGTGTGTTATGTACCGCGGAATGAAACGAGGACCGAAATGTGAAAATGGCGCACTCGTGAAAGCGGCGAAAATTGGAGTTAAAGGGGAAAAAATAAAATAAAACGATTCAACGAGCAATGGAAAATCCATTGATGATTTGTAATGATAAGGTTTAAGTTAGTTATTACCTTTGTTAAATTGAAGAGCCATATTGTAATTTGGTAATACAAATACCCACTGTCGAATAATTATTGTGTTTCGATGCCTTGCATACCGGGCCGAGACAATTTACTTGTATATCAATATTAACCACTACACATATAAACACCTAGTGTATATAATAGTTCGTATCGTACGTTCCGTAGCGTTCAAATTTGATCCATTGCTGCTATTGGTTCGTCTCCCGCTCAAGGTTTTGCACATTTCCTTCTTACCAGATCAGAAACTCTAGTGTGAAAAAGGCGCCAAAAAAAATATATATCCAGTGTGAGAGTATAATTCTGGAAAGTTATTATTTATTTTTCTATTTTTTTCACCAACTGTAGGAATAATATTTAAATATCTTATTTCTATACCATTGTTTGTGTAACTTGAGCATTTGATACCCAATTTTCAAATAAATAAGATAAAAATTGACTAACAATTTTTTGGCGATATTTAAACATTACGTTGTGTTGAAAGTTCGTACAATATTTAATGAGTATACAGTTGTACGTATAACCTCAAATTTTTTTACAATACAATGGCTGCCAAAGGCGGTAAAAGAGGTAAGAAAGCCGCAAATGGATATAATTTACCTGAGCCAATACCACAAGGCGAGATATTAACCGATTTATCACGAAATCAATGGGTGATTGGAAAATCTATTGGGGTTGGTGGGTTTGGCGAAATATATTCAGCTGCGCCATACCCAACAAAAAATTTGAAAGATTATCCATTCGTAATTAAAATTGAACCACACAGTAACGGTCCATTATTTGTTGAAATGCATTTTTATATGCGTAATGCAAAAGCTACTGACATCAGTGCATGGATGAAAGAGAAAAAAATACAAAGACTAGGTATGCCACAATTTATTGGATCTGGAAGTCATGAATGCCACGGAATCAAATACAGATTTGTTATAATGGACCGATACGGTTTAGATTTATGGAAACTTTTCACTGAAAATAATCGTAAATTCCCTGAACATACAGTATATAAAATAGCCATTCAAATAATTAATATATTGGAATATATTCACGACAAAACTTATGTTCATGGAGATATAAAAGGTGCAAATTTATTATTAGACTTAAAAACACCCAATCAAATATTTTTGGTTGATTTTGGTTTGGCTTCACATTACACAAAAAAATCGGAATATAAATTAGATCCAAAAAAGGCCCATAATGGTACGATTGAATATACAAGTAGAGATGCACATATGGGTATACCAACAATGCGTGGGGATTTGGAAATATTAGGTTATAATATTGTTCAATGGCTGTGTGGAGAACTGCCTTGGGAGAAAAATTTAAAAGATCCTATGGTAGTTCAAAAATCAAAAGAAAAAGCTTTTGATAATATTAAACTGTTTCTTGATACATGTTTTTCCAATCGTGTGCCTTCCCCAGTGAATCAATACTTTAATTCATTGGCTAGTATGAAATTCAACGATACTCCAAATTATAAAAAATTACGTCAAATATTTGAGGATGGCTTGAAAAAAATTGGCCACGTTCCAGATGGAAAATTAGAGTTTAAGAATGATAAGAACAATTTGAAAGTAACTCAAGAAAGCACCCCAAAAAGAAAAAATGCAACAACTGATGTGGCAAATCGTCGAAAAAGTCCTAGAATTAAAGCATCACGAAGTCCAAGTCCACCACATACTTCTCTTAATGAGAGTTCAATAGGAATTGTTCTTGATAAGAAACGAGAAAAATTAAAGAATATGAAAAAAATGCTGGATGCAATTAGTGACGATTCTGAAACCGAGTATGATATTCAAATTGTTAAGAAAAAAAAGAAAAAAAACGTGGAGGACAATAAAAAAAATGGCGATGTTCCGAAACGACAACCGGTGTTGAGGCGAGGCCGGCCAAAAATTGTAAATAACAATTCCGATTCCTCACCTGAGGTAATTTGAATTCAAAAATTTTTTATCATCACAATTATTATCTTTTTTTCTTTCTGCATTTGTGAAGTTTTCTTTCAGATCATACCAAAAGGCACACGTTCACGACGAGTAAAAAAACCGCCACGTCAAGCAGCAGTTGATTCTGATGAAGATATGTTTGATAATTGTTGATATTGTTAAAATAAAATTAATCATATATTTCTAAGATGGACAAATTTTCGTAATGAATTATATCAAGGCCATAGAATCAAAAATAATTATATTGAACTGTTGATCAGTATATCCATCTTGAAACAAAAAAATAATTCTATATTTATATATATATATTATTGAAAATAATATCTAAATGAAATTATTTCTTCAATTTCTGTATTTGTGGCGCACTAATTTTCACTTTTCCCGGTATATTTCGCGCGATCGATTCTTCTTTAACGGCTTTTAACAAATCTCTTTCACGTGGTATAATTGATCTGTCTTTAAGGAAAACAGAAACTGCTGTTTTAGCAGCTTTTCCACGTTTTCCCGTTCCTGGCATCAACTTAACTTTAAACTTATAATTTAAAACAGTGCTATAAGGTGCAATTACTGGTACTGCAAACAGCAATTCATCTTCTGCCATTGGTTTTCCAGTTAATTGATCTAGCATATCAATTTCTGGTGCTGGCCCAACGTCATCATCGTCATTGTGCTCCATATTATTTATTTGTCGTTGAATTGCCGCCGCATTATTCGTCGAAAGTCCTTTTTTACCTTTGCCTTGTTGCTTCTGTCCTTGAGCTGCTTTCATTCGACTCTTTCGTTTATCTTCTTTCGCTGCCCCATCCGATTTCAATACTTCCATTAATAATCGTCTATCCTCCTCATCTTGATCTTTATATTTCTCCTTTATTTTTTTTAATTTTGATTTTTGTCCACGTTTCAATCCACTCGATGATTTATTTTGCGATATTTCTTGTTCCACATTTGTTTTCGAAATTACTTTTACGTTTCCTTTTCCATGTGATTTTTCTTGATTCGATATTTTTCGTTGTGATAATGTCACTGGTTTATCATCACCTAAATAAATTATTTCATCCACATCAGGTGTTGCAGCATTATCTAAAGGTCGTTTGTTGTCAATTAAAAGTTTGACATTTGATCCAGAGACATCAATTTTAATTTGTGTATCCGGAAAACGTAAACCTCTTCTGTCATCGTCCTCATCACTTTCAACACCATCTTCCCCAGCTTTCGTCTCATCAATCGTCTCCAATACATCAGGTATTTTACGATCATCAATATCATCATCATCATCTGAATCGTCTTCCAATACAATTTCCCGATCTTCTTCATCTTTAATATTATTTATTTCCCCATCAATATCATCCTCTAATGTCCTAACACGTCGCTCATCTTTGTGTCGTTCAACTGAACTCACCTCAAGATGAAATAAAAATCCCAAACCCATTATTAATTGACATGGTGGTAAATAATTTTTTTTACCACGTATCATGAACGATCCAGTTGTTAAATATTCACCAGTGGGAGCAGTTTTTGATACTTGATCGCTGTTAACCCACCACGCGCCAGCAATAACTTTGGCTTCCCATGCCACACTGTATGCAACTGCCATTGTTCCGGCTTCAGCCAAACTCTTTGGTGGTATTGGTTTACCCGTTGGATTTTTTACAACGATTGAACTTGCACCAGTTAAATCAGCGTGGACATAAACGTCACCTGCACGCAAATATCTCTTAACAATTAATTCATTTTGTTGCTGATCACGACCACCAATTACCAAATAATTTTCTGACGTGATGAACCAATAAAATTTTTCAAACCAATAAACTTTACGAGCTTTGTTTATACTATTAATTGATTGAACTTCTTTCAATGTTTGTTTTGTTTTTCTCTCGGCAGACTTTAAAGCTTTATCCTGTGATTCAATTGTTTTTTGTTGTTTTTTAGCTGCTGTACGTTTTTTATCATAATATCTTGTTGCGTTTCCGTATGCGGAATGTGCTAAATCAATATCAACAATCATTGGCTTTAATTCTTGTACTTCACCGTCGTCTATTTCATTATATGGATCAGTCAAGTAAAGTGATATATGATTTGTTTCCAATTTTAATTGCTTTATCGCTGATGCAACGGGATCATTTTGACTTTGGGCTTCATTTAATAATGTCTGAATGTCCGGCCATGACATTTGATTTGCGAGCGCACTTTGAATCGCAAGAATTGCATTATCTACAAGAGTTTGATTGCGAGTAATTAATTCGGCTTTTTCTTTGTCGACAGCTTGAATTTTTTCTAAATCCACTAAACGATGATCGTGATCCTTTTTGACATTTTCTAATTTTTTTAAAGCTTCACGCTCCTGTTGCAACGCCTTGAGATCCAGTTTCTGTCCTTCCATCATTGAAAAATATTCATCAACTGCCAAATCAAATGTATCAAACTCTTTATATGGTTGATCTTTATATTGTTCTAATAATTGTGGATGAAAATCAATATTGGCCATGATAAAATTATCATTGCCAAATTGACTTGGTTTCGTTTCCTTTTTTTGAATAATGTATCCGCGACTGGGTTGTTTTTTCGCATTTTTTAGTGTTTCATCAGCAAATTGCAATGCTGAAATTAATCTTTCCATATCAGCTTCAATTGTAAAGCCTTTTCCGATTTTACATCCTGTCTCGAAACCAAATTTTAATAGAGCATGATCGATTAATGCTGCGCCGAATTCCAATAGGGGATTTAGAATTTTTTTCAATGATTCACCATTCTTTGCAGATTTGAGTCGCTCTTCAATGACATCGAGTGGTGGCATAGTCGCTGTTTGTATCCGATCAATAGGATATTTTTCTTTCACCGCAAATTTAATTTTATCTGCTTCAATGTGTGGTCGCAATATATTTAATATTGTCATTTCATGATCTGTGAGTACAATATTACCGCGATCGTATGCTTCTAAAATCACATGATATGCAGCTTCTCCACTACCGAATTGCATATCAACAATTCTATGACTGCCAATTTGTTTAAAAGATTCTAAACGTTTATTTTTTAGATGCTTTCGCAATTTCATTGAAAATCCTGATGGTGCAGTATTTTTCGGCCATTCGAATGCTGTTGTGTGGAATCTGTTGCCAGATTCCAATAACAATACACATTTTTCTTCGCTTTTTTGAAATCGGATGAGATACGTACGATGATCAATATCGTATATTTGATTTACTCTCATGCCAATCAATCTGAAATAATTTGTTTTTCTCATGTTAAAAAATTACGTATATGATAATGATGCATAACCTCTTTTTCTAACACGTATAATTTTATTTTAGCTCATTAAATGATAATTAAATGATAATATAAATATAAATACCTCTGTAATTCTGCTATAGAGCATACGAGATCAAATGTATCGAAACGTGTTTTCATTTTATTAATTTATGTCACAAATAAATAAAAATTTCAGAAATTTTTTTTTCAACTGACGTTCGAATTCTCCGTCAACATAAATTTTCAGGTTAGAAATGTAGAAACTATAGATGTTGAAGACATAATGCACTTGCTTTCAATGTTTTGAATACAAAAAGATTGAGTGGCGCTTCATGCTATTGGTTGGTTGATTATTTAATAAACGCGTCATTACCTTATACTTAATTTGAAAACATGTGAAAAAAATAGGTAGTGAGATTTTTTTGTTGCTTTATTAATTTATTACGTTATTACAACGTATATGAAAAAAAAAATGCAGTAAATTTAACGATAAGACTTTTGGTAGCGTGCCCGAGCTCCTGGACCACCGAATTTCTTAGGCTCGCATCGCCTTGGATCAGCAACAAGCAATGTACGATCATATTGAATAAGAATGTCTTTCACTTCCTTCTTGCTTGCTTCATCGACATCTGAAAAACAAAATATATGTATATTAATTATTACTGCAGTTGTAAGAATGATTGGAATTTATTCCATAGAAATAAAATTTATTTCACTTACATTTCTGATAATAAGCAACGAGTGCTTTGGAGATTGCTTGTCTAATAGCGTAGATCTGTGCTACATGACCACCACCATTTACTCTGACTCGGATATCAACACCAGAGAATTTTTCCTGCAATATAAATTATATTTGTAAAGTTGATACTATATTTATGATATTTTTGTTAATTATAATTCCAGAAAATTATCATATGTACCTTGCCAAGAAGAAGAATTGGCTCCTGCAATTTGTATTGAAGGACACGGGGTTCAACGAGCTCCAATGGTCTGCCATTGACACGAAGAACTCCCTTTCCCCGTTTGCAGTACGCAACAGCAGTTGCACTTTTCTAAAATAAATTAAATGATGATGAGAAATTGTAATTTACACTCATATGTGCATGTGAGAAACATCACTTAATGTTGGTACGTGATAAGTAATCATATCCGTACAGGTTATGTCACTCCACGCGTGTTAATATAAATTGATATTTAAACTTACTTTACGTCCGAAGACTTGTACAGAGTTGATGGGTTCTTTTTGTTTCTAAATTAATGAAACGATAAAATGATTAGTTCTGTATTTTTGATTTTATGTTTTTTATTCAGTACAGTTGATAAAATTCTTACCTTCTGCATTTTTGCGTGGACGTTGAAGGGAAAAGGAAGTAAACGGTGGCGGGTATATCACGTTCCTGACTGAAAGCGGATGTTGACGACACTAGTCAACAGGAAAATCTACAACGCCGCAGTAATATTGCGGTAAATTTCAAATATACTCATATAGAGGCAGAGTGAGTGAATACCGCGAGTAAAAAAATTGTTTAATGATAATTTTTGTACTGAATAATTAACAAAAATTAAAAAAATCTAGACCACTGCAGTAAATAAAAACAATTGATTTTTTTTCATCTTTTTTAATGCATATGGCTATAAAAACACATGTCGATACTATTAAAAATTACAGATATGAATGGTTGGAACCCGATCTCCATCTGTTGGCATATAACCACGAATTCTTAATTTTTAAATAGTTTCTGAATGAGGTTAGAGTTATGTTTAACCCACGAGTGTATTTCTTATTTTGAAAAAGTATAAAAATGGAATTATTTGTTGTGAACAGGTGAATATCATTATTTAAATAAATTTCATGATACAAAAAATATGGAGATATTATTATAATGTTAATTATTATTTGTAGATATGAGGGTGAGGAATCGAAAAAAACAAATAATGAACACGATCATTTGTCAGAATTATTGAAGAGAATTGAAGAAAGGAAAAATCAAAGAGCGCAAGCTATTGAAAATGATATAGATTTAGGAAATAAAGATAAACTTGAAAGCTCAATAGAAGATGGAAATAAAAAGCCATCCCGACGTGGAAAAAAACGAAAAAAAATATCCAATAATGAGAATGTGTCGGAGGAAGTAATAAATGAAAATAATATAACACAGTCGATTGATCCTTCTAAAGCAATAAATGACAAAGATGAACCCAATAATTGTAAAGAAAAAACGAATGAACAACAGCAAGATTTCATGATACTGGGTTCAACTACTCAAAAGAAAAAAGAAACTGTGAAAAGAATATTGCCAAAGTGGTTGGCAAATCCAGAAGTTATATCAGCTGATCTTAATAGTGGTCCAACGTTGGATGAATTTGTAAATAAATTAGATTCACAATTAATTGATATACTACGAAGTAATGGGATAAATAAATTATTCCCAGTACAAGCAAGTTTGATAAATTGGATGATAAAATGTAACAATGACAGAAAATTTGGTTGGTGGCCACGAGACACGTGTGTCTCAGCACCAACTGGAAGTGGTAAATTAATATTTTTTTCATCATTCCTATCACCTATCTAAATTTCAATTTTAATTTAATTTTTTTTTTTTTCCTTAATAAATTTAGGGAAAACTTTAGCATATGTTTTACCAATAATTCAACATTTGAAGAACAGATTTATTCGTGAAATTCGATGCTTAATTGTCTTGCCTGTACATGAATTAGCGAATCAAGTTCATAGTGTACTTGTTAAATATTCTGCACACACGAATTTACGAGTGGGTTTAATAACTGGCGCGACGTCGTTGGAAACTGAATATACAAAACTAGTTAAAATTAGTATGTATTTGACCTAGATTTTAGCCAATCGATTTATGCTATGACTTGATATAAATTAATTGATGGACGGATTTTATTTTGTAGCGCAACGTGGTAAATTTGTCAGCCGTGTGGACATTGTTGTTGCGACGCCTGGACGTTTGATTGATCATATTGAAAAATCTAAGGGATTTTCATTGAAACATTTAGAATTTTTAATTATTGACGAGGCTGACAGGTCAACAGATTGGCTGAAATATATACCAATGCCACATCGCACATCAAAACAATTGACAATTAACAATTATAATGCAAATTGTTCAAATCCACCGGCACAAAAACTTTTATTCAGTGCAACATTATCACAGGATCCTGAAAAATTAAGTCGTTTAGGTTTATTCCAACCTATTTTATATACATCAGTATTGATATCGGGGAAAGACGGTGATATTGATCTTGATAAAGAAGTTGGGGAATTTATTGGTCGCTATACGAGTCCCAATGAATTGACCGAACGTGCCATTGAATGTTTAGCTGAATACAAACCTGCTTGTTTGGTAAAATTACTCACGTCTGAAGAAACCAAAGATGAAAAGTCTTTGGTCTTTACAAATTCTGGTGAGGCTGCGCATAGGCTTGCTATTTTTCTTCAATTAATTTTGGCACAGTACAATATTATTGTTGATGAATTATCAGCACAAATGATGCCAAAACAACGTGTTGAAGTATTAAAAAAATTCACAATAGGAGAAATTCAAGTGTAAGTAAAATTCCCAATTACTTTCAATTCAATAAAAAAAAATTTTGTAATTTTAAAAATACGTACGTGTAGATTGGTGAGCTCTGACGCGTTGGCAAGAGGCGTCGACATCGCGGGAGTAAAATTAGTAGTATCGTATGATCTTCCTAAGCATATAAAGGGTTATATTCATCGTGCTGGTAGAACTGGACGAGCAGGAATAAAGGGTACAGCAATATCAATCTTAGCATCAAATCAAATTGGTGCTTTTAATCGTATGCTGTCATCGGCTCACAAGGATTTACCAACCATTGAGAACATTGAGTCAATTGAAGCCTTTGCAGAGACAATAAATTATTCGAGTCATTTGGAAAAATTGAAGGAAATTATAGACAATGAACAGAGCAAGGAAATTGAAAAATTAAAAGCAGCCAAACGTCGTCGGATAAATCCAAACAGAAAAAAAGACCAATAATTTTTATACTACATATTTTTTTTTTTTTTTTGTGTTAGAAATAAATATATATGATGTGATAATTAACATCGATAATAACATTTTATTGTCTTGATTATTATTAATTAGGTAATTACGTTGTACAATTTGATTAATTTACATTGTTGATTTATGTACGTAATTCATTCTTGCATTCTTGATTTCTTTTATACTTTTTTTTTTTGCTCTACCTGCATTTGTAAATACGCAAAAGGCATTATTTTATTTACAATTTATAAATCATAAAGGTAAATAGATGGCTAAGTTTATTTCTGTGTTCATGCTTTACTCATAAATATTATTTTATTATTCTCTGAAATGATAAAATTGATATAAACAAAGTAGTTGGTCAATATTAAAAAGCACACAAATATAAATTGCACAGATCAAATGTTTATGTCCGTGTCAATATAAATATTTAACTTGCATATTTAATATATAATTAAATCTTGCTTTGCGCCACGATGATATGTGTGTACTTTATTATCATCACGAATAATAACATAATTTGCGTATTCATATCAATGTTTGTACGTGGCTTTCGTTGCATTTGTATATTATATTTTTTTTTTTGAATTTTCAATGTCGGCCATATTTGTGAATGCACCAATGAGCGTTAAACGCGGCGTTTAGTCACTGAATAACTTTTCTCACATATCAAAATCTAATGTTTGTTCGATCATTCAAAATGTTTCAAGGTTTATCAAATAGTTTTGCTATTAATTACGTGTACGCGAGTATTTGTGTATTATATTTACATTATTAATCGTGTTAAAATAGTGAAGTGTCGTGTATATACAGAATAATACATAAAAATGTGGTCCTATGTAATTCATATGTGTCGTTGCCGCCTCCAGGTTACGTAAGTTTTCGAAAAAATTTTACTTTTCATTCATTCCATCTCATACTTTATCTGTCATCAATATTTAACAATAACCTGGTCCATCATTATAATTATTTATGAAAGAATAATTAATTATTAATCATATTATTCAATTATATATTTCCTCTCATGAAGTAATTTAATATTCAATAATGTGAGAGGCGAAACATATTCTCAGTCATATTCAATCCACACTCACACATATATATATATACATTTATATATGTATAATTAAATATTTATTGTCACAAGTTTTGCATCAGAATTCGACTATGATACTTAAATAATAATTATATTATTTATATTCATCCATCAATTAAATTTATCAGCAAATAACATTTCTATAATCATCATCAAATACTGAATCTCCCTATTTCAAACACAAAATCCTTCATACTTTTTTTAAACTTTTTTATCTCAATATATTATTTTATATTGCTAAACTATATATATATATATAAAGTTAAATTAAAAATTACTACTGTTGCAATTCATACTATCTACTACACTATCACTCCTACTGCTGCTATGAATATATACAGCCTTTTATTTCATTTTTTTTTTTTTTTCTTCATTTTAAATTATTCCATTTGATTCCATTTCAGTTTATCGACATTTTCAATCAGATATCATTCTCTATTGTTCAATAATGTATTAAATAAATCATCGTATCGTACTGTATTATACGTCGTTATGTAAATTAATAATCAAAAGTACAAAAAAAAAAAAAAAAAGAGAAAAGAAAAAAAAATTAGTACTCTCCATAATATAATAGGTATGAAATGTTTTTGATCATAGAGTTAAGCTATATATCATATCCAAAAAAAATAACACTGTATGTATATATATCATTCATTAATTCATAATAACTGCCATTAATTTAATTCCCACAACCTCAAAAAAAAATAATAATAATAATAATAAATAAGAAAAAATTCTCTGTACATATATTTATATTCATAAGAAACAAATTAATATTAAAATGTGTATAGAATCATTATAATATATATTTTTTTTTTTTAATGGTCATTTAACGATCAAATAAATCTACAATTTTCCTAAGCCCGCAGCGCACACGTAACCCGCATATTACACATTATTTGTAATTACACGTTCATTTAATTTATATATTTTTTTTTTTAATTTTTTTTTTTTTTTTTTTTTTTTTTTTCACCTCAATCAAGAGAAAAACAGTTTTATCGATTCGCTGTATGTGAGCCTGCACTCATTATCGATTTCTTTACATATATTTATATATTTACATGATGATTTAAATCAATGAATATTTAATTGTAATGATGGATTTTAATTGAGAAATATTGTAGCGAATAATAAGAGAAATATTGTCTCAATACTGACACAAATATTTTGAGATTTATTAACGAGAATTACCCAGGGTGGTGATATTGATGGTAATGCAACTGGTCGTTCTGTTCTGTGACCTTCTTGTGTACTGCCACTACCTCCACTGCCACCCATCATTTGAGTTGTACCAAGATCATCAACACTATTTAAATAATTATCTGATTCATTGTGATTATCGTATGGTCGACGATTATTTTTTTTCTTTCCATGTATTTTCTTTTTTATATTTGAATTAGTTATTCGCAATATTGGACCAGGTGTTGTCACTGTCACCAATTCCAATTCTGAAAGCATAAATTATTTCAAATTCTATATAAATACACACAAAGAAAAATAATATATTTTTTAATTATTTGTCTCTTTGTAATTTATTTTATAGATGATTAAAAAGTAGGAAAAATTGTGAACTGAAATGAATTATTTAATCGAGAAATTGAATGGTGTGATCATAAATAATTCTGAATCGTGTCCTCACACGTCAATTCTACACCTGTTGCTCTTGCACACCTGAAAATCCACTCATGCACACATGAGTAAAACTCATTCACTCTCACACTCACTTACTCTCTCGCTTTCTCCACTTTTCTCTATTGTACTAACTGCCTGAGGGAACAAATTAATTCATCGTTACCTCGCAATCCTACCACTGCTTCTGCTTTCCCAAGAGCATTAACAGCTGCGCATGTGTAACCACCAAAATCCTTTTTCTCCAAATTATGAACTGTTATATTCATTTGCCATGTATAATCATTCAGTGCAAATTCACTTAGTGTGAATTTTGGACTCAGTAATAGTTTTTCTGTTGAAATATAAATGATAAATTTATTTAATCATATTTAACAGATCCAATAAATATCTACTTTTATTCCTATTTATTTTTATATCAATTAATAATTAAAATGCATTTGTGTGATAACCTTCATTTCGGTACCAGGTGTTCATTGCTCGTGGCGATGCCTCGACAATACATTGAAGTGTAACATTTCTATTTACTGGAGCACCAACTATTTGATTCGTCACTGTTATCATTGGTGGAACTGTGAAAAGTAAATTAAACAAATAATTAATAGATATAAGGAGAAAAAAAATTTGTCATTTAATATTTTTCAATTGATTAAAATATATTGATCAATGAAATATTAGAAAACATACAATGAACTTGTACTGAATATCGTTTGCTAATTGTTGGTGACACACCATTGCTAGCAATACACAAATAATTTCCCATTTCCTGTCGTAATACTCCAGTTAAATTTAGTGTTTCACCACTAAACGTTGCATTTGCTATTAATCAATAAACATGAAATAATTTATTACACGATGGTAATAATAATAATATGTATATGTATGTACTCACAAATTTTTTCACGACCTTCTTCTCTCAAAGTTATATTCCGTCCATCTTCCCTTCGCCATGTAACTGTTGGCTTTGGTATACCAGTTGCCACACAACGTAATTTTATAGCTCCACGTTCTCGAGTTACATACCCCTCAGTTGAATCATCATCCATAATATCTGGTGGTACTTGTACAATCATGTGGCCCATCTAATTGTTGAATTATAATTAATTAAAAATATATATAGATAAAATAAATATATAATATTAATTGATTTAAAATTAATCTCACTTGACTTCGCATTGGATCCGTATTGACTTGGCACATATACGTTCCTGAATCATTTTTTTGTACATTTGAAATTCGCAGTTTCCACGTATCATGGCCATTGTGTGTAACTGATAATCGTGGATTGTGTGTTATCATGAGTGTGTGGATTGCAAGGATGGCCCTTGAATCTGATTTAATCCATGCAACTTTGTATGGATGTAAATGACTTACAACACACGTAAATGATATATCTCTGCCTTGTGTCACTGTGTGATTTTCAAGTGGTGCCAAAAATTTTGGCATCACTTCCGGCACATTTCGACCTATAAAAACAATATAAAATAATAGAGGAAAAGAAAAAAACAAAAAAAAAAAAAACACGAAAAATTACAAAAATATCTTGATAATTATATTTTATATTTAAATAATTGTAAATAATAATCTGCTTCAAATAATTCAACTACAAATTATTCTACAAATTTTTCATTGTTAAATATATATATATTTTTTTTTTGGTTCTTTTTTTTTTTTTAAATATTGAACAATATACAGTTGAATTTATTGAATTATGCACTCAACTGGTTGAATTGTGGGTGCGAGTGAGAGAGCGTGGGAGAAGCGATAAATGGAAAAATTCTTGACTCGCAACAGTAATCCAACCTGGGAAAATGTCGTTTTCATGGGGCTTTTATAGCTCAGCTTGAGGCACGCGAGGAATTCTAATTTGGCAGGGCTTCATCCACCTTTCGTATAGTAGAGCTCTTATCGTTTTCTTTCTGTGTCGATTTTTTTTTTTTCTTTTTTTTTTTGTGCTTGCCAATCCCTTTCCCCTTTCCTCTTCACTCTTACTCACTCACTCACTCACTCACTCATTCTTTGCTACCCCACAAAATATTACAAGAAATATTTATCACGTTGGAAATACATCAAGACTTATTATTATTTCTTTTTTTTTTTTTTTTTCCTACAGCCTTAATGGAGGTCAAGATGTGGATTTTTTTTTGTTTTTTTTTTTTTTTTTTTCTCACTTTTCCTCACTTTTTCTCAACACATCATTCACATGCTCTTTTTCAATATTGCCCCTGGCTCATATACGCCAACGTAGCAATTCATATTACGACACTCGCCTTCTGGTCATTTTGATTTTCTGAATTCACTTACACACAGAACACACACACACACACACACATACACACACTTATAACTATTGAAAAATTTTAATTTGAATTTTAGATATATCGAACTTAATATATATATACATTTTTCCTCTTTCTTTACATTGTTCGAGATACCTATTGTTTAATTTTCTTCGCTTATTTTTTCATTTCTTCTATTGTTTCTTTTGTATTTTGCATTTTTGTTCCCCGTTGTTTTTCTTAGCTGGAATTGCAGCACGCGGGGCTCACGTTCACTTCAAAATTCCTGAAATTCCATGGAGATTGGAACGTTCGTTCGGGCAACAGTTACGAAGAATGTATTTCGCGGATTCAACTCTCACAAAAACTCTGAAACTTTCATCTCAGTCCTACTGAAAAAAAAAAAAAAAAAAAAAAACTGTTCAAACTCCACTTTGCTCCATGTGCATTTTCAATTTTCACTTTTCATTTCCCCTCTGAATAAATGAATATATATATATATATATATTTTTATTCCAAGAATAAAATAAATTGACATATCTTGATAAATATATACTTTTATATATTTCAATTTTTTATTATTATTTTTTTTTTTTCTATCCACATTTCAAGTTGATCTCTCACATCAACATCTACAAAATTGTAGCTCAAATTCTATCAAAAAATTTATAAACTCGACCACTTCCATCTCTACTATCTCATATTTAATAAAATAAAATTTATAATTTTTTATTCGAATGTAACGTAAAGAAAATTGCAGTGTAAGTCAACTAAAATTGCCAAAAAAAAAAAATTTTTATTTCCAAGTGAAAATTTTTTTCATATGCTTTACACATACACATTCACTTAGAACTCTTTTATCCAACCAACCAGGTCACTTTTTTTTATATAATATATATATATATATATATAAATAGATTTTGGCATTTTGCATATAAAATCCATGAAGATACTATATACATATATACACACAAATGCCATGCACATGAAGAAGATAATGCACTATATTTCTATAGCTTCTGCAGATTTCTTAGGCAGTGTGTGGTGGCAGCATTGCAGTAGATTGGCCGCATGCAATGCCTCAGAGCTTTCTCTCGTTCTCCCTCATATATTCCATATACACTACATACAGTTGTGGGATAGTGTGTATACAGTAAAGGGCTTGCAATATATTGTCGGACCCAAGGGGTTTGTACAATCCACTTAAATCCACCATGATTTAGTTTGGCGCCTCCAACAACGCACTTTATCTCACTCTACATCTATCCCACCTTTCTCACCATACTCGTATCAATGTGTCTATGTGTTTTGTTATACTCTCTTCTTCTTCTTCTTCACTCTCTTTCTCTCTTGGTTACCACATAACTCGACGAATTACTGTACCACAAGCTCTTCAAGACTGATAGTAGCCGTTAAAAACCAATCCACGTATATATCCAACATCTTGCCTTGTTCAATTAGTGGTTTTCATACCCTTTATATTTATATATATATTTATTTTTTTTCTTTTTTATTTACACACTGGCAAATGTTGAGATCACTTGGGATTTAATTTTACACCAATCCAATTCGAATAGTTCAAAAATCAAAATAATAGACAATTTTATATATTTATAAAATTTAATTGAAAAATTTAATTGAAATTAATTGTTTCTATTTTTTTTTTTTTTTTTTCATTTATGTCAGTTGAAAGGTGAAATGAAATTTTTTTTCTTCCAAGACATGAATTTTCAATTTACTACATACATACATACACACATATATATATATATATATATATATATATACTTGCATTTATATACGTATATGTATATGCGTTTTCTTTAACTTAAAGTTGTCGTCAAACTCAGTGTCTTTTTCTTTTGATCCCTTTCCCTGTATTTTTTTTTTTTTTTTGAATCGATATCGATTGAGTTACATGGGCATACCCTTACCTTCAGAAAATTTTATTTTATTATTTTTTATTTCTTACTTGAGCAAAGTTGCAAGATTGCAGTGAGCAGTGCTGCTGCCAATTTTTTCGCTGCCATGAGAAATCAGTCTCTTCAATAAAATCCTTGGTGTATATTTAACAATATTATTGCAGTTTTTTCCTTCGTATTTTTTCAAGTGAATTTCATCCAAATCTGAAACAATAAAAGACGAGGAATAAAAATTAAAAAATTATTTATTCAATGAAGTTTTTTTTTTTTTTATCTTTTTTCTTGTATTGAATTAATAATAATGATGATAAATTAATTTATGTAAAATATCAATTGGATGAATAAATATAATTTACTGTAGGAATATTTTATTTTTTTTTTATTGCAATGATCAATTGAATATTCAAAACTCGATAGTGTTGAAATACTCGAGTTTTCAGTTAAATTCCAAACAGAATTGATGGTGAATTTTTTTGTTTTTTGTTTTGTTTTTTGTTTTGTTTTTTTTTTTTATCACTCTCCCGTATTTTCAATCATTTTTGAAATCACGTAGATGATATCGAATGAAGATATAGTGAGGAATAAACTGGCAACAGCTTGAAAAAAAAAAAAAAAATAATAATAATAATATACATTTCAACACAGACACACACTCATATTTTATATAAAGTCATTAAAAAAAAAAAAATAATGATAATAATAATATCATATAGATCAGGATATATGACATGAAATATTTGTATTCTGATACACATCAGACACACGAAGAAATTACCCAGAGCATTGATAAATTTATATACCTGAATGTTGTGTGTGATATTATAGAATGTAAAAATGAAAATTCAGTTATCCATTTCATCCTCATACTCGTGCTTTTGCTCGCGTATACCCATCAATGAATTCGAAATGGAAAAATGGATTTTTTTTTCAACGCGACAGTATCCGATGCACCATGAGTTTGCCGGTGGTATGAAGTGGGACGGTGTCACAGCGGTTGAGAGTTGGATATAAAAAAAATGTTGAAAATAATAATAATAATAATAATAATAATAATAATAAAATAGAATAGAAAAGAGAAGAGAAGAGGAGAGTTGGTGGTTGATACGTGCTTCCGTCAACCTTCGGTGATTTTGCCTCAGCGTTATACTCCAACCGTACAATCTATACTTCCATTTCCACTCTCTATACTTTGGAATCGTCATCTCTCTTATTCTTTATTTTTTCCTTTCTGTCTTCTTCTCTTTTTCTTTCTTTCTTCTACTTTATGATATATATATATACTAACTTACTCACACGTTCATGTACTGGGTTTTGAAACACCACCATAAGTCATGACTTTTCGTTCGCATGAATGTATGCATGAGATAGCAACTTTATGCTTTATGCATCGAACGTGGAACTGATAAGGACGACATCACACATATACACTGTTGAAAAAAGAACAAGTATCGTGTGACCCCTACTGATCTATTTCTATTTTACTCTTTTGTATATGCACTTATATTATATATGTTATACAGAAAGTCCACCAACTCAACTATTACACTCGATCACCATTATTTTAACATTGCAACAAATTTCATCTTCCACCACACGTTTATATTGTAATGTATATACATTTATATATTTTTTTTTTTTATTTCATTTTTCGTTTTAGTTTTATCTCTTGCATGAATAAATTCCCAATTATGTTTACACAAATTTGTTAATTTCTCTTTCTTTTTTTTCCTCTTTTTTTTTTTTTATATTATTGTATAAAATTGTTTAATTGGTTCATTGAATCATTTTAACCACAATTATATTGAGGGGTTTGTCAGTGAAAATTTTTTTGTTTTATTATATATTTTCATTTATTGAATTTTGATTGATGGAAGGAAAAAAAAAATTGTCACTGTTCATCTATAAATAATTTAATTGGTGTGACGTCGATGTTTCATCATCAAAAAATATACGAAAAACAAAAATATATATATATATATTTATTCAATTATTTATTGAATTATTAAAAATATAGAGAACGTGATCGGTCATCTGCTGACTGATTTATTACATATTGAATATTTTATTGAATTTTACGTCATTAAGAGTTGAAGAATTTTATTGATATATTTTTTGTAATTTTATTTTTTTGTTTGTTTGGATTATTGATATTTTTATCATTTGCATCATTAAGTAGAGACGTACAGGTTTGTATCGTCTTCACTCTTATAAAAACGTTCAGACAACTGAAGCCTTTACTTTTATAACCAAATTTCCACAACATTTACCACCACTAATGGATGCAAGCGTAAGCCGCGTTCACGTGCACACGCCACAAGAGCTGGCAAGAGATTATTTTTCAAAATGGTGGTGACGTACAATTTGATGTAAACAGTATTTTAAAAGTGTTGCACTTGAAGTAGATATTGTGGCTTTGATAAATATACAATGAAAAAAAGAGTTTTGAATATATTCGTGTATTGAAAAAAAAAAAAAAAAAAAAAAAAAAATTGTGAGATAGAAGAAATAATAAATTATATTTTACTTGCAAAGTAAAATAGAATTTTTCTGTAATAATTCACAAACATATATTTATCTTTTTCTTATTGATAAATAAAAAAAAAAAATACTCCAATTGAATTCTTTTCTTATTCATTTGATTACAAAATAATAATGTATTTATGAAAAATATAATATTTCAATGTCTCTATTTTTCAACTGACACATAAATATAAAACAAAATCAAATAAAGTTGAATAAAACGAACAAAGTTATTTGACAATATTCTATATTTCCATTTTATATTATTTCATATACGTTCTTATATTTATTCATACACACCTTGATAAAATTGTGCTACTTTTTAATTGCAATGTATTCACATTCGTCTGTTTATCCGTGCATTCATCAGGAGCTTAGAGTATTCATCGTTATTGCATGTTGAAATGAAGACACCGAGAAAAAAACAAAATAATAATAATAATACATGAATAAAAACTTATATTATTTGACAGAAAAAAAAAAAAAAAAAAATTATGCATATATATAATATAATAATTTTGAATAATAATAAAAAGAATAAATAAATATAAAAAAGGAAATAAAACTTTTTGATTGACATTGTCTGATGGCATCAATTAAAAATAGGGGGGATGATACTGAATAAATGAACAAAAAAAAAAAAAAAAGAACCCCCCCATATGTATATGTATATAAATATTGTGGTAATAGAGTGAAAAAGATATGGAAAATGGAAAATGACATCACTATTCCAGTCATGCCACTTTCAAGTATATACAAGAACATTTCACCATAGAAAATACACCAATAATTATGCAGAGAATATCACGACGAGGTTGGTGATGCTGACGGCATAACAAGTGGCAAGTTATGATATATATATATATATATTATGTTATATATTATATATTATATATATGTATATTTAAGTCAGTATGACAATTCCAAAACTAACGAAATTTATTTTCAACTCGTTGAGACTTTACACGTTGTTTGATATTTTTTTTTATTTATTTATTTATTTATAATTTTTTAATATTATAAAAAATATTTTACAGTATTTAAAATTGAATTTGAAATAAATATATAAATATACAGTAATAATTTTAAGAAAAAAAAAAAAATAATAATAAATAAATAATAAATAAATAAATAAATAAATAAAAAAACAATTTTTTTTTTTATCTCATGATATTTTTCAATGAATAAATATATCATGGGAGAATTTGAAAATAGATAAATGGATAATTATTGTAATTAAAAATAAAAGATAAATAGAACGTAACAAATTAGAATAGGATCAACCTCAAAGTAACTGGTAGTATAAAATGAGACAGATTTGATTTGATTTTCTCTATCTCCTTTTTAGCATTCTACACACACACACATATACACACACACACACACACATATGATCCCCTTTTCTATATACTCAACATTGTTCAAGAGACGCATGGCAAGGACGAAGTTACAGGCAGACGAGAGCGTGTTACCCCGGATTACGCGAAATACGAGAGACGATACGAGCGAGTGAAATAGTTGGATTCGTCGTAGTGATAGTAGTAGTAGTAGTAGTAGTGGTAGTGATGGTAATACCAGCAATACGAGGAGTAGTCTTTGTCCCGGTTGGTCCAACATTCACTGATGCTGAATTATGTACAGTCCTATATCCTCCACATATATAGAAAGGAAAGAGACGAGGAGAGATCGTCGTCCTGCCAGACGACCTATTAGCCTCACAGTAACTAACATAAATATCCATCTAACCAGAATTCAATATTATTCCCAAACGATTTTTTATCCCTTTGCTTCGAGTGAAAAGTAAACTGAGAAAAACAAAAATATATATATATATAAATGAATAATATTTATATGATAAATTATTTAATAAATAATAAAAATTTTGTTTGTAAATCAATATTTGTGTGTGTGTGTGTAGTAAATAGATGAATTTAATTTGGTAGAATCGTGAGACGTGGAGCAGTTACTGGATTAGAAATCCAAGGATCAAATAGCGCATTTATGTGACAAACGTTAGTGGAATATGTGCACACAGTTACTATTAAATGTTTATCGTGATGTAATCAGTATGAGTTGATGGCTATTGACTATTGAACAGTTTGCAATGGCGTACGTACGTTTATGTATCTCTGTAACACTTGATACATAATATATATATATATATGTTTGGATTTGCTAACGTTATTTCCTCAGACTTGTAATGAAAATATAATATAAATTCAACTATTGAATGGAATTGTTAACAAACGTTGATGGTATTTATTTATTTATTTTTATTATTTTTTTTTATTTTTTTTATTTATGTATATTCGTTGATCACGTATTAATTGATTTTTCTTTTTTTTTTTTTTTGTTTAGTTTAGTTTGTATTTTAATACTTTACAAGAATTAATTAATACAATTTTTAAATTGTTGTGCAGTAATTGGCAATTTTAAATAATAAAAATAAAAACAAATACGTATCTGTATTATTTGATTTAATGATTGCCAATTAATGGTATTTATATTATTTCAATTATATTAGTTAATCAATATTTTTCATTATAGATATATCATAATTTTATAAGTGTCAAATAAATAAATAAATAAATTTAAAATATTGTTCATATACATGAAATAAATAAATACAAAAAAAAAAAAAAAAAAAATATAACAAATCAAATAATTTATATACTAATTATTATATGATTAATAAAAATTACTTAATAAATAAATAACATGTGTAATAAATTTTTTATTAACATTGATTAATATAATTTTTAAATATAATATTAATTTATTTTCTGTGTGGTCGTTCAACGATAAAATATTCACTCGACCTATTAAAATCCTGAGATAACACCCTCAATAGAAATTTTATTTTTTCACCACGTGCTGCATGGGACATGTAATCCCGTCAACGCAAGCTGTGATGTAGAATATAGAGAGAGAATAACGAAAAAAAAAATATATATATATATATATAAAATTATTAAAAAAAAAAAAAAAAAATTGAAAAATTGAAAAAACAAAAATATATAATAAATAATAATAATAGATATTTTTTTTACATATGTGCAATATAAAAATAATAGGAAGAGACACGAGAGAGAGAAGAAAGAGAGCAAGGGTTAAGCATGAGCCCGTAGTCTCTCACACTCGACGAATGTTGTTAGGCCAACGGTAAATTCATTACTGAAGCTCCGCATTGAGTGGCGCAAAATTTATAAGCGAGAATGAAAAAAAAAAAAAAAAAAAAAAAAAAAAAAAAAAAAAAAAAGTGGGAGTAATAATACGAGTGGGAGAGAGGGTAGTGTAGTGGAAAAATTGTGAGTGGGATTGGCGAGTGTGGGAATGGATGATGGTAGATGTATACAGACGATTATTCAATTCGGTCTTGAAGAGTCAGGAGACGAAGTCTAATGTACTGCAAGTAAACATCACCGATCTTTTCCACTCGATTGCACTTACCTAATTTTAACGTCTATAAAATATATTTATATTTACAATTGTATTTAGTTAAAATACAGTTATAAATATAAAAAAAAAAAAAAACAAAAAAAAATATATATATATATATTTATTGTGAATAATTTTATAATAATATCGATATAACGAATAGAAATAAAATAAAATAGAAAATTATGTCACATAAAATATTCATGCACTTTATTTTTTTTGTGTACACAAATCTGGATAAAACAAACGAGAAAAAAATCGAGTTAAAAAAAAAAAAAAAAATATCTGAGAATATCACAAATGTAGATTTAGTCTGTTGCAATGTTGCAATAGTTGCAAATATGTGAATTATACATAGATACACGTAGAATGAGAAATAGAGATACGAAATAAATAGAAAGAGTGGGGCAATGTAGATGCACATCGTCCGTGAACACAAATACACACACACACACACACACGATTATGCACTACACTCGGATACCAGCAGTTGTGTATAGCGGAAATGTGTATGACAAAGCGCGAGATATGGCAAAAAGCATCACGATGGGAAATGAGCGAAGGATGAGAGAAGGATACACATGTGTGTCTACGTTTCTCTGTACGTTGGTGAGTGAAAGAGGGAGACAGGAGTGAGAACGAACGTGTAAGAGAGAGCGCCACGTTATACTTTCACGCGCGTAATGTACAGAGGTGCATTACAGCATTCGCATCGCCTGCATTTCCATCTGCTTAGCAGCAAAATCCGCTTTATGTTACGAGGGATAGAGTGCTGGCATCGCCTAATGATTGCGAGGGAGAGAAAGCGCGACAGTGTGTAGACGCAAGTGCTGGATCTCCCTCATATTATGACTATATACAAATGTAATGTGAAAACGGGAGTGGAATAGAGAGAAGAGAAAGGGGATATAGTGTGGAGAGGATTCGGAAAAGGGACTAGAGTATGTGTATATATATATAAATAGAAAGTGAGAGAATTGGAATGAGAGAGAGAGAGAGCGTGAGGTTTATCGCGACCGCGGCTCCCAGATTTCCGGCTCATCCCCCTGCCAGTTGGATCCTCTTGAGCTTGAGCCTGAATATACTCGACACAAGAGAGAATGGGATAGGTATTCACGGGTGAGAGAGGAAAGAAATACGATGAGAAGGGGTGAAAAGAGATAGAGACAGACAGAGACTGGATACACGCGCGAATTTTGACTTGACGTTATATAGCAGATGGTGAACGTACGTGTACGTATTATTTTCATTATATTGTCTCTGAATGAAGAGAATGTGAATTTTCTCCATATCTATTTCACCATGAATACCCATATATATTATGAGATAATAAATTTAATCTAAATTAATATAAAAAAAATTGATAATTATTTTTTTTTATTCTCAATTTATTCACTTATATTTCTATTTTTATATTTATTTTATTATTGTTACGATTTTTTTTTTTTTTTTTTTTAGATATAAATATATGTGTGAAACGCACAGTGCAAACATTAGTTATCAAAGATATGCAATCAGTGTCTGCCACTTGTTTTTTTTTTTTTTTTCGTTTTTATTTTATTCACGTTTGAAAAATGCTGAGTTTAACTAGCCCAAAAATAAAGAAGAGAAAAAAAGAAAAAAAAAAATAATAACAGAAAAATATGTGTATATGCATTATTATTATTTATTTATTTAATATTTTTAATAATATCGTGTGACATTTAAAAATATTACGTAATAAAATGAATTAAACACAAAATTAAATGTGAAAAAAAAAAAAAAAAAATTTTTTTTTTTTTTGTCAATTATTTAATTACGTAAAGTTTATACCGTAATTTATAATAAAATCAACAATTATATTTATAATATACATGGTGATTTGGTAGAATAAAATAAAAATAGAATGAAGAACAAAAAAAATGAAAAAAAAAAAAATTACCATCCACTTTAGTAATTTATTTAATTCCGATTCTCTTACAGCCTTTGACTAACTGACCGTATATACGTGTGTACTATTGTAACGTCTATCACATCCAATCAAAGAGAAATACTATACACATATGTATACATGATATATACATTAAAAGGACTGAAATAGTATACATTGTTTGAAATATATACAATACACATTTACCACTGCGTATTCACATTCGAATTTCCGTGAATTCCTTTGTACATATCCCTCGTATATTCCTGCAGAGAATGGCCTAAAACGTTACCTCCCAAAAACGAAACATTTAATCGTTATAAACAATCGTTTCGAATTTTCTCCACCTCGGATTTTTGTATATATATATATATATATATACAAACCATATAAAAGCAACGAATGTTTGGTAGCCAATACACAACACACAGTTGCTATTCTGTATTTTTCTCCCTCTCTCTTATATATATATATATATTTTTTTTTTACTTTCTCATTCTCGTTCACTGTGTTTCTCTATATTTTCTATCATTCTCTTTCACATTTACTGTGTTCCCACTTTTTACTATTTTTCTGATAGTATAAAAGTTGCTATATATGTCCCTTTCGAGTTCTCGTTCACTTTTATTCAACTTTTATGGCAACCAAACGGGCGCGACAGTTGGAGGATGAACTCGATCGTCGAATTTTTATTAAATCTCGGCTTTCTTTCCCACTCACTCCATTCGTTATATGTGTATAAAGAAAAAGGAAAAAAAATTTCGATGGACAATGAATCGAGAAGAGAGAGAGAATGCGAGAGAATGCGAGTGCGAGTGCAAGCGCATCTATATTAATTGTTCATTGCGTTAGTGAATAGTAAAATATAACAAAAAAATATATAAAAAAAAAAAAAAAAAAATTTGAAACTTGAGTTATTGATTAAAAGAAATAATGAACAATGAATAAAATTAATAAATAATAACTCGATCGTCGATTCTCCCAATAGAAATACAATGAGGAGGAGAAAAAAAAAAAATATAATAATAAAAAATAAAAAATAACATAAAAAATGCCAAAATTTTATCACTGCACGTAGAAAAGTGGTAATATTTATATGAAAATCATAGCTAAATAAAAATCACAGCGAAAATAATATGTGAGATAAGACAATAGATGATTGTGAGTTTGTGAGTTATGCTCGACGTATTCTTAGTAGAAAAAAAAAAAAAAAAAATGATGATAATAATAATAAATAATAATAAAAGGCAAAAAAAAAAAAAAAAAAGAAGAAAAGATTTTGGTGTATACTCATGAGTGAGAGAAATCTTGTGTGTGGTATATAGAGGAAGGAAAAATGAAGAGTGTGAGTAAAAATGTGAGTGAGAGCAGGAAAGTGTCTTCAATCCGGATGGGTGGAGGTGGGTGGCGGAACGTCGCGGTAAAGAATAGATAACTGTGCATGCCTGCACAGGATGCTCATTAGGCATTGCCTCCAGGTCTTCCTGTGCCTTTTCCTTTTCTTCTTTCTCATTTCACAATATCCACCTCCTCTACTTCTACCCCATTCTCAATTCACCTTCTTCTATTTACTTCTCAATTACACCAGATTTTTTTATTTTTCATTTTTTTTTTTTTTTCTATTCTCTCAATACCGTCAACGTTGTACATTTTTTTTTTTTTTTCCTTTCATTCTTACTTATTTATTTATTTTTTTGTTTTGTTTTTTGTCCTTCAGTTTCATCATCGAGTACATTTTACGTTGAATATTTTCCATTTCCTTCGTATACTCGTACGCGTACACGAACTTTTAATATATTAAAAGGAAACAAATTGAATTTATATGCGTGCGAGTGATATAAAAGTTTTTGAAATTCTATATTATATATATAAATATTCATATGGATAAATTTTAGTTTAGGCTTTTATTAAACTGTCTAAAGTATTCCTTAACTTTAACGTTCAATTATTATTGTTATTTATTCTAAATGTTGAAAATGCAAATTCAACGATGCAACTTTGGATTTTCTCGTAATATTGTGCCATGCATTTGCGTTGCATTTCATTTTATAGACATACAGACAGACACACACACACACACACGCACATGTGTCTGTATATAAACAAAAGATAGTATACGCAGGAGATTTTCTCTCGTTGTTTGTATCTTATTCATAAAATATATATATATATATATATATATATATAATATTGTACGAAATCCATGGAAGTTTGATAAGCGAGACAATTCAGCGAGGCGAATTTAGTCAAACGCGCACAGACGAAAACTCGTACAGGCATCTGATTCGGTCGACTGGATTAGACAACTGGGAATTAATACTGTGAGTGAATAAGAAAGGAAATACGATTTTATATAGAAGAGTGGAAGGGAGAAAGATTGTGTGAGTGAGGAAGGAGAGAAATGAACGTGCTCGCGAGTCTTGAGACATTTTGGATTAAGACAAACTTCTGTTCTAGAGTAACGGTGACTGCTGAGAGATAACTGGCACTTATACAAGTATATATATAATGTAATATGTATATATATATTAGAGTTCATTTGATCATTGATGATGAAATAGGTAAGGTCAATTGTTATTTGACAAAAGTTTGTAATTAATTGAGACAAGTTTTTAGTGTGGAATAAAAAAGATATGCAATATATTTTTCTTCTTATTGATCAGTATTTTTTATATTCATATTAAAATATATGTGAGTATATACTAATATCGAAAAATTAATTATAAAAAACAAAAAATTTATTATACTCATTTATTTATATTTATTTATTTGGAAATTGTATTTAATATATTTTTTTTTCTAATTTAACTTATTCATTTTCAATCATCCTCTATCCATCCTGAACATTTTGATATTTACTCAGTGAATATATAGAGGAAGAGAAAGAGAGTAGGAGAGACAAAGTAAGGGAGCGTGACGTAAAGTGAAGATGGGGAAGGGACAGTAAATGAGGGTGACTCTTGGGATAATAGTGTTTGTTTAGCTTTAACGCTTGATTGTTTAGTTTTCCGTTTCGCGTTTACTTTGATCCAACCAAATGGCAATTTTCTCGTTTTTTTTTTTTTTTTTTTTTTCGTTTTATTCTATACAAAATTACATTTCGATACCCTTTGTATTATATATAAATTTCTTATTTCTCAAATAAATTTATTCAATGATCTGTACAAATATATATTTATTTTTTTTTATTAATATTATCTGTGTGTGTGTGTGTGTTTGAAATGTCGGATAAACATCAGATCATACTATTTTATTCGTACATATAAATATACGTACATATGTGTGTGTATATGTGTGTGGGTGTACCAGTTGTGTGTTGAACAGGTCGGTATACAATAGCTATAAGAGAAAATTCTGGGATGCCACACGACACTTTAAAGCCATTATCGTTACAATCGCGTGTGAGTATTTGCACGTTTTACCACGTGAAAGTGTATTCGACGTAGACACGAGAGATGCGTTATAAAGCCCATTCTCGCGTCATTTGTTTTTCCAAAAAAAAATAAAAAAAAAATATATATATTAAATATACATAAAATGTCGATGCACTAAAAAAAATATCCAAAGTGGTGAAGAAAAAAAAAATATATATATAAAAATAAAAAAAGTTGAACTAGACAAAAAAAAAAAAAAGAAAAAATAAAAAAAAAAATAGAATTATTAAATACCCTTTCTCTTTTATGTCTCCATTTTGTTACGACGTGTCCATTTTCATTTATCTTATCGCCCTTTTTCCACTTCCTTTTCTATTTATTTCTTCTATAGGTTTTTTTTTTTTTTTTTTTTTTTTGTGCTGACAAAATTTTGCCTCTGTCTTTTTCTCCTTTTTCGTACAACCTTGTTAGGCGCCAATTGACTTTTCTCCAACTCTTCCATCAAGTTTGGCGTCACCCCATCTCAGTTTCAATGTGAAACGAATGTATATACACATAGTGAATACAGCGAAATCTATTCCCACGGTCCTCTCACAGAACTTGGACAAACTCAGCCAAAATATCCAGCTCAATATTGAGTATATATCACAGTTTTCAAATAAAAAAAAAATAGGGGAAAGAAAAAAAAAATTTGGGAGTAAGTGCAATGGTGGAAAAAAAAAAAAAATATATTTTATCTAACTAGATTGTCACATCTTTTTTTTGCTTTGTTGTGTTTTGTTTTTTTTTTGTTTTTGTTTTTTCCTTTGTTGTGTGCAAATAAGATACAACAAAACAGTCATGGGAATTCTACAGAGACTTGTGTGTCTTATCCCACGAGTAAAAGAAGGTCAAGCCGTGTATTATTTTGTAAGATGTTTTGAGGCCTGAGACTGTTCGTCCTGAATCCTCTTGGGAAAATGTTTAACCTCACACTCGTCTATTGAAATAAATAAAAATATATATTTGTAAAAGGATAATCCAAGAGGTATAATAACATGAAGAGTAGTAATAACAATAGTGACAAGAGACAAACCAGATTGTCAGATTTTTATTTATATAATTTTTTTTATCCTTTTTTTTTTTTTTTTTTTTTTTTTTTTCACTCTAATATATTCACTATTTTTATTCATTTGTCAAAGTGACAGTAAGATCATTTTTCCATTCACAATTTCATATATAAATATATATTATATATATATATATATTTTTTAACTATTTCATTTTCCAAATCTGTTTTTGATCAACACAAAATATAAAAGATTCAAATCAGTCTAAAGGTTTTTATCCTGACAAATATACAAATATACAAATATCCAATTGTATATTTCATTTTCCCATCCTTTTATTTATTTATTTATTTATTTATTTATTTATTTATTTATTTCTTTTTTTTTTTCGTTTGTTTATTCAGTGACAACTCAATATCTATCATGATCAATTCCAAATGTCTGATACGTGTACGTGTGATACGTTTTGATTGCCGGAGGTTATGTGAAGAACAATTGAATTGGTTGAACTCTCTCGATAACAATAATAATAATAATAATAATAATAATAGTAATAATAATAATAGAAAAGAAATATTACAATAAATCATGTCTCGACTCAATGCTTAAAAACATTTTCCACCAAAAAAAAAAAAATAATAATAATAAAACACAAAGTGAGAGTGAAAAGGGGTTTGGAAAATAGTAAAAGTTTTTTTTTTTTTTATGTTTTTTAAAGGTAATATCATCGATAAATTTTTCATTGTTTACATTTCACATTTTGTCCTTTTGTTGGTTAAGCTATACAGATGACTATCAATATAAATATATATTTATAAATTGCTGTGGGCATTAAGCGTGAAAAACAATTTGTTAAATATTTGTATATTGAATTCAAATACACAAATAACAAAATACATGAGATTCATTTAATTCCGATTGTATTTATCACTGATGCTTCATTACTCTAACAATAAATATCTATAAATAATGAAATATTAATTAAATATATATTATTTATTATTTGTATATTATTATAAAATTTATGAAAATCTGACAGATTATGAGTGGAGTACACGGTGAAGAAGGAGCTTTTTTCTTTTTTTTTTTGTTTTTCATTTTTTTTTGTTTTTTTCCCGTTCCTATTGTACGAAGTGAATTTGTTTGTGTATACGTATATATGTGGATGAATATGTGTAATATATATGTAGAATAAAAAAAATAAAAATAAAAAAATAGAGAGAAATCCATTTTGGCCGAAAAGTGGCGAGAAGTCTGTGCGCGTGATGGCAGACGATTTCATCCCATCCACACAGAGAAACGAGTGTAGTAGATTCGATGCTACTACTACTACTATTATTACTATTACTACTACTATTGCTACTGTTACTGTGGGAATATAGGGCGAATGGTGAAGCGCAGGCTGCTATCTCTACGATGCGAACTTGCATTGGGCATACATAAGTCCGTGTGTGATGGTAAATTGAATTTTCTCGAATGGAGTTGGTAGAAAGTACCCGGTGAGAGTGGGTAAAAGAGCGCCGAAGGGGCAGGGGGGGTGGTTGTGAAGAAGAAAAAAGAGAGGGAAATAAATGTATATATATATCGTGAATGTGAAACAGACAGAGAAGGAGAATGTTCTCTCGTTCTTGTGTTTCACTTCCTATTTTTTTTGTTGAGTGAAAGGCAAAATTATTTCGTATTTGTGTACATTGATGTTTTGTAATTTATCAATAGTGACCTTCAAATTCCACTGTACTGTCCAATAAATTATTTAATTAATGTTTTGTGTGAGAATAAAAAATAAAATAAAAAAATTTATTAAAATAGTTTTTTATCTGAGCACATAGGTATTTATCTACTGCTGTGTTATATATTACGGACCATGAGGCAGTGGAATTGTCTGACCACATTCTAGTATTAATCTACTTGTGCACAACGCTCACACGACCAAATGTACATTTTTAACTTTGAAACAGTTTCTCGAAACATCACACGTACATTAATTCAGTAAAATTTTATTGCTTATTCGTCCTCTCCATATTTTCGTTTTCTTCTCTATATATATATATATATGTTAAATAATACAATGAAAATAAAGATCCAACTCTCTCTCTGCCATTTAATTACAGCAAATTCAAATTGACACCTGTGATCGTGCTTTCACTTTGATTACACGAATCAATATTAAACTTTTTATATTTATCTACATATATTTATTTCAATTTATTTCTTTCTTCAAGTAAAATCATTAAATGAAATTCACCAATATTTCATTTTATATTTATTTAAAGATAGTATTTCACTCGTGGCACACAAGCAGTTAAGTTTTGTTTATGAAATAACACAACAAAGATAGAGAATAAATGACGAACGAAGAAAATAAATAGAAGGTGGGAACTGTAGTGGAATAGTAGAAGAAAGACAGTAAGAGTGGGACAGAGTAGCCTATATAACAGAGTGACACGGACTGAGTGTGGCAATTTCATGCGATACTACTGCGCATACCAGACGTTCCATGATGTGTAGCTCAGTATTTTCTAGCTGGCAGAAAATAAATACACAATACTCCCATCCTATATAACAGTACTTATATTTATATACAAATGTATTTATGTTTACGAATTATTTTTTAATTTTTTATAATTTTTTTTTTTTTTGTTTTTTTTTTTGTTTTATAGGATAAATAAAAAATTACTTTGAATAAATACAAAAACCATCGAAGTACGTACACGCAAAATATTTTAATGAAAGTGCAGAAATAAAAGAGAAAACATGAGTATGTTGAGAGTAAAGGTGGGAACAAAAAAAGAGAAAAAAAAAAAAAGAAAAAATAATTGGATTGGAAAAAAAACAAATTCGATTTAAACCTCGAGGTCTTTACGATACTTTTGGGTGGGTTTTTATTTTATTTCTTTTTTTTTTTTTTATGAACAGGCTAACGTACATATATATATATCTACATCGACCAAGTGTGATTGTATTTGTATACATAAACAGAGATAGCAATTGCTACTCCTTCTTTTAATCCTTAGTTTTTTTTTTTCTCTTTTTCTTTTTCATGCTTTTATAAATATATTTTTTTATTTCACACACATATTTTTTTTTTTTTGTTTTTTTTCTCACATTGAATAAAAATTAAATAATCATTTATTTATTTATTTATTTATTTATTTATTTATTTGTTTCAATATTATGAAAAATGTGTATTTAATGTTTTCTGTTCAGGATGATGATAATAAATAAGGAAATATCGGGGGAGTAAATCCAACTCCACAGTTACTTTCACCTCGAATTTGGATTAATCATGATGGAAGAGTCAGAAAGATAGAGAAAGATAGATAAAGAGAGAGAGAGAGGGAGGGTGTGAGTGAGATAAAAAAAAATAGGCCGTCCCAGAGGAGCAGACGTGCTCCGACGTTTCTTCTGACACTTGTTGCGGCTCCGATGATAAATTCCAAAGACTCAAAGTACTCAGCTCTGTATACATAAATTTATTATCACATACACTTTTTATAATGTATTGAACCATCGCTCTATGAATCGGAAGTAATAAAAGAAAGAAAAAAAAACAAACAAACAAACAAATAAATGAATAAATAAAAAAATAATAAAAAATGATTTTCCAAGTATTTTTCAAAAAAAAAAAAAAAAATTGAGTATTGACTTTTATTATTTATCATTATTTTATTATATTATTATATTTTTATATTCTTATATTTATATTTTGTTTTTTTTTTTGTTTTTATTTATTTTTTATCGATATGACTTTATTGTATTCCATGGAATCGTTTATGTTCGTATACGGTCATTGCAAGATACGACTTGACCCTGCCCACTCGTCCTCATCTTTTGGAAAATTATTGTTCGATAATCCTCAATGTATAGCTCGTCTTATATATAAATAGCTTCGTTTAGTTTAGTTCACAACAATGCCAGAATGATTGGCTCACTGTTAGAGTACAAGGCAGGTATTCACTACTCACAATACATTGTATATATTTATTTTCAAATACGTAGAAACTCACGTGCAGAGTAAAGTAGACATGTGTAGTATAGAAAGAGAATTCAGTTTCTCGACCTTCTCATCTCAATCCTATACCTCAAGTTGTACTGAGTTCTATGCACGCTCGTACGCTTTCAAAGTCTACGTCCGACCAATTGCAACATCCTCTCTCTATTTCAATCATCCTCTCCTCTTTCCACTTTTGGCCTTTCTCTCTTTTATACAATTCTGGCGAAATGAGCTTCTGTGTGATTCAACATGCCCCGCAAGCTCCACAGAATAAACATATTTATATATATGTAAGTGTGTGTATGTGTGTATGTGTAATCCATCCCCCTCTGATATCTATCACAGAATTTTTCCACTTCATCCAATGTACAATAAATAAACAAAAAAAAAAAAAAGAAGTGAATTATAAAATTTATTTATTTTATATCTTTTTCTTTATTGTAATTGAATTTTTATTATTATCCACTACTATTGATACCAAAAATTTCTTTATTTATTATCTTCTTTTTTTTTTGTTTTGTTTGTTATCAGTAATTCAATGAATTTATAAAATTGATAATTTAAACGACTTAATAATTTATTGTTGAGACAAAATTTAAATGTGAATGGAAATAATGAAACATTTTAACAAGAGCACGGATTATTTCTTCTCGATTTTTTTTTTTTTGTTTTTCCTGTTTGAACTATAGGCGACGTTGATTGTTATATATTTGCGTGCAACTTTTGAACACAAATGGATGCAAGAGATAACTTTCTTATCCTCTTCTTTTGCTACATTCACACACACACACACACACACACAGACACATTTTATATATAAAAGTAAAAATTTTATTTTCATTTACTCAAGCAATTCCCTCAAGCATTTGTCGAGTGTACGAAATTTTCATTGCATTGTGCTAATCTCCACTTCCTCTCACTCATTCACTTTTTTTATTTTTTATTTCTTTATATAAATTTACCATACATAAATTCTCTATACTCTTTGTTACTCTTGTCATTTCATATACGAACTAAATCCTTCTGTACGTCTGTGTTTAATACTTATAATCTGACGGGGAATCCGGGGGAAAAAAAAAAAAAAAAGAAAAGAAAAAATCACAAAGTAAAAAAATGATGTCGAAAAAAAAAAAAAAAAAAAAAAAAAAAAAAATTATGAAAATAAAACAATAATGAAAAATATCGTATTACGTACGCTACGACTGCACCCGCCAACCATGTCCTTTCCCATCTCATATATCTTTTTCCTTGTGCTATATATACATACATATATATATATATAAACCTGTAGTATCTCGTTTGTGCAAATTCGCTTCGCGTGCCACGTTCCACACGAATAGAGAAAAAAGTCTCTGACACTTTTTCTCTTTCTTTCCCAATTTTTTTTTTATTTATTATTTTTTTATTTTTTTATATTTATCTCTTGCTCACTCTTCTCCCCTTCTTTCTATCCCCATTATATAGTTCTTGTGACGCAGCATATCTTTACATCTATAAACATACTTCAATACTGATGTGATTTTATATAGAAAATAGAAGCCGAATCTGTCTCAATTCTTTTTTTTTTTTTTTTTTCTTGCTCAACAAGACTTTCCCCGTTAAACTTCCATCATCGCGTCAATCCCCAATATAAAATTGTATTTCGTCTCTACCAATCCCTCGCGCTCCTTTTTTTTTTTCTGCTATTACACAATGTATCGATATATTTTTTGAAAAGAAAAAAAAAATATACTGTACACATCAGTTTTAATCGATACAGTAGAATAGACACGAGTTTGGTCAGACATTGGCAATAAAGAAAATCAACAATCTCGCAGTTTGATTGCAGGCATAGAAATCTGTACTGCAGATAGTAAAATATATATATATAAAGAGAGTTATAAAAACTCTTATATATATATATATATTTATATTTATATTTATATTTATTTCACTTGTGGGATGTAACAATAAATCTGGTCGCTGCGTGACTTGATTCGAAATGTTTCAATGAAGTTCGGGGGTGATGGGGTTGCATTGCCAGTGGTAATATATATATATATATATATTTATTTTTTATTTTTCAGGGATTTTTTTCATGACTCACGTCAATTGAGCTGGCAGAAACGTTTGTCAATAGCGTGTTAGATGTGGGTACGTAACACTGACTTTTTTTTATTATTTTTTTTTTTTTATATATATTTTATATCATTTTATTATTTTATTTTATTATTATTATTTATTATTTTTTTTTTTTCTCCACTTTATTTTGTTTCTTCTTTGCAACTATTGCGTGTGAGATAACATAAATGCCACGGTAAACACGTATATCCGCAGTATATACACACACACATACACACACATTTGCCCACAATGAAATAGATTTTCGTCTCTCAGTGGAGTTTTATCGAGTGTCTACGATCTATTGGAACGGAAGCGTTTGATTTTTCATGAAAAATTATGTGGAAAATTGGTTGTTTTTTTTTTTTTCTTTTTTTTTTTCACTCTGACATTTTTATGGAAAAATACAAAAAAAAAAAAAAAAAAAAAAAAAGTTAGAGTGAGGTGATGATTTCATTTTTCTTCGTTAGTGTAAGCGAAAGAGAGGGTGGAACGTGACTCTCTCAATCTTTTTTTTTTTTTTTTTTGTTCTCTTTTATTTTCCGTGTGGAAAGTGTTTTTCTCCCATAATCCTCCGATTATACTTTTACTCACGACAGTTGAAACAATAGTAATAATAATTGAAATAATAAAATGAATAAATAATCGTAACAACTGAAAAATGATAAAGTGGATAAAACAAAAAAAAAAAAAGAAGAATAATAATAAAAAATAGCAAAAAAAAATAAATAGAATAAAATTTTTCCAAAATTAATTTATGCTCAACGCGAATAAAAAAATTCTCTGTTTCTGGATTATACTATACGCATTTATATTTCTTCATATATATATATTTTTTGTTTTTTTTTTTTGTTTTTTTTTTTTTCTTGGTATATTTACATATTTCCCCATCACACCGCCATACTTCTCTTCCCCTCCATTTTTTATTCAATGTGCAATATGCAATGATGACACACATGAATATTTGCGTGAGTGTTTGTTGAAGAAACAAAAAAAAAAATTTTTTTTTTTTTCTTTTTATTTCACTTTATTTCTTTTTACGTGACAACGACGACGAGCGCTTGTGGCATCGACGTGTCCGGGCATATTTTGCACATACGGGACGTGGATGAGTGTGTATAATACATATATATATATATATATATGTATATATGTGTAGGAAATAGATCATATACAGGCGTTTTCCATGCTAGCTACGGTCATGATTCATGAATCAAATAGAATCGACTGTCCTCACGCACCCCCGTTCATTCTCTCTTTCTCTCTCGCTTTCTCTCTGTGTATATATATTATCCCATATGTATTGAATTCAGCATATATTCATTCAAAATCTATGAATTCCATTGTCTCTATCACAAAAGACTGTATTGTCCCTTCATCATTGCACAATCGCTTCCCATTATCGATGCATATATATATATATATATAAATACACCACGAAATCTTTGATCAAAATATAATAAACAAATATTTGATAAATGTGAATTTTCAACACGTCAGTGAGATAAATAATTTTTTATGTATATCCCACTATAATCAACACCTCTATATATATATATTTTGTTGTTTATATTTTTTATTTAATTTATAAATACAATATATTTTATAAAATATTTCAAAATTACTCGTGTGAAAAATATTTTATTTTGTATTTTCTATAATATAATCAAAATTATTTTCTTCCACTGTATAAATACTCATCAGTATAAAATAATATTTAATTAATATTAAAAATACGTGATATAAAAATTATTATTTAAAAAAAAAAAAAAAAAACAAAAAAAAATTCATCTAATTTACAAAAGATATAAATAAGGGGAGTGAAATTTTGTGGTGTAATTAGTATTTGCCAAATGGCCGCGAAGCGTCAAAATTCCAACCTCCAACAATAATATATACGAGTATCGTGACACGAGGAATAAACAGTGATAAATCCACGCAAGCAGTAGCAGTAGCAGCAGTGAACTGGCGTCAATGGTGCTTAGTGGAAAATGACCGAGAGCCACGAATGAGGTGGGAAAGCACCAACGTCAAGAGGAAAACACTCGGGATGAAGAGAGAAAGACAGAGTGAGACCAATGACGATTTTGGTATGAGCAAACGATGGGGATAAAGTGGAGTTTGGGTTGACATTGGAAGAGGACGAATCGACGGTCAGTTGACCACGAATGAGAGGATATTTCTCTCTCTCTCTCTCTCTCTCTCTACATGTTTATACACAATACAATTGTCCACTGTGAGAACATCCACAATATTCTCTGTACTATACCCATATACCCCATTTACCCATCCGTGGACAACCCTCCATATCCACCACGCGAATATATGCATATTCAGGACTTGTTATAGCAGTGATATGGCCCAGCCATAGTGTACCATGACGCGCTTCTCACACCGGAGATACGAGGGGATAGCCAGTGACGGACTGCCGGACATCCGACCAGTTACCCTCCCTCTTATCCGCACTTTCCTCTTTGCGTTCCCTCCAACTAACCAACACCAAACCAACACCAGTACCACTACCACTATCACCACTAACACAACCATCATCATCATCATCATCATCATCGTCGTCGTCATCGCTGTACTATCCCTGTATCAATGTCCCTGTGTATACGATAACGTCACATTCTCGTGTTGGACCTCAAATAATCAACTTTCAAACTTCATACACTTGACCTTTTTTTTTTTTTTTCACGCTATTCTGATTTACCGATTTTTTTTTTTTTTTTATGAGAATTTCGTGTAGCTATGGGGATGTGTTGTGTGATAGATTTTTCGAATATTTTTCAACGAGTTATGCGTCATTGTATTGAATTAAATTGTATATTGGAATTTTTTTTATTTGTTTTTAATGAAAATTAATATTATCAGGTGGCCATTTCTTATAAATTCAATACGATAAATGGATTTATCCATTTATTTTACTTTCTTTTTTTTTTCTTTTCTTTTCATTTTATGATATTCCGACAAGTAGAATTTTAAGATAATTCATTCTTTTTTTAATATTTCAATTCTCTATATTTGTGTAATTAGAGTACATCCACTTTAGGGTTTTAGAGAAATGAGAGATGGAGAAAAAATTGGACGGTATTTTTACTTTTTTTTTTTTTTCTCTTCTCCATCGTGAATTTTCTATTCACTCGTCTGAATTCAAGGCGAATTAAAACCGCATGTCCAGTTGCCTTTTCGTCGACATTATTTTCTTTTTTTAAATGCTTTCAATTTTTTTCTTCTTTTTTTGTTTTTTTCTTAATCCACTTGTTTTTAAATAACAGTCTAGAATAGCGTCCAGTAATTATTCAGAAATTTTTTTTTTTTTATTTATATTTATTATCCACATCTATTTTTTGTTTTTATTTCTTTGTTCCTTCCACAAATTGGGAAACATCTTTGAAGAGTGTGCGTGTGTATGTGTGTGTAGTAGCTGAATCTAATGTAGCTGATATTTTCACGCAGTTACTCTGTATATGTCTCTGCAAAATCTCATTCACTCACTCACTCACTCACTCACTCGTTCTCTTATTCGTTATACATACATACATATATATATATATATATATATATATACTTTTGCCCGTGCTACTGTGACCGACGTGTCCGTTCTGCTGTGAAATAAAATGAATCATTTGGTGGAAGTCCAACGAACGCCGGCTGCATACCACCAGCCATTTACCATCCATACCCACGACTCTTTTACTCTATTTTATTTCCTACTTCTCCACTACCACCATCTCTACTCTCCCTCCATTTCTAATACTATATATCTACGCATTTGTGCACAATTTCCTTTTTCTTCTCTAAATATTATATATATATATATATTTTTTTTTTTTCTACGCTGTCCTGATTTCTCGGGTCTTCACGGATTTTTCATCCACAATCTTCTCCCTGATGTGTCTTCAACAACGTAATTTACCCTGACTAAATTTATTTCTCACATTCATACAGTGTTGGTATACATAAAAATATACCCTTTGTTCTGATTGGGATTTTCAACAAAGAATTATTTGATTATCTTGTATGAGAGTGGTGTCGAGAATAATACAAAAAAAAAAAAATATATATATATATATGATCTAATTTAAAAATTTTTTTTCCTTTACATTAAATTTTTTTTTTTTTGTAGAGTTTTTTGTCATTCCATTTTGACAACAGAAGATTGACAAACGTCTACACGTGTATGAAAAAAAATAAGAGGAAGGAGGGAAGGAAAGAGAGAAGAAGAGAGAAAGCGGAAAGAAGGGAAAGTTGATACGATTTGTGTTTGCTTTACCTATCCCGACTTTTCGCTTGGCTGATCAATTTTCCCCTTCCCGCTTTTACTATTGATATCTGACATTTTTCCACTCGCCGTTGGATGTTTTCCGGCGGATATCGTAGAAGCCGATAGAAATGGTGTGACACAAGCCAAGAGAGCGAAAGAGCAAAGGAGAGAATGAGAAACATAGTGAGCTTTAGTCAGATGATTTTCAATATGTGAATGTAGATTTTTCTCTTGTGGTTCTTTCACTATATTCCATTTACTTCTATTTGATTTTTTTTTTGTTTTTTTTTTTTGTTATTGACTTTTGATATGTTTGTCTGTTTGTTTAAAAAGTATGAGGAATAGAATAAGTTAAAAAACATATAAAATAAATAAATAAAAAAATATTTTTACACTTTTTTATTCATTATTGATATTTGTAAAAAATATTTTCTCCCAAATTACACTAGGATTTGTTTTATTTTTTGTCTCTATTCAAAATCTATTTTCAACAAATACACTGAATATTATGTTTAATGAACTTCATTCCAACTGCAATAACTAATATGAAGTTATTTATTCATTATATATAAATTCAAACAATTCAAAGCAATTGTTACAATATCAGTTATATTTATTCTCATATTCATTTATGATAAATCATTTATGTAATACAAATTGAATTAAATTTCAAATTAACTTTCAACATTCAATAATTCAACAACAAAATTAATTAAATTATAAATGAAAAAATTTTTTTATCATTGACTTTATTATCATTCTGTATTTTTTTTTTTTTTTTTTTATCTGTTGGTGAATCTTGTGATATTGACTAGAATAGAAATTAAATTTGCAATATTTTTATTCTTTATCCTTTAAAATAAACTTGTATATACACACACACACACACACACCTACACAAACATACACATATACAAATAAAAATGAAATGGTTTTTGTGATATACAAGGTGCATTCGTAGAGGGAAAAAAAAAAAATTATGAACATTCCAAACTGACTTTTATATCCTCCTTTATACCAATTCACCAACGAAAATTTTGTTCGTACACTGAGAATGGAGAAACTGAAGAGAGTGAGAAAAAATGAAACAAAACCTTTGAGACTGTGTATAAAAGCTAAAAAAAACAATATATAAATAACATCAAAAAATACATAATAATAATAATAATAATAATAAAATGAAATTGAATGAAACAAGAGGGGATAAGAAAATAATAATAAATAAAAAAGTGTAACAGTACTGATTAAAGGAGAGAATTTTTGCACAAAATGTATAGTTGCAATGCGAGTAAACTTGGCAACTGTATGAGGAAAAACAAAAAAGAAAAAAAAAAGGGGAAAATAAATAAATAAGAGGTGGAAGCCAAAAAAAAAAAAAAAAAAGAAAAAAAAAAAGTGGATATATTATATGTGGCAGGGAAAATAGGGAAAAGATCCTTGGCCACTTAATCCGTCGTCAGGGGCCAAATAAATTGGGCATGGCTTGGGCTCGCTGGTGCGCGACAAGGTGAGAGAATGGGAAAATGAAACGTGTGAGAGAGAAAGATGATGAGGTTGGTGGATGAGCGTCGAGAATAGTTCAGGAGAAAATTCGATGCTTCATGAGCCGCAAAATCAAGTTGAAACTATGTGAAGCTTGGATAAGGACTTCACAGTAATATATGTATAATATATATGTGTTAGTGTGTGAGAGTGTGTGTGTGTTTAAAAGATTTTCATAGTTTAGTGTATGTGTGTGTGTGTGTGTGTGTGAACCTTGGCCAAGATGAAGTCTATAACGGGTTAAGTCCAGTCCAAGTTTTTAATTGTACCGAAGATGCCGCTATACCGATTAGTGGATTATAAACATACCGTATAAAGTTTTGATGGGTTCCTACGGTTTATACACCCACGAAATTAAACGAGGTTAAGAAATTTTTCCAAGATATAAAATCAACAAGACTTTAAATATTTATTTTTCATTTATTTATGTATTTATTTATTTATTTATTATTTTTTTAAATAACTCATCGTGCACAGTGATAGAACGATGATGAATAAAATTTTAAAAAAAATAATAATAATAAATAAATAAATTTTAAAAAATTGTATTCATCATTTTATATATTAATATTTATTTCCAATTACGCGGTTATATATTTCGTTTTTTTTTTTTTTGTTTTGTTTTTTTTTTTTTCTCCTCTTTGTACTTCTTATTTCTGTAATGACACACAACGACAGTTGAATACAATGCGCGCGCGGGGAACAGATGTAAAAATCGACGGTACTCGAGGCTGCATTGGGGTGTGAATTTAGCTGTATTCTGTGCAGCTCAAGTGGTCGCTATTGTTTCGAGTTGTTGAAGGAGAGAGATAAAAAGTGAGAGAGAATGAGTTAAAGTCCCAACGCGTACGTTCCAATCCAAGTGGCAAAGCTGTTACAAATATATATATATATATATATATTTTTTTTTTCTTCTATTTTTCATGATTTATCATTATTATTACTATTATTTTTTATTTCTTCTTTTTTTTTTTTTTTTTTTTTTTCTCGTCAGTGGGTTCATAAAGACTAGACACATGCGCTACAAATGTATTTTTGACTTGTAGTAGATTCATTTTAATATATACACGTATAAATACTCTGGCTCTCGTTGCAATTACGCAATTCAAATGAATGTACAAAAACAAAAAAAAAAAAAGAGGAAAAAAAAAAAGAAGAAGAAATTGTAATGGTAAAAGATGAAATGAAACGACACGAGGAAAGAGAAAAAAAAAAAAAAGGCGTATTAATAAACGTAGAAAATGAAAGGAAAAAAAAAGAAAAAAATTGGAAGGAGAATGCGAAAAAATTAGATGGAAAAAAAATTTTTTTTTTTTTAATATTGCGAATTTTATTCTGTGTGTGTGTGTGTGTGTGTTTGTGAATAAGTGTGTGGGTGTATAGGGTCAAAAGTGCAGTGTTCAAGTCACAACAACTTTTGTAAAAGCATTTTTTTTTTGTTTGTTTGTTTATTTCTTTTTTTTTTATTCTCTTGCTTTTATTTTTCGTTCTCTCACTCTGGTGGTAAAGTTAATGATATCAGAAAGTTTTTTTTTTTTTTTTTCTTTTTGCTGTCACTTTGTGAGAATTACATTTGAATTTAGTTACAAGCTCATTTCAAGTTGTATAATGAATAAAAAAAAAAAAACAAAAAACAAAAAACAATTATTGTATATGAGTGAATATGTAATTTTTTTTTTATTATTGTAAATACAATTATGAGGGAATAGAGACAAAAATATATTATAAGTCTGTTGTGAGATGAATTGAATTTGCATTTTTTTTCTCACTCTACTCCAATTGCAGCAGTTTAATTTTTTTTTAAATAATAAATTTTTTTTTTTTCTTATATATCACCAATACTGACAATCCATCCAATACCAATATCTGTTCTTGTCACCTGTTATAAATTCAAAAATGAGGGGGAGAAGAAAAAAAAAAAAATCTCGATTTTTATTTTTAAAAAAAATTCCAAAATATTAATTTTGATATTTTTACACATACGATAAAAAATTGAAAAAAAGAAAAAAAAAAAAAATTATTTTTTTACTGTATGAATATATTGATTTGTTTTTTTTTATTTGTGAGTTGGAAAATTTTCACCGTTAATATAGAAATGTATGAGATGAGGTTAAAAACAATGACGACGTACAATTGTGCAGGCTCGATTATAAATTGTGTGGGAGGTTTGTGCGTATGTATTTGGCCTAGAATAACCTATTGTAATAAATATAAATGTATAGTTATAATTTTGTGTTCACTAAAATCGCTGTACACACGAATATACACCACCGTCCTCCCCTCCACTCCTCTTATTCCCTATCTCACACACACTTTAATGCACAGTGTGTACATATGCCAACAATTTATAACGTATTTTATTTTACGTTATTCCCCGAGAAAAATAAAACGTATACACAATACATACACAATTTTGGAATAGTGTTAAATAATAAAATAACTGTAATAACTAAAATAAAATACTTGAAAAATTAAAAAAACAAAAAAAAAACAAAAAATTTAAATAAAAATAAAAATTTATATTATACAGACATATACGTACGATAAAAATTTAATAAAACTGTCTCATATGATTACACTCAGTTTCCGTATTTTACGAGTAAACATTTCTATTTTATATATATACATTTTTTTTTTTGTTTTTTATTTTTTGTTTTTTTCGTCATCACCAGAATGAACGTTGCATAAATTGTTGTAGACATATTTACGGAATTTTTTTTTTTTTTGTCACTGTATTCTTTCGTTTTTTTTTTTATTATTATTTTTCTTTCGCTATTCTCCTTTTTGTTTTTTCGTTTTTTTTTTTTTTTTTTTTTTTTTTTTTTTTGTTTTATGTCACGATATCTCGGTGCTCCACTCGTTCATGATTGTGGATGAAAACGATAGAGTGGGAGAAAGAGACAGTGAAACACAAGTACACACAATATGAAGAATAAAATTACTCTGTAATGGATCGCGAAGTCTTCACGAGCTTGCAGAAGCTCTTAATGCATTATTATATACCGATTATACTTTTATTCTTATTTTTTTATCAACTTTTTTTTTATTCTTCAAATTTTTTTTTTTTGTTTTTAATTTTTCCGGTTAATGATTTGCGAATTTATCAGAAATATTTTAAAATATCTATTGAATATATATTTTTTTTTTGTTAAATATTAAACAAAATAATAATAATTATTATTATTATTGTTATTATTATTATCATTATTATTGTGAAAATAAAATAAAAATGTCAATGAAGTTTTACCAATGTGGATCAATTTAAATATTTTCTTTTTCTTCGTATTCTCAATTACTTTTCTTTTCTGTCAATCAAATGAAATTGACGATTTTATTGCTATAAAAACTATTTGAAAACTTTTTTTTTTTTTTTTTTTTCACAATTTCCACTGGGTTTTATTTTATTTTATTTTATTTTTTTTTTTTTTTTTTGCTTTTACTTCTGTACATTCCATCATACTTTTATAATATATATACATATTTTATTTGCATGTTTGCTCAACTTTTCTCATTCATAATCATATTCTTCTCTTTTCATTACTATCCCTCTCTACTATTACCGTCTTCCACTGCTATTACTATTACTACTACTACTACTACTACTACTACTACTACTACTACACTACTACATGATCAGAGGGGATCGTTCGACCATTGCGAATGAAATTTCATAGCGTTAGACACGAGTGAGGTTTCGAGTCGACAAGAACACACGTAACATCTGCCGCTTCCATTCGTGTTTTTGCAATAAAGTCGCATTTTGCTCTTTCATCTATCTCATTCTCTCTTCATCTGTCGTCCACTCTCTCCACCCTCACAATTCATAAAAAATAAAAAGAATATTTATTTATTTATTTTTTTTTTTGAATAATTATTATATATAATAAATACATGAATATTAAAAGGGCATGAGTATTTAATAATTTATTTATTTATTTATTATTGATTAATTATTTAATTATTTTCATTGATTATCTATTTATTTATTATTTATTATTTTTTTTTTTTTTGTCATCAACAATATAAAATAAAAATTTATTGATATTAAGATTTTTTTCAAGTGATTATCAACAGGTATACACATGTGAGTTAAATATTTATTGGCAATATTCCAAAATTTCAATAAAATATATATATATATATATACGTATGAATTTAATTTCTTTTGAATTTAAATTTATCACTGAAAGTGTCAAATAGTTTTGAACTTGTATAAAGTCAAAAGTTCACTTTGTCATTTGCTATTGTTCGTGTCACATTCAACATTTTGTACACCAATGAAAAAGTTTTTCCATTCATCGTCATGGCAGTAGTAAAAGAGAAAATAAAAGAGAGAATGAGAAAATTACTTTGAGCGCACGTGTTTGAGGTTAATCGTTGTCATGGAACAGTCACAATAAATATCGCAACAAGAAAATTGGTGTGAAAGAAATAAAAAAACAACAACGTAAGTTGAGAGTCTATTCACGTAGAATAAAAACAAGATGAAAATAATCATTCAAAGATAAGTATAATAGGATAAAGTACGACATTAAAGACGAAAAATAATATCAATATAATATTTTATACGTGTATAATAATTAAGAAAATATTTTATTTTTATTTTTATCTTTTTTTTTTTTTTTTTTTTTTTTTCTGTTTCTATTCAATTTTCCATTTACATCAACAGGTTTTCGCATATACGAATTTAATAATTATTATTTATATACTTACACGGAAAATTTCCCAAATACAATTCAATATAGAATTCAATAATAAAAGCAGAAACAAAAAAAAAAATAAATAAATAAATTCACAAAAAACACTCGTAACTTGTGTAGATAACACTCAATAAAATTTACTTACCATGTGAAAAAATGCAAATAAAAAGGCAAAAAAAAATTAATCATCAATTACAATACGTTGATTTTTCTTTTTTTTTTTTTTTCACACAATAATTGCGCGACAATACATTTAATATCATCCACTGTACGTATATAATACACGAGAGAGATAGAGAGAGAGAGAAAAAGAGAGAGAGAAAAAAAAACACCAATCACCCGCACGCAGATCAACTCATAAAGGGTGTCGCGGTGCGACTGTAGCACAATCGCTACCCTCTTGTGCAATTCACCCTCTCTCAGTCCTCTCAACGAGATTCTCCCACTCTATACCATTACTTTCCCCCTCTCCACTCGAATACTGAATGGCGATGCTTTCCACAGAATTTCTCCCACTCTCAAGCTCACTCTCTCACTCGTGTTCAACGTTCACTCTACGTCTGTCTAACCCTCTAATATCATGTCTCACCACGAATTTCTCTCTTGCTCACATTTCTCTTTATTCTATTACTCTATCTTTGCATGATGTATATAGATGGGGTCTAACCTTAGTATTATATAGTCACTATCACCGCCATCAGTGCGGCATTGCTTACGCACTAAGTCTTTGCTCACTTGACGATCCTCTCACTTGCTTAAGCTCGTCCTCTGGTGTCTGATGTAAGCCTTGCATTCACACACACACACACACACACACACACACATATTAGGGGTCACATAAGGATTAACATTTGATACACAATTGATTTTATTTTATTTTATTATTATTATTTTTTATTTATATTTCTATTCAGTTGCGTAATTTTCACTGTCTAACATTTAATTTATTCAATCTCACAATTATCAATTCTATAATTTATACAGTAAATATATTTATTTATTATTATCTGTTTGTTTATTATTATTATTATTATTTATTATTTTTTTTTTTCCAATAGATCGATTTTCTTTGTTGGTTGATAAATAAAAATACTGAAAAATTTTGTTTTATTACAGAAAAATACTGATGTGTTTATGGGCCACGGTATTTCTTTTTCTCAAAAGACCGTGTTCATTGTAGCAAGATCAATATTATGAAATACTTTGTGACAATTTCTCGTCTATTTTATAAGATCGTTGTTTAACGGCTCTTTTTTACCATCATCCGAATTTTCTTTCTTTTTTTTTCATTTTGTTTGTTTGTTTGTTTTTTTTTTTTTTCTTGAACCTATTTACCACTTTTTTGCACTTCCATTCTCTTTGTGGGACACACGTTAAACTCATCGTGTTTGTTGTTGTGATGAAATAAAGGTGGATTTTGATAAATGTACAATACAAAAGAAAATTATATGTGACAAAATTTCTTTCCTCGTTCATACAAAATAGTATTTGTCTTTTAGTTTGATAAAAACCAAATGACAATTTGGCAAACTCTTTTTTCACTCTTTTACCGTCTATACTATGTCGATTTTTTTATTTGATTCATTTTATTCGTGATCTTTACAACAGTAAAAATTGTTTAATAATACATAAGCATTTTTATCGAAAAACACGAGGAGAAGAAAAAAAAAAAAAGAGAGAAAATAAAACGAAAAAAAGGAAAATATATCATGAACTGATTTGTATTAATTGTAAATTATCGTGTCTCATCTGAATTTTATTAATTTTACGATTATTAAACTATTCTTTTTTTTTTTTATTTTATAAATTATTGTGGATATCTTTTATAATACATTGTGTTGATAACCAATTTATAATCGAGAAACTACTGTGACTTTATGTAACACAAACAGAAAAACAAAAATTGTCCGAGATAAATGTGTATGAGATATATTTTGACAAACAGAAAAAAAAAAATATACATATATATATAATAAATGGACAATCACGTACACATATATTCGTATACATATACATGTGTCTATGTTTATATATGTATGTGTTTGTGGATGATAGTCTCCGCTCGAGGCGTTTCTCTCGTGTCTATCGCTCGCCAATATCAACGAAAATTGAAATAGTCGCTGATATTTCTGTGGTGAAATGATACATATCACTCTCTATACTTTTTCACACGGTCTATATATAATTCATCGCATGTACGAGATCTTCTAACGTGTAATGAAGAAAAAAAAAATAAATAATAATAATAATAATAAATAATAATAGTAACAATAATAAAAAATAAATAAAAATAAAAATGTGATAATAAAAAATCTATAAAGGTCAAATAGATTTTTTTTTTTATAAGTGAATTGAAAAAAAAATTCTTTTACCCTCTCAAATTTTTTCTTTTTTTTTTTTTTTTTCATCATCTGAAATTTACAATGGATTTATATATATATATATATATTTTTTTTTTTTCAGTATCAGTACCGTAAATATATTTGAGGAATAAAAATAAATATATTTTATAATATCTTTATGTATTCATCTCTATTCTCTCCGAAAAAAATATTGCGTTGTACTTCCTAATTATACTGTGGTAAAAAAAAAAAAAACCTTCTCTATCTTCTCTACCAAGTTTCGTTTCTTTTTTTGTTTTTTTTGTTTTACTTCCAACCCTTTTTAGCTTTTATGTTTGTATCTAACCCCCAACCCTGTTGGTGGCTTTTAACGAGCATTCGGATTATTTCTCTGACTAATTACACGTACAGCCTGAACAAACCGTCCCCTCATCTTTCTCTCCCACCATTCCCGCGAGCGACGACATTTTGTCATAGAATATACATGTCAACCATTTCCAAATAAAGAAAAAAAATAAATAAAAATAATAATAATAGTAATAATTAATAAAACGGAGGGAGAACAAGAAGAAGACGAGTAAAAAAGAAAATTACAAATATGTATTTGTTTTTCTTTTTTTCTTGTTGCAGAGTGACAGGAGTGAGAGCCAACATCTGTTTGTTGTTACATTTAATATCGTTACAGTTGGATTATGTTATAGTTGTCCCTATATTTTCATGAAATGTCGCTACCTGTATCGTTTGCGTGGCTTATTGAGAGAATACGAGAACGATCCAACTGTTGTAGTTGAAGACTAGAATGACGTAGAGATAGAGATAAAGTGAGAGAGGCATCAGGATTTTACCAGTTGCCTGAAGCATTGGTATCATTGAACAAGTTTAATATTACTATCTGAATATAGAGGTTGACGTAGCCCCAGGGACAAGTTGCGGCCATTGCAGACACAGTGAACTCCCGCGATTCGAACTGTTATACCTTGATCTTTATTTATATATATATATTTTTTTTTTATTCTAATGGTCATGTAGAAAAGAAAAAAATATCAACTTGTGCAATTCATATATTTTTTTAATTGCCATATTAACATGACATTCGTATATAAATTTTTCTTTTAATTACACAAAAATAATAATAAATAAATATATAAATAAAATAAAATTTTCAATCTATTCAATAATTCAACTCTCCATGCGGATATTAGAAAAAAATTTTATATAAAATTTTTTTCTATTTTTTTATTTATCATATATGTATCATTTTAATAACCTGTTCTTTGTTGATAAAAAAACAAACAAAAAAATAAATAAAATTTTTGTTTTTTTTTTTTTTGTTTTTATCTATATTGTTTTTCATAAAATATAAAATGTACAGGGAAGAAATTTATTGTTCGTCCATGTCAAATGTTGCGAATACGTGATGTATCTGGAAGTGAAGGACTTGATGGGTTTGAGGAAATGCAGAAAATGAATTGAGGAAAAATGAAGGAAAAAAAATCTAGCGTGCATCCCATTCCTTTGCTTGAAAAATACCAGGGAGAGATGGGAAACAATCGAAATATCTCGGCACACATACACATACACACACACACACACAGAAAGACAGACAGATGCACCTACGGATACATATAATTTTTTTTTTCTCCTTCTTCTCTTTCTTTTTGAACTCTTGTATATTTTTTTTTGTTATTTATCTTTGATTTTTTATTCTTTTTTTTGTTTTTTGTTTTTTGTTTTTTTTTTTTCATTCGCTTCATTTTTCTTCTTCACAATCTTTCACCGTACACGCGACAATCACGTCAAGAAGAAAATACCATGGGGTGTCAAACAGCCCCACCGTCTGTTCATATGGATAGGTGAAAAAAAAAAAAAAAAAAAAAAAAAATGCGTTTAACTTTTGACAATGTGATGCTATCGAGGCAGCTTTTATTTCGATACTGTTTCCGATCGTATGAATGAAGAAGAAAATCAGAGAGAATTTTTTTTTTTGTTTTATTTTTTATTTTTTACCCGTTCACACGTCACCAACTCCAACCCCATCAACATCATTTGACATTCATTCGACAGAAATTCGCTTTTATCTATCATTTAATCTTTATTTTGCCTTTTTTTTTTTTTTTCAATTCTTTATCAATTAAATGAGCCATCAGATAGTACACACAAGTGTCTCACGATTTATAATTTTTAACGTATCCGAGTTGCATTGGTATTTTCCTCTTCTCCGACATCCACTTCAATTCTATATATAAATTCTCAAAAAGTTTTTGTGATTATATTCGAGTTGAAATTGAATGAACGTCAAAAAAAAATATTATAATAATAATAATAATTGCTCAAGTGCGAACTTTATTAGCCAGAAATTGCGAAATTGTTGGAGAATTACTTTTTATATTTATATATATATATACAGTAGTTAAAGAAATTTTTGGAAGAGTTTGTAGTAGAAACTCTATTGGATATTATAGTAGAAGGTTAATTTGATTTTTTTTTTTTTTTTTCTCATTATATAAGAATATTTTTTTATTTGTGTATTATTATTTTTCCACTGACAATAATAATAATAATATTAACAATGAATATTAATATATGACAAATACGAAAATGTTTGACGTTATATCAGACAAGTGTCAGCTATCAATTGAGAAGCGAATAAAAAAGACAGTGAAGCACGAAGAAAGGGGATGATATTTCAGGCAGAAAGAGAAAGATCTTTACCAGCACTTCCGGCAGTTTTTACTTATGGAGCATCAAGAATTTTCCACTGGAGTATTCACGAATTAAATTGATGGATGAAACTTTTGATATTCACCCAATGAAATCGTGTGTAAATACAACAAATAGCTTTAGGTAAATATTTGAAAATTATTATTAAATAACTTTTTAATGTATATAATAATAATAATAAAAAATTTTTTTTTCTTGAATTTTAAAAATAGAACCAGTGTAATAAGTATAAGTGGTGTATACATAATTACGTGAGAGAATAAATACTTATTAAGTCACTGACATTTTCCAGGGATTTGGAATATTTTTTTATTTTTCTTTTTTTTCTTTTACTTTTTCATTGTTTTGGTTTCACTGAATGGATTGGACTATTTGGTCTTTCAATGAGTCCCTCCATATCATTTCTTACTCAGCACTCGCATATTCTCCTGTGAAATAAAGAATACAGGAAAATTTCCCTTGTGGTTATATACGTTTGCAATGGTTGGTGGGAGTTAGCCACTTGAGAATAAAACTATAGAGTGGAGAAAGTTTATCTTCTCATACCCTAATTTTTTTCTTCTTCTTCTTTCTTTTTTTTTTTTTTTTTCTGAAATAAAAGGTGTGGGACACCGCGTTTGGTCTTGTGCAGACGATTTCAATGCAAATTACATGTCTTTTTTCTTTTTTTTTTTTATCATTTTATTTTTTCCAATAGCAATATCTCGACTGTGAAATCGAAGACATCAGTTCAATATCCAAAATGATTGAGAGTAGTATATAAAAACTCTAGACACAATTCAAAAAGTTATGAATACAATCGTTCATAAATACTGTCCAACTGGCAGTGGTGAATTGTATATATTACGTGAAAATTTTTTTATTTCTCTTTCAAAATCTTCCACCTCTTCCTCTCCGCTTTCCTCCTCCTCACGCTCCCACTTCTTTTTATTTTAAATATCTCAAAACAATTATGTTCTATCTCTGGTATCGTTTTCCTTGGTATTTTTGAATTTTTCGGTGGTAATAGTGAGGCAATAAATGTCACTGCAACATGTTGAAATATTTTTTTTTTGTTCCTCCTCCTTCCCTCCCTCCCTCCCACTTTTTTTCGTTCTTTTTTTTTTTATTTTTTATTTTGAAGGAGGTAAACCAGAGTAATCTTTTCAATGTGTGACACTTTTTTTTCTATTTATCCCTCTCCGAGTTGTCTCCCTTTTTTCTTTTTTTTTTTTTTTTTTTACCAAAACGCAAAGAGAAATAAAGTGAGAGACGTAAGGGATGGCAATGTGACATTGGGGTCGACGGCACATCCGCTTTTCCTTCTTCTATACGTTGACTTCTTCTTGGACGCGCTTATACATCCTTATACACACATTTATTTCTTACATATATACAGAACACGTATATATATACAGGAAAGCCACAAACTCGAATGCAATTCTCCGCGGCGGCTTTCAATTGTGGTCCCGGTGTGTAAAACTCGTGACTTTACGATGAAAACTCGACGTGGACACAAGAGCGGACGGAAAGAGCAAAGGGGGAAAAAAGGGAAAATAGAATTTTTACCGCTGCATTTATGTGAAAATTTTCCAAGTTATACACGCTCCAAGATTCAACTGATACTCAAGGCAAGATGATGTGAAAATAAATGTTATAATGAAAATAATGAATGTGGCTCTTTAAAAAAAATAAAAATTTCAAATAGTCACTAGTAGTAGTAGTAGTAGTAAGTAACAGTAGTAGACTCATTCTTTTCATGTTCACGCTCACACTCAATCGTTATAAATTATATAATAGAAAGAAAGAAAAAAGAAAAACAAAAAAAAAAAAATTGTTATTTACGAACATGACAATGTAATTTAGTTGAACCACGTCTTCATAAATATAATTAATACTGTCAATTTACGTCAATTGTGATGAAAATATTAGTTGACGTAGCGAGATATATAGTCCGAATAGCAATGTACATTATTAGTTGGGCAATTCGATATACATAAGCAAGTGAATCTCCAATAGGTCGTATAATTTCTTTAGTGGAGGGAGAATTGTGTAGTAGTGTGTACTTATTAATTCAACGCACACGAGTCTCCAGTATTGTACTATCTGAGCCTTTTAAGCTACAGCTACTTATAGATTGACTAAAGACACGAGAAGAATAAAATAGTATTGGAGTGAAATACAGTCTGGTAAATTGTTTAGTTTTTATAATAAATATATAGATATAATAACTAGACATTTAATAAATGTAACGTCCATCTAGTATTACACTTGTCTATCACAATCAGATTTTCATTGGTATTAAATTCAGATGCTTCCCATTGTTAAACTTTTGTCTTCATGTTCATGATATAATAATACACATTATGTCGGTAGACATAATAATGTATTAGTAATTAAAGACTAATATCAATTACGACGTATTGTACATCGTACAAGATTTCCTCTTTGTATCATCGATTTGGATATATATCGATTCATTTGTAATTCTTGAAATAGATACGATGAGCCTACGCATACACATACACATACACACACACACATACACACGTGTATAGATATACTATTGAAAATTCAATTAGTGTCACTTAGTTAAGCAAACACAGCCGTTCCCGTTCCTGCGTAAACCAACGACTTTTTTTTCCGTTACATCACATTCTTGACCACTACATTTTGTCTTTTATATTCAATCATTTACAATATAAAGATTAAAAAAATATATATATACTCATCGATGAAATAGAAATAGAATGATGTTTTATATTAAATTTGAATAATTTAATAATTTTTATTGTACAATAAACTTGGAAATATTTTTCATGTGGAATATTTATTTTACCGCAGAATTGTAAAATTTTGATATTCTCATCGTGAGTTGTAAGAAGATATGACTTGTTGAAGCATCAAAAACATTTCACCAACAAACATTTCTCAATATACTTATGTATAAATTTTGGTTAACAATTTTGTGTAAAGTATTCATAATTAAAAATACAAAAAATATATCAAAATTAGTTGAATATAAATATAATTTTATACTAAATAATAAATTAAAATTCCACGAAACTATTGAAAGTTGTTTCATGAGTGAACTTATTTCAAACTGTCATTATTTATAATGATACGTCAATAGTTATGGATATTAGTTCCACATATTCAAGATCATTAATGAATCCCTCACTCACCTTGGTAATTAGCAAAACGCACACGTTGAGGGAGAGTAAACACATTGAGGGTGTGCAAGTTATGACCCATCTCGTTTAGCGTATAAAATATATACATACACATATAGACATTTTGACTATTGGCCTAATCGATATCCGATCACTCGAGCAATACGTCAAGTACATCCCGCGCTAGTTGGTCATTCTCTGTAACCCACCACACCATGCGATACCACCACATTCTCTCGTTGAAGTCCATAATGAATGAGCGAGATGTAGAAGGGGAATTTGCACCATCGTGTCCTCTCATCCCTCACTCACCCTCTTCTATTTCCTTTTCCCCAAAAACACACACACACACACACACACACACACATACCTACGCTATATTGGTTGGTCACAAATCCCGTTCGATCTACAGCCAATAATTAAGTTTTCAATTAATCGTTGGGCCAGCTGTGCTCACACGACTAATGCCAATGTCGCGCGTCCACCATAATATCAAACTCAGTAATTTTACTATATTTCTCCTCAAAATTATTCCTAGAAAACAAAATGAGAACAAAAAAAGGGACAATAATTGATGAAGATGTGAAATGTTAATATAATTCTCATTCTGTATTTTTCATTGTTCAAATTTTTATCCATAATACAAAGTCAACCCTCTAGATTCCAAAGTGTAATTTTCCAACAGCCTATAAGAGAAAACGTGTCACGTGAGTTGGGTTAAAAATTGTCTTTTATACGAGTACACACATAGGACTTGGATATTCTGTAAATTGGATCTATCAGGGCATTTCGATGGTGCTATATCATGCTGGGCACTACCAAACCCGTCGACCATACGAGCGCCTTCATCTCTCAACGTCAGTGTATATATACACTACTATAGCGTGAAACAAAGAATTTTCTCTCTCTCTCTCTCTCTCTCAATGTGTTCAGCCCCTACTCGACGAGAACGAAAAAAAAAAAAGAAAAAAGGGAGGAGAAAAAAAATAATAATAAAGAAATAAAGAAAGTAAAAAAGAAAAAAAAAAATACGAAACATTTATATATATATATATATAAATAAAAATACACTACTAAAGAGAGACAGAGTAGGTCGTTCAATAGCCAATCTGGTCTTTTTACGGGTCTCTTAACCGACTATCGTCGACTGATTAGCCACAGGTTGATTCGATTTGATAAATTGAAATCTTTAACCTCGTGGAAATAATACTTTAGTAAATCCGGTCGTGACATTTGGTGGCTCAGTGATTTATATTATTTCCCGTTCAAATACTATTGTATAACAACAACAACAACAACAACAACAACAAAACAATAAAGTTTAATGATTATTTTTGCGTTGTTACACACCAACATATCTCGGGTATAAAGACAAGCAACAGTAGAGAGTTGACTTGAGATATACACATACATATATGCGTGTGTGTGTGTGTGTGTCTGTATGTGAGAAGAGCGAAAGGAAAAGCGGGAGATAGTGGTCGAGTCTCAGTTGAAATTTGTAACTGAGCGATGTTGATGCTGCTCCAAGTCCCCACGATTGCACAGTAGCTAATCCCACATTGGTGGAACAATTAACTCCGAGTGAGGATAGAGATCCTATTTGGATGACTCTGTATTTCTGTATGTTTCTCTATCTGTTTCTACGTCTCGCACTCTCCTTCTTTACCTCACTATATTTATTCCTTGTTCTCTGCCTGTTAGCCATGTAATATTACACCGCGAATACTGGCAAAGCCACACGGGAGTAAAATGCGTTGCCAATTTCACCCTAGAGATCACAAAATACATTCTTGTATGCAGTAATACATACAATAATATTTATTTTTATGATATAAATACGATAATATTTTTGCTATTGATAATGATTACATAAAATTCATTCAATCTTGAATTTATTTGAAACAAAAAAAATAAAAAAAATAAAAAAATAATAATAATTAAATAGGGAGAGTAAAAATAAATGGAAGAATCATGAGATTGGTGTGTGACCCTCTCTGTGGTTAGAATTTGTTTTCTTATCAATGGTTAAAGTTAATCTTAGTTCTTAAGAAGTCAGAAAAACAAGTTTCCTTTCGACTAGTAGTTAGATTCTTTCATCAATCCAAAGCTCATTACCATCATCCACTTGAGGATAATCCTCACTTTAGTTTTATATATCCAAAAATCCCCGTATCATACTGTTTAATAATATTTATCCATAGTATTATTTATTATATATGTATACGAGTGATATTTATTTAATATTGACCAGAATTTATTTGTCAATGGATATGAATCTATAGAAATAGAGTATTGATGGAATAGAATTAAAGGATGAGTATAAATAAAGCGAATATGTGCATCAATGCCACCTCCTTTGTATTGGATGTTGAGGGGAACGGGGCGCATTTGGCCTAGGATTAGTTGGTCTGAAGTAAGCCAACGGATTGCCTCTAGCACCAGCGATCATCGGCTTAATAACATTAATCCTGTTGTCACAGTCAATCTTATATTAACTGTCTCTTTCTAAAATAAGATTTTATCTATTGTATATGTATTTGAGTAGTATTTCTCAATCTTATTCCTTCTCACAATTTTCCCTATATTCTTGAAATTTCAATGATAAACATTTCGAATAATCGGATAACATTTTAGCGATGCATGAAATCCAAGATGTTTCAGTTTATATTGTGTACAAGGTATATTGATATCGTCTGACGTGGATGTTTTGCATTTCAATTGTTAGAATGGTGGCAGTAGTTGGTAGTGGTTAGTGTGCAAAAGGGACATTTTAGGTTGGATGCCATTGGCAACTGACGCACCCGTTAACATCAAACCTATCGTCGCATTACTCTGCGGACACAGCGAATTCCTGTACGTGTTTGAGTAGAGCGACACACGTCCTTTCTCTCCCTCACTTTGCTACATTGATGGTACAATGTCCGGGCGTGATGCAAGCCATTGCTCACCTCCGAATTGCGATTTTCGAAGCGCACTCATGCATATGGATATGATCCATGACACGCTGAAGAGATGCTGCTGCCAGTTATAACCATTAACTCTCGTATCATCAGCCATATAACACTGGAATTGCCAATTCACCATGACAATTTATACGAGAACATGGAAAATTAAAATGCCTCATTTATTTTTTATATAAAATACAATTATTTTTCAATGTTAATCCAATAATTATTATTATTCAATTTAATTACAAAATAATCCAATTGAGAAATAAAAAAAGAAATAAATAAACAAACAAAAATGATCCAACAGATGGTCAGATAATTTACTTTTAGACAACTTGATTTGTTAAATGTAGTAAGATATACACGTGCGCGCGCAAAACGCCTGCGCATTTTATATAGATACAAACCATCCAGGTCAATTTAGCCACAGGCAGATGTGCATCTCTCGGTTTCTCATTGCCAAGAGACGAGAGCCCACAACTTGACTACTCGAAACTTGTTGTGTTTGTCCATTTTGCAGCAATGGAATATAGAAGGAAGTACAGTGAAACCATCTATATCCACCAACTCCACCACTCTCTTCGCTTTACCACTATAAACCCAAAACTCAAACTCTAAATATAACCATAAAACAAAAATCATACCACTATTCAAATATCAACAAAAATATCCACAAAAACTATATTTATTTATGTATAAATATACATATTAATATAAATAAAATAAATAAGTCACATAATTTATTGCTAATTAAAAAGTATTGAGTAGAAATTTTAACGGGTGTGGCACAAGTACAAAAGAGCCCAAGTTTTATGTACCTGTGTATGTATGGGTGTTTGTTGCATGGCATTGAAACTGAAATGTTAAACGGAAATAATTCAGTTATATAACGACATCAAGCGAGCTATTGCCAGTGAGAGTCCAATTTCATTGTATATTTGTATATATATATATATTCGTTGAAGAAATTCTAGGGCTGTACTGATTGGCCTCCAGCTGGGCCAGCAGTAAACATTCTCACACGGTGTGCCAGCAGTCGACTCCAAAAGACCGTAGGGAACTGAAGACCAAGTGGAAAAGGAGACATGTAACGAGAAATGGAAGAATGAGATGGAGGAAGAGGTTTAATCCCTTTTCCCCGCATTTCAGTTTAAGCCCGATTTAATGGGGTGGAAACGCGCGCGGCTCGATCAAGTTGTATTCAATTATCCCTTCCTCTCTTCGTACACAGACGTTTCACTCCCTCTCGCACTTTGTTTTCCAACTCTATATATATTTCTACTACCACCATCATCACTACCACTACCACCACCACCGCCACCACCGTCTCGATTAAGAAAGAAAATGAGTGTGTGTGTGTCTGTCTGTGTAGATTGAACGAATATCAATCTCATTATATTGATAATTTACAATGACAATTGGGAAATTTCATGTTTTATTTTCCATTAATTATTATTTATTTATTTATTTATTTATTTATTTATTTATTTTTTTATAAAAAGAGAAAACCAATGGAGAGAAAGGTGAAATGGTGAACACAAAGTTTGAGGATTTACAGTACAACTGGTGGGCAAACCATTACCACGTTGTTGGCCTTAAAGAAGTCCCGTTATTATTAGAGATATATCCTAGATGGTAGTGGTGTTGATGGTGGTATAAGCGAAAGCCAACTTCCTGGTATATAAGCGACCATACTCGACATATTAGTTGTTGGGTAGTAGTAGTAGTAGTAGTAGTAGTAGTATATATTGTATGTGTGAGAGTTTCTCTCTCCCGGTCATTCGAAACTACCCAAGCAACTTACTCTTTGGCTACGAGTAAATTCTCAGGGACGTTAATTTTCGACGTAGTGAAAGTCATCTCAAGTGTGAACACCTCCGAAATTTTCACCACCTCAATATCATATATCTTCAATTGTAGCTATATACATAATTATATATATATATTAATTATCACATAAATATATTATTTGAATATTTAAAAAATTTAATACAAAGTTATTTTTAAATAATGTGTATTGATTAACAATTGGGGATTAATTGAAAGTTATTTGATGTAATTTCATCAAATATTTTACAATAATATTTTGAATTGTATACAAACTCAATTTGGTTCAATTAATATTCATACAATTGCAATAACGTCAAAATCAAAATGCACGCATATAAAATCATATAGCAAAATGAAAAAAAATATATATATATATATATATATATATGATTAAATTAAAAATCTCCAAATATTCGCATAAATTTACTGTCGTAAATTGTAAAAATACTGGAATACTCTTGCAAGATAAAATTCTACTTTTACTATTCAGAATTTTCGTTAAGCACGTGTGGTATTTGAAAGCGCTTTGCATGAAGCATCTCACAAAGAAAATGCCCGAGGCTTTCAAACAAAAAATAAAATAAAATAAAAACCACTTACATACATACACACATATACATAAAACAAAAAAAATCACATTTGTTCAAATATTCCCGCCTTCGCTTTATAATTTTTATCTTTGTATATAAATTTTGAATATTAATATTTTGAACTTTGCACATTTGCCAGTTTCATGACAGTTGCTTTCCGGAAACCATTCAGCGTAAACCTATTGAAATAAATAGATTAGAAAAAAAAAAACAGAAAAAAAAATAATAAAAAACGTAAGTTTACCTTGAGCTTTAATACATTTTAATACATTTAAAAACACGCACAATTTTTCTTTTTTTTTTCTTTCTTTCAAATATATTATTTTTATAAGTCCACTTGAAGAGGATATAAAGAGTAACGAAAAAAAAAAAAAAAAAAAAAGAAAAAAAAAGAAAAAGAAAAATTAATTGTACATGTCAGTGTCTGAAAATGATTTTCAAACTCTTTACCATCTTCAATATTATTAGTATTAGAGAAACGCAACAACGTTATATAATGCAACCAAAAGCATTGTCAAGCTCTGACTAGTATATAGTTATATAACACAGATATTCATTGTGTTGAATATAAGTGTGTCAATGTGTTGGCTAGAGCCAACTGTTCGTGCCTTGGATACAGTATAAGCGATGGCATCCACCTCCTTCACGGTGCAAAACAATTTCTCTGCATACTTTATGAACAACACACTCTTCTGTGTGCTGTTACCGCATAATGCTGTCCCCTCAGCATTTATCTTTCTATCTTATAGCTACTGGTACATTTGGACAAAACCACACGCACACATTTTAACATTATTATTCAATTGTAAAAGTCATATTTTCATTTTGATTCAATATTATATTTATTTTATTTCAATTTAATATTACATTTACTATATAATTCTATTTATTTTATGGTATAAAGTGAACATTGAATTTTATTTCATATGCAATAAAAATTAAAGCTCATTTATCTTATATATAAATATTTTTTTCTTTGTTTTTTTTTTTTAACATTTAACATGAATATCATTTAATTAAAGTGATTTTTTTTTTTAATTTAATTTAATTTTTATTTTATTTATTTATTTTTTTTTTTTTTGTTTCTAGTATACAATAAATATTTCTTATTGATTCTATATCTGTCTACAGCTGGTGAACAGGTGGAATAATAGCCGAAGAAAAAAGCAACATTGATAAGGTACTTTGAAAAGCTCAAGAACAAAATCTTTCTTGCGCATCGAGTTTTACTCTACGCTTTAACGACTATTTTCTAGTGGCCATATACTCTCAAGTAATACTCTAATAACAACGAAAAAAAAAAATAATAATAATAATAATAAATAAAATAACTAAATTTTATTATAAAAATCTTTTAATAATAATTTTTCAAAATTCTTCACTTGGACAACACCAATCGCACCATACAAAGTGACATCAATATTTTAAAATCTATACATATACAAAGTAAAACTTTGTGAAAGAGTAACTTTTGCTAAACTTCTTCGTGATTATATACATATATATATGTACATAATTAATAAGAGAAGAAAGAAAAAAAAAAAATAATAATAATAAAAGAAAAAAAAAATGCAACATAGCAAAGCGAATTAAGGTTGGAATAAGAGCGTGGCATACACTTTCTCTCTCTCATTTTCTCGACCCTTCTTCTCTTACCTCTGCTTTATTTATTGCACGGCCCGATGAGTGTCATTTGAAATTTCGATATAAATTAATTTAAGGGGCAAAGGGGTTTTCCAGGACGTGGATGCAGTGGGATGGGGCGTAATGGTTCGGAAAATGAAGTTCTTGTAGCTCGTCGAAGAGAGAATCTCTCTTCCTCTCTCTCTTTCATCCATACACACACACACACACACACACACACCTTTCGTCCCCCACTTCCTGAATTTTGAAACGGCGGGTGGCAGTAAAGGCGAGACGATGGAGAGTGAGTGTGAAGGGAAGAGGGAGTTGGTCTCAACTCCCACAACTCGCACAGTATTTCCCTCTACAATCTAACACACTATATCCCCCACCACTACTGTACTCTTTCACTATCCTCCCCACCTATTTCCACCTTCATATTCTCTCTTTTCCGCTGTGCCACGTCTTTTCTCGTTGGCCTGGGTCTGCCAACCGTGTTCGACTCCATCCCCTTCAACCTTCTCCACTGACTCAACATCACCTCTTCTGAAATATCCATCGTACTTTCTTTGTCTATTTATATATCTCACTCTCTTACGTTCACTCACTGGCAGTCACTCTTCACCAACATTATCTTGAGTAAACAGACTACCTGTGCGTCTCGTGAATTCAAGATAAAGTCACATGTTATCAAAATCCCCAGGTCTATTTTCATCCATAAACAATTCTTGATATTAATTTACTTAATAATTTGATTTTTTTTTTTTTTTTTCATTTTAATTATATCCATATCTTTATTTTATAATATATTATAATGATAGAAGTGATAAAATTATTTGTTATATTCAAAACAAACAAAAAAAATCTATCATAATATTCAAAATATTTTTTTTCTTTTCTATTTCAATTGTCACTATTTATTTATTTTATTATTATTATTTTTTTTTTGGCCTTTTTTTCTTTCCTTTTTTCTTAGTTCAAAAACTTGACACAATAAGTATTCAGAGAGTGTCCATAGCATCCCCTCTTGAAGTTATAAAACCACCACGAACACCATCATCATCACCACCACCACCACCACCATCAACATCTTTGCTATACTATGAAACCAAGAATCATAGGTATGCAGCCAACGTGCAGAATGGAGACTACAATCAGAAAGGCACGCGTTTCATCCCTCCCCAATGTTCTCCAATACCTTCACTTCACCACCCACTACCAATCCCCTCGTTGCCTTCACCAATTCATGTAGCCAAAACCATTCAAGAGACTCCGCTCTCATCCCCTTGCCTATATCCATAGCGCGACAAACCATCCTCGTCTCTGTATTCCAATCTCTCTCTTCCTCTCTCTGGACTGAACTTCGTTTGTACAAAAGCATTTCCAATCCACTCGAATTGTATTCAGTTAATCCTACTGAGAAATCTTTGCAGAATATCTTGAACTAAATGTCATTCAGATTTTATTATTCTTTTTTTTTTTTTTTTTCTTTCCTCTTTTTGAACTTTTTATTTTTTCATTTTTATTTTTCTAGATCAATAGCTGTCTACAGAACTTTGTTCTGTTGTTTGTTTTCAGGAAGGAAGAAATAGTGAACTCTTGTGAGAATATTCTTATCTTTTTTGAATTCTGGAAAAAAAAAAAAAAAAAAAAAAAAAAAAAAAAATCGTTCAATTTGTTTGGGGAAATATTTACTGAAGCAATTTCGACGGTGTAATATTTACATATACAAAATGGCGAATATTTTAAATGGACCAAAACTGGGTGATATACCAAATATAAGTTATGGAGAATTAATTTTCAATAATTTGCGTAATTTACCATTGCGAATTGTTCAGGTAATTAATTTTTTTTTTTTTTTGTTATTTTATTTATTTATGTATTTAAAATCAATTACTTCGATTATTTTTTAAAAATTACTAGGAATTAATTTAAAAATCAACACGCATTTAACAGTGATGCATTGAATTTTGTATATACATATATCTAAATTACTGACTATGTGTAACGATTTGTGTGAGTGTGTGTGTGTGTTTGTGTATACATGTGCGACGACGTGGCGCGTCCAAGACCATTTTCGTCGTCGTATGTAGTTGCCCCGCCGTGTCGTGGGCGTAGAAGATGGATGGTCGTTGGAAAAGAGCGCTTTTAACGAATAGTGAAAAAAAGGAGGGGAAAAAAAAAGTGGCGAAAAAAAAAATACATATATATATATATATATATATACATATATGTTCGGACAAGTTAATGGAAATGCTTTACCGTAAATATAATTCTAGATTGAGGCAAAAACTGGCGAAACATTGACGAATCATGACTTGTTAAAACAAAGCGTGATATTAGCTAAAGAATTGGAGAAAAAAAATATCAATGTTGGAAGTACAGTTATGATATCATCGGGAAATACATTGAATTATTTCATCACTGAATGTGCTATTATGTTTACTGGTGCTTGTCTTTCACTGATGAACCCCGAATATCTGGAAGGTATTAAATCAGTATATAAATATTATATACTTGTTGATAAATTGAATTATTAATTATTATATATAATAAGAGATTAAATTTATTTATAATAATAATAATTATTATTTATTATTATTTACAGAGGAAATACGACGTTGTTTAAATATTAGTAAACCACAAATTATTTTTGTATCACGTTCTTGTGAGAAAAAAATTTATAATGTGATAAAAACTCTATCGTGGAAAATAGAATTGATACAAATGGATAATGATACAGTATTAAATGGAGTTGATACAATTAATAATATTTTAAAAAATTTTGAATTACAAAAAATCAATGATAATCCAAATCATTATCAACCAACAAAAATATCACAATCTAAAAAACATGAAGCTATTATTTTGTATTCTAGTGGTACAACTGGATTACCTAAAGGTGTAGTACTATCAAGTTTCAATCTTATTGCACACTGGTACAGTCTGAAGTAAGTGTATATAACCTGTATCATAAATATTCTATGAGTAATAATATATATACACAGTATAAAAATAATTGTATGGTACAATTTTATATATATATATATATATATATTTTTTTTTCTTTTATTTTTAGACAGGGTATGATTAATAGATTTGTCCGTGACAATGTTTATATCATGATTGTACCATTTTTTCATGGATATGCATTTGGATTGATGACATTTATATTATCAAACAGTGCACAAGTAGTTTTTATGAAGTCATTTGATTTGGAATTATTTTGTATGTCAATTGAAAAATATCGAATTACTTCATTACCACTTGTTCCACCAATAATGATTTTATTAGCGAAACATCCAGAAGTATCAAAATATGATTTGAGTTCAGTTCAACATATATTGTGTGGTGCTGCACCATTAGCTATTGATGTAATTATGATTTTAATTAATTATTAAAAGCAGGTAATTCACCACAATTTTTTCTTTTCTTTCTTTTTTTTATTTTTTTATTTTTTTGTTACAGATACGTGAAGAAGTACAAAAACGTTTTGGAAGTAATGTTAAAATACAAAATGTCTATGGCATGACTGAAGCATTAGCAAGTGTTACAACAACTCCATATGATTCGGAAAATGTTGAATCAGTTGGTTGCATTATGCCAAACATGTCTTGCAAAGTTATTGATCCAGAAACATTTGAGTCACTTGGTGAAAATAAAACTGGTGAGCTGTGTTTTAAGGGTGATAATGTCATGTTGAGATACAAAGGTGACCCTGAGGCAACTCAAAAAACGATTGACCGTGATGGTTGGCTTCATACTGGTGATCTTGGTTACTATGATCGTGATGGTTTCATATATATTGTTGGTAGACTTAAGGAATTAATTAAATTTAATGGTTATCAAGTTGCACCACTTGAAATTGAAAATATATTGCTTACACACGCTGATGTTGATGATGCTGCGGTTTTTGGACAAGATCATGAAAAATATGGACAAGTTCCCGTTGCTCTTGTTATTTTAAAACCCAATGTCACAGTAACTCCACAACAATTAATCGAATTTGTCAATGGTAATTGTGTTTCAATTGATAAATCAATTAATATTAATATTTTTATTTTTATATTATATTAAATTAATTTTTATTTTTATTTTTATTTATAATTTCAGAACGTGTATCACCACAAAAATATTTGAGAGGTGGTTTAAAAATTGTTAAATCAATTCCAAAAAATGCCACTGGAAAAATATTACGTCGTCAACTCCCCAATTTTGCATCGAAATTTTAATTATTTTTATAATTATATGATTATATTTACAAATAAAAATTGTATAATTTCTCGTCGATATTGTAATCAATAGATATTTGAATTTAGTAATTGAAATTGTAGACAGTATATAAAAAAAAAAAAAAAAAAAAATAAACAAATTGAAATGAAAAAAAGGCTCTTGGTGTATTTAAATGTTATCTCACTAATAAATATATAAAGGGAGTGCGGCTGCGTCCCAGTGGATCTTTAATATATATATATTTGAAAGCGGATCAATTGAATTATACGCAGCAAACGGGCACGGGTTAACACGAATTCGTTCGCACTACAGAATCCAACCAGCTTTTCATCCGTCCCCGCTTATACTCTCGTATTGGAGAAATTTAAATTCAATAGAGTTTGAATGGGTATCCGTGAACTGACATTACCAACTTCACGTTCAATACTTCTCTCTTTCACTGTTACATTCACTAAACTACTAACGCAATTGACGAAACGATCTGTCACTTGACAAATGTAATTGGTAGAACACAAAAAATTATTTAACGATGCGATAGTACCAATGAAACGTATTTTAATTCATTTATTACACCACATTCTCTAGTTTTTTTTTTTTTTTTTTTTTTTTTCTATTTCAACTTCTCAACCACATTCTACATCGGTATATTTTTCACCTCTCTCACATAGAAATCTAAAGATCCTATATATACACTGTAGGAGTTCATTAAAAATATATTTTAATTCAACTCGCACTTGATGATAATTATTTGGTAATGGCGGATGTTTCTTATTTTTAATTAGTTAAATTAATTAATAATTTATCAATTTATATATATAATTATATAATAATAATTAATTATTAGGCATTAAGAGCTATTTAATAATAATTAATACATCAATACTCATCATAATTCATTGACAATTGATGAATGTGTTTCATATATCATTTCTGTAAACGACAGTTTCGATATTCATTTTCATATTATATATTATTATTGAGAAGTGAGAAGGATTGATCCGGAGATGAAATGCTTCAAGATTTTCTCTATCGATGGACAAACCTCAACTGTGAAACAACAACAACAACAACAACAACATGATATTATATATGCGATTTGTAAATTGAATATGCGGGCAGTTGACGATTTGTAGATTAATGTCTATGGTGTTGTATACAAATACATATATATATATAATTACACATATATGTATTGATATAGGAGAGTGTTTTGGTCTCGCTTCTATGATTATTGTAATGAACACACAGTGCCATTACCCATATCCCGGATGCATTATACGTGCGACAGACATTCGATGATGCATAGTTGCTGTTGACATGTCAGAACGTCAAGTTCGCATGGTTCACTTGAGCTCTCCCTCTGGATGCCCATTATCCACAAACCAAATTTACAAACATACACATACACTCATATACTAATTCATATATACATAAATAATTTTAGATAATAATTGGATACAATAATAAAATTGATTTTTCAAAATATTTACATATTAATTATATTTTTTTTATTTTATTATTTACACAAAATTTTTATATTTAATTTGAAAAATATTTTCCACTCTATTATTACTGGTATTTTATTTTATTATTATTATTTTTTTTTTTTCAAATTTATTTTGTAAATAATATTATGTATATTTTCTCTTTCACTTATCATTGTTGATAAGATTAGATAATTTTATTGATTACACTTTATTAGTTATTACTTTATATATTTATATTTATGCTTGATATTGGATTTTACTAGGAGTATATACATCTAGGGGGATCATCATATCACATGAAAATGGGAAGTTCAAGCTCGAAAGTAACGCGGATCACTCGCGAAATGTTGGAGGAATATGCCGAGCTTACGTACTTGAATAAAGCCGAAATACTTTAGTGAGTATCTATACCTCTTTGCGTGGATTTACAGAGGAGAAACAAAAATTTAAAATAAACAAAAACAAAAAAATACACACACATTTATATATATATATATATATTTACTATATGAAGATTCTTTGCTAGAGCTTAACGTTCACTGAATGCATCACTGTGCGCTGTATCCATTTTTATTTCAGTATTTTCAGACTCTTTGAGACTTTGGCGCCCGCTGAAGTGGCACAAAACTTGCATCACCGATTGCCAGCTGTAGAAATCCTCAAAGTGCTACCTCAACTTCGTGTAAGTCCTATCATTTTACTATAAATAATTTATATGCATAAATTTATTATTAGATAATTTATAATTTATATCATGTAATTAAATAATAAAAAATTTATAATGTATAATTTTCTTTTTCTTTTTCTTTTTATCTTTTCATCTTAATCAACTTGCAAAAGCACAATCCATTCTGTGAATCTATACTTCGGGTATTTTCCTCGAACAATGATGGTCTGATGAGCTTCGACGATTTGCTCGACTTGTGTTCAGTCATGTCCGGAAATTGCCCGGCTGATATTAAAGCTTATTGGGCTTTCAAAATTTTCGGTAAATAAATTCAATGAATAATTTAATTTATTAATCCAACTGTTATTTAATAATTAATTAATTTCATGTATTTATAATTTTTTATTCTTTTTTTGTTTTTTTTTTTTTTCAGACTTTGATAATGACAATCAATTATCTGTCGATGATTTAATAAAAACTATTGAGTATTTGAATGGATTTCAAGAAGATGGAACAATACGAATGGACAGAGACAGTGCAGAATTTATTGCACACACGGTATTGCATATTTTTATTTAATTTTTATTCATTATAATAATTACTAATTTATTTGAAATTTCTAAACCATGCAATGAACGGTATTTACCGATGTGTATACGAATTCCTCAAAGAAACTTCACGTAAAATACACATAAACCTTCAATATATGTACACAATATATGTATATAATTCAGAAGTTATTATACAGTATGAGGAGAACAATAATTCTATTGTCTAACCGGTACTGTATAATGGTCGTTTGTACTTTGCATTACGCCCTTACGATGCCTCCCATACACTACACAAATGCTCAAACTATATAATGTCAATTCGGATAAAATATATATCTATAATAATATTCCTATTGTATTTTGAATTGAATTTATCAATAATGAGACAATTCAAACTTCTACAATAATTGTGTATACTTGTAAATTTTTTAGATACTTGAAGAATTAGATTTAAATCGTATAGGTAGTATTGGACCCCAAGAATTCATTCACACAATCATGAGAATGCCCGAATTTCCTCATACATTTCGATTAAATATCTAAATAATAAATGGTACGTAAATATTTATATTTATAATAATATTAATAATATTATTATTATATTGTATAATGAAATATAATAGAGGATTATTGAAATTAATCTCAGAATAAAAAATAAAAACTATTATGTGACATTATTATTATCAGATTTTTTTTTTTTTTTTTTTTTTCCGCTGTGAGCTTTATGAGCAGCAACAGTTGAGGTTCAAACGTTACACACACACACACACACATTGTTGCGTACTTGATGTATAAAATAATGATAATATAGCAAAAAGTTCATCATGCATTTTGTAATATATTAAAACTTTTGTTGAATTGTGAATATTATAATATATATAAAAAAAAAGAAAAAAAGTATTGATGTATGTGAGGGGTGAGAGTGTGTCAAAGGATACCGGGAGATATTGAATTAAAAAAAATATTTTTATGTTGATTTTTTTGGTAATTAATGTCTTTGTTTTTAGTTTATATATTTCAGGTCTTGTAAATGCCATAAATTGGACGTTTTGGAAGTAATGGAAGACGATTTGCTCGCTCGTACGTTGTTGGCATAACAATTGGTTTTTTATATTCAATATATGTCGTTGGATAATCTCGAAAGTATGATGATGTTAAATGATCGTTATTATAATGATTACTCGTGAAATATTTAATAGGATGAAGTGATCCAGTACGATCTTTGTATTGTTGACGATGCAGTTGAACTCCCTGAGAATTGTGTGATAAAGAAAAATAGTAAGAATAATATTTATTTACAACTTTAAAAATATTATTGTTTATATACGATATAAAAATCATCGATTTCCTTCACATGAGTCGGATCAATTGTTGATATTCCTATTGATGGTGGGATTAGAGGTTCAGTATACTCCAGAATTTTTCTTATTCGTAGATTTGCGAAATTTTTTATACTCCCAACCCGACGATAATTTTTATCAACAAATAATGATGACATTTTGACAATAATTTTCAGTGTTATTGATTGAATAACCTTTTGTACTTACACACTTTGATTTAATAAAAAAATTGATAGTGTGGATTAGTATGAATTAGACATAGTTTCATTGTATAAATTGTAATAGAAAAAAAACAAGATGGCGCTCTCGGTATATCTCATAAATTCCCCGTTCGCTTCGTGGCGATACGTCGCTTGTGTTTCTACAAGTTTCTGCTCACTCTATTTATATTCAATTACTCTATGACATTGACAGCTATCACAAAATTGACAATTTATTGTTTTTATAAATTAAAGTTATGTTATTCTTCTACTATAATGAATTCAAAAATACTTGAGGTGTTTTTCACGTGTATAATATCCAAATAAATTATAGAATTATATTTATATTTGACATTGTTACAAATTCATTCATATAACCTTCAAAATAATTTGAATAAATACATTACTAATAATACGGAAATGTGGAAAAAATAGAAATAATGATATAATAATGGCACATTTGTATGAAAATTATTGCAAAAATTATAATGAAGATATTAAAGTGGAGGAAAATGTGAAATATAAAAAAAAATATAAGAAGCTAAAAAGACTCGTTAAAAATACTGTATTTGTAAGATTTATGCAAAAATACTTTTTATTCATACGTAAATAATAATTTCATTTGAAAATTAATTAAACGAATGGAATTTTTTTTCTTTTTCATCTAGGAAAATGCTGCACTGTGTGATCAAGTGGCGCAAATGCAAGAAAATCTCGTCATTGTCAAAGAAGAACGACTGTATCTTTTAAGAAAATTATGTCAATTTCAAGGAGAAACGGAACACACACCAATGACAACAAAAATTCAAACTAATAATCCGAATCTAGTACATTTTAATTGTGATAATAACACTGTAAAAAAGTGTATGAAAAAACGTAATCCAATTGATAATACAAATTTGACTGGAGACATAAGTGTCTGTAAAGGAAAAACTAAACGTTATGGTAGAACAGCGAGAAAATTGGTACAATTAATACCTCTCGATGTTCATGGTCGACCACTATTTCCCATTTCACTTGGTGATCTTACCGTATATTCATTGGGTGAAGTTGTTTTTGATCGTTCTGCATATCATACTGAAGAATTAATATATCCTGTTGGCTATTGCAGTACGAGAGTTTATGCCAGTCTAAAAAATGCTCAAACAAAAAGTTTGTATACATGTAAAATATTGGATGGTGGTATAAAACCAAGGTAAAAATATATTAGATAACATGATAAAATTATAAAAAAAAGCATTTAATCAGACTCGATTAATTAAATTGATTTTAGATTTGAAATTGTATCAGATAGTGATTTAGATCAACCATTAGTTGGATCAAGCCCTGACGAATGTCATTCACGATTATTAGCAGCAATATCACCAATGCTTTGTAATATTCTACCAAAAGGTGCAAACTTTTTTGGCATTTCTCATCCAACGATACAAAATTTAATACAGAGTTCACCTGGAACACGTAAATTGACTTTATATAAACCACAAAGATTCGAAGTGAGAAATGAAAAATTTTTAAATACAGTTTGTCTCCATTAATAATTTTTTTTAAATTACCTAATTGTTAATATGTTAAGGTTAGCAAGTGTTCACCAGGCGAAAGTGATCATAGTCCAATGCCAGAAGAAGAAACTGATCCAGGCATTAATTTTAATATATTACACCGAACATTTGCACTGAATAATATTTATGGCATCAAACAAGAGCCCATTGATCATGATTTACGAGCCCTTCAGGAATGAATATAACTATCATTCATGGTAATTAATTAATGAATATTTTTTTTTTTTTTCCTATAAAAATAATTTTATTGAGTTGAAATTGAAAAAAAAAAAAGATGAAAATAAAAAAAAGAAAGGCATGTTTTTTTTTCAGATAAACCATTTAATTTTTCTTTATAATATTGCGTCGTCTAAAAAACATTCAGTTATTTACAATTATAATTCATATTTCATAATTATCTATATCGATTGCAAAATGATTTATAGATAAGCACTATATACAATTCATTTTATTTTTCTATATATTAATTATATTCATTATTGCAGTAATAAACTTGTAGTAAAGACAATATTAATGAAAAATTATCAACCCAATTTTTATGATGACATAATTAAAACACATATAATAATCCGATAAAATATATCTATATAATAAAATATCCCACAATCGGAAGACTAAAAGTGTGTATTGTATTACATGCAATATATTTTTATAAATTCATTAGCTGCATAATTATGAAATTTTGATAATATATATGAGGATCTCAATTATTAAAATTTATTCTATGTAAATTATTATCTTAAATTTCAATAAACCAAAGTTCATCCATTATTGAAATATAATAAATTATATCATATTTACAATGTATATAATTTTTACTATTTGTTTTTATTACTTGATTCATTATTGGCATCCTGTGAATCATGAGTATGTTTCAAGTATCATTGACGATTTGCTGGACCCATTGTTTTATTAAATAATGTATTAGCAATCGCGATCACTGGTGAAAAAAGTTTCAATGGACAATCACTGAAACAAAAAATACATAGATTTTTTTTTTTGTCATCAAAATATTATTCATACTGATGATAATTCATGTTTACCAAACTCCAGTAACTGGTTGTGCTTCATTTCCACTGACAATAAATAACGGGAACAAAATTGAAAACACACAGCCACTATAAGAAATTCAATAAAACACCATAAAATAACAATTAAATTTTTGTATTATCGTTAATTATTTTTTTTTACCTTATATTTACCTTATAATATAAGAGTTTGGTAATTGCGTTAACACGGCAAGTGGTAATCCAAATCCAACGAAATAAGGCCAATTGTCTTCAATAAATGTAAGTCGTCTGTGCAATTCCCAGCCCATATTAAACCACTTATATTCAAATGCATAGAGAGCGTAAAGAAGGCACATATGGACTAGAGCAAGAAGCTCACCTATTCGTGGTAATGGCACTCTCGATACAAGCATTCCCTGACCAAGGAATAACGCTTGAACCAAAATACTGAAGAGAGTATCAGCAACTAATTTACTCACACTTGATAACAATAACGGCCTACCTTGTCTATACCTGTATGCGCTATCAGCTATATCCTGCATACATAGTACATACAAATATATTTTATATATGCAATTTATTGTTGGAAAATAATGAAAAATTACATTATAAATGTCATACCTGAAACCATAAGCTATTGACAATTCTGCTGAGCAAAAAAAGTGGTAATACCCACACTGTTCCAAATGTTATAGACAGAAATGGCTTTGTCCATGACCAAACAATCATTCCCATACCAGGTGAATGGCCAAATATTATTGTTAGTAGATATTTTAGTAATGGCAATAATCCACATTCAAATATAAGTATACTAGCCCAAAATACCCCACCATTCAGAGCACAACACTGTATTGTTCTCTTTAAAATTTTTGATTGTCTATAAAAAATATTATTTATTTTATTTTTTAGTAATATTATTATTTTTTCATTAAGTTTATATTAATTGCATTGATTTATAATCACCGAGGTCTCTTTGAGGTTTTAGATGGACTATGATCAGCACCTACATCTTTTTTCGCATGATCCATACGATTTGGGGATGCTTTATGTATTCTTTCATTTATTTGCTTATCCATATAAAAAAGCACCATCGCACCCTTCAAACTGTCAGTGAAGCCACAATACATGGCTCTTACTATGCCCTGAAATGAATTAAAAATTTTTTTTTTTTCAAATGAAATAAATAGAATTGTAATTATATCATACGTGTTGTGTAAAGTATACATAATTTTAATATTCATAAATAATTGTAGGTTATGAAACAAATCATTCGAATGATATTAATAATACTCACTAGTATATTATCCATTTTTTTATATTTTATACAGAAATTATTGATTGATGATAATTGTTAATTTATTGATACGATTTATTGTAATTCATCTGATTGAATTTAGATACCAACATTATTGCCATTCACAGAGTATATGTATAGAATAACGTGCAACAAAGGAAAAAATTCGATAACAAAGTGACAGTCATTTTAATTTTAATACTATTTTTGGCGTATTGTTTAATTTATAAATATTTCATAGATTAAGATAAATTTTTATTTCGTTAAAAAAAAATAACTTTATATAAATAATAAAAATAAATTTATGTGGTCATTGCACAAGTTGAATTTTTGTAAAATATTAGATAATGATTATTTTTTATATCCAATGAATTATCGTTTTCACACAAATCGTTGTCTATCAAGATTTATTGATATCAAAAACACAATATGTGTATATATACGCAACAAAATACCCGGAGATATGTAGAGACTGTTTTTGTATACATAGTGTCGTAAATTTAGAAGAGGCGCCACTATCGTTTATAATATTTTTCATTTTACTCTTATAATTCTTACAAGGATATGATTAATATTTTTTTAATTATTATATTTAATTTCTTATTTCACTCTACATGATTGAAATAAAAGTGAAAATTGGTATGGATAGAAAATTTTTTTTTAATCAAAATTGTTGAAAAAAAATTTAATTACATTGAAATTATTTAAAATTCTTAAGATATTGATACACAACACTAAAATCTTTTTGTTCCAAACCGTTAGTCATGAGGATTCGATAAATCTGATGAGACAATGAACCCAATGGTATTGGTGTATTTGATCTTGTTGCTGCTGACTGTGCCAATCCCAAATCTTTAGTCATCAACGATGTCATGAATCCACCCTGAATAACAAAACCAAGTTAGTAAAATTTTTTTTACAATCGGAATTCGCGCGCGCTTTTTTTTTTTCATATACATATACTGTATTTATATTTATATTCATATATAAAAATGTTTTTCATATTTTAATTTGATATTTTGTTATTACTTCATAATTATTTGAACTTGGAACAGTCTCAATAACTCCAGGTACAGGTGGATAAATTTCTGATGACCAGCATCTTCCAGTGCTTGTATTCAAAATACTCAGCATTGCTTTTGGATCTAATCCCAATCTAAAAATGAATCAATTCATTTCATCAATTTTACAGTGTAAAAATTTTCTATATAATTTTTTTTCAATCATAATTTTTTAAATATTACCGTTCTGCTAAATTGACAACTTCAGATACTCCAATCATACTAATTGCCAACAACATATTGTTACATATTTTTGCAACTTGACCCATGCCAACATCACCACAATGGACAATTCGCGTTCCCATAGCCTCCAATACAGATTTAACACTCTCATAATCATCTTTTTTACCACCCACCATAAATGTTAAAGTTCCATCGCGTGCACCGACAACTCCTTTTAATAAAAATGATAAAATTAAAGAAAAAACCAAAGGCTAAGAAAAAAAAAAAAAATTATTTACCTCCTGATACTGGACCATCCATGAATCTCGCACCTTTTTTCATCGTTTCAACTGATATTTTTTGTGACATTGATGGATCAATGGTGCTACTATCGATGAAGATAGAATTTTTTTTTGCTCCACTATATATAAAAAAAAATATATATATATATATATTTTTCAATTAATATTAATTAATATAAATAGAATAATTAATTAATAATTAATAATTAATAATAACAATATAATACCTCAGTAAATTATTATCACCAGTGTATGAGTCCCAAACGTGATCGTTGGTGGGCAACATTGTTATCACAATTTCTGAATTTTTAGACAATTCATGAGCACTTGGTGCCTCACACGCTCCAGCCTCAGTTAAATTTAATATCGCTGATTTATTCACGTCATAAACCATCAGTTTATAGCCCTAAATATGATATAAACCATTTTATTTTTCCATATCTTATATATCTTTTTAATTTTATCTGAACAACAAGAAAAAATAATTATAACTCACTTTTTTTAGAAGATTTTTCGCCATACTATTGCCCATATTGCCCAAACCAACAAAACCAATATTGGAAAAATTTCTACAGCCTAAATTTAATATTATTTTTTAATTTATTATAAAAAATATTATTTATAGAATAAATTTACACACAATATATTACCATTTTTAATAATAAAACGTCGTAATGTACACGGAATCATTGTAATTGCCATATCACAATATTTGAAGTAACAAAATGTATCTTAAATTTTTTTTTTCACGTTGGTAAAAAAAAAAAAAAATGATAAAGAAAAAAAAAATATGATCACAGCTGTAGTTATAACACACACAGAAACACATACACTGTACGTTGTGACCTAAATTAAATACTTGATATAATTTCAATTTATTAATTAACATTAATTACAATTTTATTTCTATTCAATTTTTTCATCCATCACCAATGTAAATTATATGGAAAATTTTGTTAAATCAACATGATATAGTAGTAACTTGCAATATTCATAGAATTATCGGTACAAAAAACAATTGGAAATAATCAAAAATATATTCACATATGTAATAAGCAGCAGCAGATTCTCCCTGAATGAAATTATCTTATCATGCATAACATGAATTATTTTTCTACTCTAAATATTAAATAAATATATTTAAATTTCTTTTTTTTTTTTTCCATTTTTTTTCTCGATATGATAAGATAAAAATAAGAATATTTCAATTTCCACTCTATATTAATTCTATACTTTTATATGCTACACTTAAATTATATTACAATAATATTTATACTAGATACACAGATACGTGTTTTTATCGGTAAAATACAAATAGATAATTTATTTTTATAAATAAATAATACACCAATAGTTATCGATTGTAAAGATATAGATGTAAAAAAATATTATTTATCGTCACTCATTGTTTCCGGTGTAATCATTTGCATCGCTCAATTTTTTATTATTTTCTTTTTTTTTTTTTTCTTTTCTTTTTTTTGTTTATCCATTTATCGTCTCTATCAGTTATGTTCATTATTCATATATGAACGTCACTATCACACTGTTAGCGTGTATGGTTTTATCGTACATAGAATACAATGATTGATTGTAAGATACGAATAGGAACAAGTTGTGTGAGTGAAGGTATCGGTAATGTTAGATATGATAATAACTATGTATAAACATAATTTTATTTCTCATCCTGATCGATTGGAGTTTTACATGCATTTACCACATAATATTGTCACACAATTCAATCGAAAACTTCTGAACTGATGCAAGAAAAAAAAATTGTGCTCATTCATATTAATAATATTAAAATTATTCATTATATCAAATTATTATTTTCATCATAATTTTTTTTTTATCGTTTTTCTCTCTAATATTCATTTCTATTCATAATGTGGAATTTTTATATATTGAGTGTTGTCTTAATTTGTTTGGCTGATGCAAAACGTGACGATATATTAATCAATTTAAATCATGATTCGTGGATTTCGAATGATAATTTTAAAACGGCAATTAATTTATCATTTCCATATTCACGTTGTTGTAATATCTACGTTGATGGTAAATAAAATTACTGATATAAATAAATATTTAAATAAATATATAAATATAATTTAAATTAAAAAAAATTATCAGGTAATACAGAAGGGATTAATCAAATATTTAGACAATTTATAAAACTTTATCATTACAATTATTATGTTCGTCGTAAATCATATGAATGTCAGGGTTATTTTTTACTCGCATCATCGCATATAAAATTAGTGAATGTTGTAGAAAAGTAAGTTGCATGAAGAAATAGAAGAAAAAAAAATCTCTTTACATAAAATTAATAAAATTATTATTATTCCCCTATAAGAGTTCCAGTGTCAATATCTACAACGGAATTGTTAATAATTGTTGATGATTCAGTAAGCAACAGGTCATCATTATTCAATACAAATTTGTATAAATATTCAAATGTGAATATCTTAACAAAATCAGGCATGTGGAGTTTATCGGAGAATTTTCTATTTCCGAGAGAGTTTAAAAGTATAAACACGTAATAAAAATTTCTATAATGTAAATTTGTCTATATTTTTATATCAATACATCAAAAAAATGTTTTTAGTTTCATAATTAAAAGTAAATTGTGTTTATAGATATAATGAAATGAAGCATCAAAGTGGAATCGTTAATCTCCAAGGGAGACAATTACAAGGAGCAGCATTCTATAATCCACCATTTTGTTATTTATCAACAACCGTCAATAAAACAGTCAATGGAATTGAAGGGGAGTTTTTTATTATCAATAATGGTATATATTTATACACATAGATATTAATCAATTAATATTTCTCAATTGAATTTATGATGATTATCTATTATTTCTGAACATTAATTGATGATATTTCATAAAATTATTTATTATTAATAAATATTGTCTTTTCAGATGAAGAGTTAGATGGAGTTGAAATACAATTATTCATTTTAATGGCACAACGACTTAATTTTACTTGGATGATAAGAAAACCAAATCATAATTATCGGTGAACTATTATTTTTGACTCAGTTAATCGGATAAATAGTGAATAAATTAAATGATGAATAAAAATTACAGATATGGCAGGAAAAATGGTACCAACTGGAATGGTGGAATGATTGGACAAATATTCAGGAAAGAGGTGGAATTTATTAGATATTATTTTAAAAATACATGAAATCACACACAACCTTCATGCTTTATATTTAATATATTTCTTGAAGGTTGACATTGCATTCAGTGGAATTTGGTTGAAAAAAGATTCTCATGAATTTGTAAATCTCTCAACGCCATGGTATCAATTGTTCATTCATTTTTTAGTACCACGTCCAAAACCACAAACGAGCTTTTGGGCATTAACACGACCACTATCGATTGAAGTTTGGTTAGCAGTTATTGTAACTGTACTATCACAGAGTCTAAATGTTTATATCAAGGCTCATATAAATCATAATATACCAATTAGTATGTGAAAAAAATTTTCATAGTATTATATAAAAAAAAATTAAAAAATTATAAAAAAAAATATTTTATTATTTTCCATTTTATTTTTTATTATAGGATTCAAGAGTTTTATAAATACATTCACTGAATTAATTGGACGTTTGTTGGGTACATGGGCACCAAAAAAAACCTATGGATTACGACTCCAGCTTCATTTATGGCATATAACTGGTTTATTGATTGTTACAATATATTGCAGTAGCCTAGCATCGAGATTAACAACACCCGACTATGAAAAACGGTTTATTTAAGAGAAAAACAATATAAAATATTGCTCATTAAATTTAGTAGTTTATTTGAAAAAATTTAAATTACAGAATTGATACAATTCAACAATTTATTGAGGCCAATCTGACATGGGGGAGAGAAGCACCGGTACCAAAATTTGATGATTATTTTAATTTAGATGTATGCAACTTATATTTATCAATATATCATATTTAATTAATATCTGCAGACTATAATTATTATATATATATTTTTTGCAATTCAGGATCCATATGAAAAGCACTTTCCTGCAAGGTTCAAATTGGAATACTCTTCTGAACAGCGACATGAAAAAATTACTAGAGGAAATTACGCTATTGTTGGGCGAATTATTGAAGAAATATTTTTTCCAGAAAATCATATTATCAATTCCGATCTCAATGCAAGTAAAATAAATAACAATATTATTATAAATAATACTTTTTTAACTTCCGTAAAATTATTATTATTTTTAGTTTCTAACATTTATTTTTAATTAAAGAATTATCGAGTAATGAAACATCCAGTGAATAATTATTATACATCATTTGCTGTACAACCTTGGCTTCTTCAATCTGTGAATACGGTAAAATATAAAATTTTTTTCCAATATTTTTCATTACTCGTAAAATATAAATAATTCAAATTCATTTTTACATGTGAATATAATGCAATAATCTTATTCTGGTAATTTTTATATAGATAATGCATTGGATGAAGGAAACTGGTCTAGTAAAGTATCATCTTGGTAATGTAATTAATCGACGTACAACTTACAGTATACGTGATGTTTTAATTGAATATGATACAAACAATGATGAAGCACGTGTACTAATGTTAAAACCACTTGGTGCCGGTTTTGCATTATTATTTGTTGGTCTTTTGATCGCAACAATTGTATTCATTTATGAATTAAAATCTGGATATAAATTATAATCCTATTTTAACAACCAATTCATATAAATAATTGAATTTTTCTTTTTTCATTTTTTTTTTGTTTTTTTTTTTTTTACATATTCATTGCATATTTATTTATAAAATATTTTATGTCTTGTATATATAATAGTATATCAATTTCAATACGTAAAATAGTTTATATAAGCATTGCAGACATTACATTAACATATTTTAAATATATCTTGATTATATCCAGTTGTCGAGCAGGTTTTTTTTTTTTTTTTTCCATAAATATACGGAATTAATATAGTTATTGTATAAAAAAAAAATTTTAATTTCATACGTTTATCAATTTTATCATAGATATTTATACCCTGGGGATATTTTTGTGTATATTTATATCCCGCTGATATTTTCATTAAGTTTACATGTATATTCATTCACATATATGTGTTAGGATAGCAGTACGTACATATAGACTCAATAATTTATATATATATATGGTACGATGTTTTCAATGAAGACAGTCGAAGTCAGTTTGCAGAACTATACAACTGGTGTGTTTCGAACGGTTTCACCACTCCCAACCGAATATGTTGGCAAAAAAGCGTAACGTTACTGACAGTAAGAAGCACAGAATATACATATATGCAAAATATATAATATTGATTTAACAAATAATATTATAATTTTATTCAGCGACAACATTATCAAATGTGGATAAGCATTTTCAAATTTTGATCAATAATAATAATTCTATTGGTAATACTGAGAAGCAATTAACGAAAAATGATTTACCATTGTGGTTTGATGAAAATTTATTCAAAGCGTAAGTCAAATGAAAAAATTATCAATTATTATTATTATTATTTATTTCTTATAAATTGTTTCAGAGGACAGAAATTCTTCACTAATAATGTGTTTGCTGTTGGCTTGGGATCATTTGTTGGACTGCTAACTGTTTTGACAATTCCATCAACACTAGATGTAGAACAGAAAAATATATAATTAATGAAATTAATTAATGACTAATAATTTTTTTTTATTTATTTATTTTTTCATTTTAGATATTAATTTTTACGAAGAAAAGCGGGACACCTTGTATGGCTTTCAAAAGATATTCACAAACTTTATTGCACATTTACACCTTGTATAGGAATGACATCACTGATCCTACAGGAAGGTCATAATATTAATTATTATATGTACGATGAACAAAAAATTTCGTAATATATATTTTTTTAATTTTAATTAGATGGTGGAAATCCGTGAATGTAATAAGATGGAAACATGCAAAGGGCAATGAAGCCGCGATGAATTCGGGAACAGGACATATTTCACAACGTGACATGGGTCTCACACAGTTTGGATTTATTGGATATGTATTAATGTATCCTGAAAAACTTGGTGTCGTCGGTACACAGACTGAATGGGAGGGTTTCAATCATTTTTGGCGTGTTGTTGGATATTTAATTGGAATTTCTGATGAGTAAGTATACCGAAAAAATGATAATAATAATAATAAATAATAATAATATACACATGTGATCGCAAACTCAAGAATGAGTTGAATCATTCATCAATTCATCAAAATATACAAATACATAACATTTTTAATTATTTTATAGAGTGAATATATGTCGAAAAACTATATCAGAAACAAGAGAGTTATGTCAAAAAATTTGTAAACATGTGATAATTGACATGATTGAAAATCGCACGGAAATTTGCGAGAAAATGATATTAATATTGATTGATGGTTTTTCATCTGTTGACATTAAGATGAATACCGATTCTATTTTATATTTGTGGTACGAGTTGAATGGAATGAAATGTGAGTAATTAATTACTATACTTATACTAATTAAAAAATTTTTTTTTTCATTTATTTTATATTCAATATAAAAAAAATATATATATTTTTTGTATTTTTACAGATGATAAACCATTGAGTATTCGAAGTCGACTGAATATTGCATATAGAAATACAATTATTTATTTGATTGGTAAAGCAAGTCGTTCACTAGTTATTCAATATAAATACCGAAATTTTTTAATTATAAATTAATATGAAGAAATATTTTATCTTATTTTTACAGGTGTTCCATTCATCGGATCAATAGTACGAAACGGTTATAATTATCATTTAATGTTTAGCTATTGGATCCTTGAACGATGGCCAATATTTGCATATATGCGGTTTGGTAAAAAACAATCGAAAATACAATTATATTATAATCATTAATTAAATGAGATAATAAAATTTGAAGGATTGAATTTTAAACGATGGAGTACTTGAAAAAAAAAAATCATAAAATGTATCGGATAAATTATTATTTTATTACAATTGATTTGTTTCGTGGAAAATCGTTGTCAATTATCATTTTCACAGTACAAACACTCATTTCAAATATTCATATATTTATACGGGAATGTGTGCACCCGTTGGATGATATCCAGTCTCATCAGCGATATAAGTGATCGTGTATTCTTGATTGGTATCAGGATCAACGTAAGAATATCTGCCTCTGACAACAATAACAGGCTCCTCCTCACCGGGTACAGTTTTTAATTCTGCTGATTCCTCAACAGATTGACGATTTGACAATTCATAACTGTATTTATATCCATCAACACCGATATTATCATGTAAAACTTCCTTCACAACAACAACATCCTGTTGATTTTTAGCCGGTGCAGCAAGTGCAACTCCCACAATAGCAACAAAAATAATGATCTGTGTAATTTAAATGAAACAAATAATATATAAAATTATTTTACAATTATCCTGATAATTATTTTTATTTAATACTAATACACACCATCTTCATTTTCAATTGATTTTTTTGTTTTTTTTTTTGTTTTTTCAATTTTTCTACGATGACTAGGGTAATCGAATAAAACTGTGTTGTATCATTTTGGTCAACGGTTTATATACTCGTTGAGAAGAACTGAATTAATCAATATCCCACCAAAAAATTAATATTTGCCTTTTTTTTTTTTTTTTTTTTTTTTTTTAAATACACATATTCATATACATATATTCATCTACTTCTTTTTCGGTAAGATTTCTCTGCTCATCATCAAGCAATGGATAATATATATGTGTCACATATGTGTGTGTGTTCATGGTCGAAATTATAGAAAGATGAGATATCATGTCGCAATAGCGGATGCATTTCATTTTAGGAGAAGGTTTCTCACCTTATTTCCAAATATACATAATCCAGTATATTCCAGTATTGACACACATGTAATAAGTAATGATGAATTAATGCAAAAAAAAAAAATAATAATAATAATAATAAATATGTACTTCTTGATAAAATAGTACAGCATTTATTTAATAAATCATCAACAATACAAGAGCTATAAATTATAATATTTTTATTTTTTCTATATAATTATAATTGGATATTCGATAATGATGATGATGATAATAATAATAATAATGGAGAATAATTCAGTAGTAGCATTAGACACGATTGAATAAGAGTGAAAAAGAAAGAAAGTATATTTACATCACAAGGATTTAGTCATAATTTGTTTTTTTAATATGCTAATAACTTATCCAATCGCTAGGTGTAATAATACGTAAAATAGGTGACTGTCTTTAAATATAGTAATAAAATAAATATAATAAATTTATTTATAACCTGTTGATATATATTAAACAATAAAAATAATAATGACGTCAATTTAAATAAATAAAAACAAAACAAAACAAGTGGGATAATGAAAATAACGAAAATAATTGAAATATTTATCATGGAGTGAATGATTATTGGCAAACAAAAAAAAAAAAAAAAAATTGTGAATGTTGCGTAAAACGTATAAGACCAGTTTGATGTACATGTTTTTAAATGTCACCGTGTGATGCTTATGTACATATATATGTATATATACATATATATAGTCACGTATTACTCGTTTACTTTTGCGCCTACCTACCTTTATAGATAAGAGTGGGATTATAGAAGATTACGAATTTGCCCTTTTAACCATTACATATAACATAATATAACAACATCGTACGACATCACCAATCGCGCAATTCGGGATAGGATGTGACAGTCGTCTCTCATCTCAATGAGACAAGTCTCTTGATCTTTACGATTAGTTAAACCTTTAATATAAAATGAATCTATTCAAATAATAATTGAAATAAAATATAAATATAAGAAATTATTCGTTTATATATAATATAATATAAAAATATGAAATTAAATAAAATATATTGAATAATAAAATGATTAATATATTTAATTCACATAAAGATTTTTGGTGTCCAATTATCTATTTTTATAATTTTTTCTTAACTTTTCTCCTTTCATTTAGATAGCACAAACGAAACGATTGACAAAAAAAAAAAACAAAAAAAAAAAAGAGTCTGTCTATTGCATGAGATGGTATCCCATTGTATCTTACGTAATAAATAAATATATGTCTCGTATTGGTAATAAAAACCAGCGGTGGATTGCGGTGGTAATCCGTGTGGTGCATCTTCTCTTCTCAAATGGCAAGGTCATCATAACATAAAAATGTCGGTGTATATTACGTCAGACAACAAAGTTTTCTTGTTCATCGGGTAGCATCCACGTCCAACATAAATCGTAAGAGCAACGAGCATTACGTATAAATCTAAGTGAGGAAGATAAAGAGAAAGACACGTTAAAATGTCACACTGCGCAAGGACGTTATTACACCAGTACCATATTTGCGATTGAAATTTTATTTTTAAAAATACCTTTTTTTTTTTTTTTTTTTAAATTTTTAAATTTATTTATTATATAATCACTTTTTATTCAGATATTGCTCAATAATTATTTGAATTTATTTGAACGTTATATTGATTATATTCATAAAGTGTCATATTATTTTATTATAATTGTACGGATGTTTCATTTCTCCTAAAAGAATTTCATCATCAGATATTATAATTTCTATCGTAATTCGAGTCCTGACTATATACACAAATATTTTAAGCAACAATTCACCTCTATTCTCATGTACAATACGATTATGTACTTTCTATGAAGGAGCGGAGTGAAAAATGGTGGGCTTTGAACTATCAGCAATCGAATTCTTCCTCCTATTTTCTCGGGTCGAAGATCATTCTGTCAATAAGATTCAACTTTATATTTTTCATTGATATTTATTATTATTATTATTATTATTTATATTTAATATGAGTGACAATTTAGATGAAAATATAAATAGGAAGGATAGGATAAATTAAATGTAATTGCTTTTTTTTTTTTTATATTTTGTAAAATTCTTGAATTTTTAATTGACTGGTAATCTCATCATATTTTTTTTAGCATCAGCATCAAAGTCAATTGTATGCACGTGATGGGGGAAAAGATGCAATAGATGCAATGTTTCACTGTGAAGATGGTGGTTATGATGGTGGGGATGGAAGAAATGAAGATGAGGATGAGACGTTGCAGTACAATTTTCCGAGTATATAAAGGTTGAGGTGTATGATGTGATCCTTAGGTATCGTATGTTAAACGTTATCCGAGTAAGACGTTAAATTTTTATCCGGAATTATTAAATTGATTCAATCTAATTGTCCTTTTATTTCATTCGACAATTAATATTTTTGTTAAATTGTAATAATGAAGCAAATGGTGGGTTAATTGATATTTTTTAGTTTGTTTGTTTTTGAATTTATAAATTATGATTATTTGAAAATTAAAATGTGAATTTATGAGTTTTTCTTTGCGATTGAGGAATTAGTGATGATGGTGAGATTTTATCTAATAAATTTATTTTCAGATTTCAATATTTCTCTTGGGTCTCATGGTAATGATGTCCATGGCTGCACCACAAAATCCTAATGAAATAACAATTGTGCGACAAGAAGAGAGTAATAATATTGGTATTGGCGGTTATCATTTTTCATATGAACAGAGTGACGGTCAGACACGTGAAGAAACAGCCGAATTAAAAAATGAAGGCACAGAAAATGAAGTATTAAGTGTTGTTGGTAGTTTCAGCTTCATTGGTCTTGATCAGAAGACTTATAAAGTGACATACACTGCTGATGAAAATGGATTCCACCCAACAATTACACTTGCATAATTTTCGTTACTGTGAAATATTATTTAAAAACCTCAAATGTTGTTCGATGTTATTTGTTGTGAACTGCAGACTACATATAATATCTTACTTTACAATTTTTTTTTTTTTTTTCTTCACTCCCAATAATTAATTATGATTAAAAAATAAAGAGATACTTCGCAAATTTATTATCGATAAATAATTTTCTTTTTTTTTTCCAATTGACGTATTTTTGTTAAAATCCATTATTTATTTGAGTTAATTTTATAGTTACGTATACAATTATGCAAATGTATAAAAAATTTTACATTGCAATTTTTGTATGAATATGTTTTTCTAAATATTAAATCAATATACGTAAAATATATCATAATTATTAATTAATGAATACTGGTAAAGTTATTTAATAATCAAGGTAGTGATTATTTACAATAATTGCTTGGAAAAACAAATTTATATTAATATATAGAAAAAAAGTATATAATATGTCTAGAATGTAATTGGAAAATTTCATTTGTCCATGAAATTAATTACATATATTTTTTCAAAATAATTATGATGAGAATTGACCCCATGCGCGAATAAGATTTAATGTTTGATTTAATTTCGAGGACCACTCTAATCTTTCTTCTTTCGTATCCGCTGACAATAAATGTCTGCAATAAATATAAGCCAACAATTAATCAAAAATAATTTTAGTTAAAAAAATAATATAATATAAATTTAAAGTACCTAATTTTTGTTTGGGGACCGTCTCGTACGACAATCAAACTGTCCGATTCATCATTCAACGACGGGCGTACAGATTCAAGTAATAATGTATTAGGTCGTGCGCAAATATCACGCGAAACTAATCCAACATTGGTTGTAACAACACCTGAAACATTTCATAATTTTATGTCAAAATTTATGTAAATATTAATAATCCATGACCTAAGTACTAGAGAATGTTGAATATATATTACCTTGTAATTCCAAACTGCCAATCGGGGTCTTTTTCTTCTCATCATCTGGATATTTCCAATACGACAAAGTATCTCCTTTTAATAAACACCATCGTCTATGCCACGCTCCAAATCCAGAAACATCCTCAAACATAGTTAAAAATCCACGATGCTCAACATCCACAGACAATTCACATGTAACGTGCATTTGCAAATGGCCTTCAAGTGATGAATTTCTTGGTACTTTGTTTAATGTAAATTGTTGTCGATTAACTTCTTTTAAACTAAAAACTACATATCCACTAAGCATAAATGCTGGAGATCTAACTGCAGATGGTCCAGCAGGTGATTGTACTGATGGCATAACTAATCGACTTTCATGTTTCAAAAATTTCTTCGGTGTTTTACCCGCCATTTTTTTTGCACTAGTATTTCCACTGACAAAATGACTACTACTGTTACCAATATTATGAATGTGATATTTAATTTCATGCGGTAATATTTCTGCTTGAGTTTCTAATGAATAAACTTCGATAGTAATTTTAAAATCACTATAAAGATCATCCAGCTTAATAGTAGATGGAAAACGAATACAAAAATCACCAGACTCCGCTTGAACAACTGGTGTTGCAATGACAACATCTAAATGGCGAATTAAACACAAAAAATGTCGGCAAATATCATCGTCATTATTTCTGATATGATCGCGTTTCAATGGTAATGTTATTGCTGATATTGTTAAAGATCCACTCTCTTGAATTTCTGACGCGCCCGCTACAGTTGGACGTAAACTTCCCTCAACTTTTAAACGTTGTATTTCATTTAATGCAGCCTGTCGTCGATGTGTCCCGATCAGGAGTAATCTTTCACCCTCAACTTGTTCGCGTGATCCACTAAATTCTACTGTGGCAGTGCATAAATTTAATGCTTGACTGGCTTGTCCAATTATTGTTTGTTGTTTGCATACTTCATCCATCAAACGTTTTATTTTATCTTGCACTAATGTTGTTTCGCGTTTTTCATTTGATGTTTGTTTATCATCAGTCACTTCATGATCACGATTGATCTGTCGTATTGGTGTTGATTTATTTGGTGTTTGTGACTGCTGACGCCGATAAAAACTCACACTGTGCATTAATGGAATATTATTATCATCACTGGTGTAATTTTTTTGTTTACGATGTGGGGATGGAGTTATTTTTATTGGTGAACGATACGATGAGCCTTGTGTATATTTAAAACTCGTCGATGTCATTGATGGACTTGCTCCTGCGCGATTCATTTTAGGTGGTGTCGGACCGCTTTTCTGTGCTTCTTCATAAGCCAAACATTCATCCAAATATTCGTCCATTTCATCCAAAACCGAAATATCTGATGTTGAACTATCTCCATCTGATTCAATTTGTCTTTTATTTTTTGACGCTTGTTGTCGCGTTACAACACGTAAAATTGATGTTTCAAAGCTGGTGTTACTTGTGTCATCACAATTAGAGTCATCGTCAATTTTTAAGTTGTAATTGTCCGTGTCTGTTACTGTTTCAGTTCTTTCATCTAATGTAACTGTTTCTGCTTCTGTTGTTTCAACTGTGTATTCTGTATCAGTTGTGTCGGTTTCAGAGGATTCAAAATTCGTTAGATCAGGATAAAGGTAACCGGGTTTCGGTGGTGAAACGCGAATTCGCTTGACAGGAGAAAATTTTTGGTAATTGGTTGAATTTTTTTGTGGTCGTTGATGTTGAGAACTGGAAGGGATAGATGATTTGGGTGGGGTATTTTTCTCTTGTTGCTCTGTTGGTGAACTGCAAACTTGGCTTGACTGAGCAGGAAGTGGCGGTGGTGGTGGTGGTGGTATATGATCCTGCATTTGGAAAATTATTAAATTATTAATTAATTCATAGGTTTATTCTACGTTCCAAGTTAGAAATGTAAAGATGGCATGCCCAAGAATGATTTTGTAAACGATTATACCGTTGAATTATGTGCTACCGTTGCTGGTGTTGGTCTCACTGGGCATATCGGTGAATTTTTTGGAGAACCATTATTCTCACTGTTGTTCCTAACACGTATACATGAATCAACAGCTGCTTGTGCCACCTCCTTATTTTTGTTGAATCGCGATCGCAGCATTTCCAATTCTTTTTGACGTTCCGCCTGACTATCACGTAAAATGTCATTTTCCAGTTCTTGCTTGAACATTCCTTGCTCAATGAGAGTGCGATTAGCCATCACATTTGTTCGTCCTCCTGATGGATTTTCTATGTAATAAATTATTTATTATTTCAAAGATAAATTTTTTTTTTTTTTTTTTTTTTTTCAATAAAAAAATTTTTATTTCATCATTTGATATTTATTTTCAGAATAAAAATTACCTCCTCTGTGTGATGGTATTTTTTGATTCTCTCGTAGCTTTTTAGTTGGAATTGACAGTGCCAATGGTGCCTTTGGTATCAATGCCTCGCCTTTATTTTTTTCAAATAGTGCCATTCTCTCTGATAATGACATTTCCGCCGGATCTTTCGCCTTGTTAGCTAAACTTTTTGATTCAAACAATGATGCTTTGCTAAGAACTGAACCTGGTGATTGAATTTTAATTTTTGGCGAACCATTATAACCACCAAACCTGTTTCCATTGCGACTTGTAGATGGTGAATCATTCTTTTCTAATTTCTTTTTATTGCCGTTGTCATTGTCATTGTGTCCTCCTAATGTATTATCCGAATTGATTGTTTGTTGGTCCTCATCACTGGGCAAACTTGAATCATCTCTCGCATCCTGAGAACAAGCCGTATAATCATACACAAGACGAGATGCACTCTTAGTACGAGTATAGCCTTGAGCTTCCTACAAAATTGTGTTCTTTTTTTTTTTTTTTTACAACACAATGCAAGTGTAGAGTGACAGTACATTTATTCACTTACCAAATTTTTTAGCACTGATTTGTCCCATTTCAATTGTCGTGTTGTGTTATTTTTTTCATCATTACTCTTCCATCGACCACCATAACCACTGGTACTGGGTTGAGATTCATATGCTGCTTTAACTTGTTCATTCAGCTTTGCTTGAATTTTTTCCGCCTTTGTTTCGCTCTTCTTTGTCTACAAATATTATTTTATTTCATTTATACATTGCCAAAAGAGAAAGAGAAAATAATAAAAAATATTTTACCACCAATGGGTGAGATAAATCATCCTCCCAATTATTTATAGTTGATGCAAGAGCTGCTAAACGATCGAGTCTTGCTCCACCTGTACGCTTAACATTTTTATTCTCAATACCATCTTCTTCAGCACTAAATTTCTCCTCAGTTCGATGAATTGGTGAGCTCAATTCATGATAAGCATCATCTATCATCAATTTTTTAATAATTAAAATAAATTAAAAAATTTCTAATATATGAAAAAAAAAGAAAAAAAAATTATTCTCGTACCTGAGTATAATTTACCCATTCTTTGCAATTTTGATCGTACAGTTGAAGTTGTATGGACAACTTCATTCTCTTTGTTTGGACTGCCTCTCATTATTTTACTTTTCTCTGGAGTTTTATTTATATTTTCAGACGATTTTATAATTACAGATTCTTCGTCAGTAACATCTGTAGTTGAAGATTCTTTTATTATATTCCGATAATCTCGATCAGATAGATCTAATTGTGGGAGAAAAAAAAAAAAAATTATTTCTCTCTAAGTAATAAAAAGAAAGATATAAATGGTATAAATAGTTGAATAGGACTACAAGTGCTTATGACAATTTTTACGTAGTTATTGAACCAAATATTCTTTTATTTTTTGATCAAACAACATACTAGATTGTATAATAGAGTTGGCATCTTTTAGTGGACTTCGTCGTTGCTTTATATTATGTCCAGCATTAGTTAATTGAGTATCTAATTTTTGTCTTCTTGCCTTTGCACGTTCCAACATACGCTAAAATGTCATGAATTAATTATTGGTAATTAACTTTTTTAATTTTTATTTATTCCATCTTTTTTTTTTCTTTTTCTTTTTTTTAATACTTATGATAAATTCAATGGAATTATTTGAAAACTTACTTGTGTAAATGGATCCATGATTTGTAAATGGGAAGATTTATGCGTCTTATTTCAAAAAAATTTCCTGTCAAATATTTTGACGCTTAGAAAGTTATATACTTTCTTCAATAAGTAAAAAAAAAAAAAAAAAGTTATCTACGTTCCTTAGTTATTAATCACAATAAGGAATTTTAAATGATACAACTAATGCTTACAGTGATAAATTGTGTCCAAATGTCAACTGTTGTAAGCGACCGTTACCATTCAAATGCAAACGCTATCTAAAAAATTGAGAAAAGAGAGGGGGGGGGCAGGTACAAAGAGAGAGCTGAAGAATAAAAAAAAATTTTTTAACAAACAAAAAAGATATAATTTTTTATATTAAATATAAATAATTTAGTTGATTTAAATTTTAATTTATAAATAATATTAATTAATGAATTTTTTTTTTTTTTCTCTTTTTTTCAAGTAATAGAATATACTTAAAAATACAATTTTTTTTTAAATATAAAAATTTGATCACTGATGTGAAGCGTCGAATTTACAAAATACTACAGTTGGGGCTTGTTTTATTGCTGAAGGAATATATAATTTATTTAGATGGGAACTAGATGATAATTATTTGAATTTGGTGCACTCTGGTACCTGGTGGTGAGGCTGAGCTTTAATTTTCGTGGCACTTGTCATGTGGGGACATAGTAAAATACGTCATGCCACAATTTTTCTGGTGGCGTTGAGAGCGTAATGTCTAATTCCTTTGATAAACAATATTTTTTCATGTATTTTCGTGGCTGAGTGTCTGAAAAATAAAACGTACACTAAAATTTCACTGTTGAAAATTGAAGTAAATAAATATTTTTTCAAAGTAAAAATTAAAGATAATAAATTATCATATATAGTATTAAATATCTTCATAAAAATTGACAAAATTTATCAGAGTATTATATGCTTATTGTTATTTATAAAACATGAAATATTCCACGTATCACACATCTCCAAACCGATCAAATTCACACTCAACATTTTTTCTAAATACTTATTCAACATTACCAACTCCTATCACATACAAAAATAATTGTATCGGCGCCACATCAAAATGCTATAAATATTTACGAAAAATCCTGAAATTTGATCAAATGGATTTTGAATTTGCAGTATGGCAAATTATATTTCTTCTTGTTTCACCTCAAAAAGTATATCGAAATTTTCAAAATCGAAAACGTAAGTGATTTTTATTTATAGATAATCAATTCCCTGAATGTAAATAAAATTCAAATTATTATTTCAGAAACAAAGCTCCAATTTGCAAGAGATGATCCTGCATTTTTAGTTTTATTAGGATGTTGGTTGTTTATATCATCAATTGTATTTGCTGTAATGACAGGATTGAATTTTGCTCAATTCATAAAATTTTTACTGTACGCAACATTTATAGATTGCATCGGTATTGGTCTATGTATTGCAACAATTTTCTGGTGAGTTCTAGTTAATTATTAATCAAATATAATATTCATAATTAAATAACATTTCAGGTTTGTGATGAATTATCATTTTCGGCGTGATCGTTCTCAAGATCTTGAATGGGGTTATGCATTTGATATTCATTTAAATGCATTTTTCCCACCTCTCATTATCCTTCACATACTACAACTCTTCTTGTATCCCAGTAAGTTCATTTAATACTTACTCGAATATAATATAATTATAACAATTATAATATTCATGCAGGTCTCATCAATTATGACACTTTCTCAGCACGTATTCTGGGAAATACATTTTGGCTTGTATCTGTTGGATATTATGTTTATATTACATTTTTGGGATATGCTAGTAAGTAAATGAAATAATTTACAATATTTGTACCTTACCAAAAAATCATTTTGTATTTTTCCATTCTAGGTGTGGAAATTTTGCATCATACTTCTACAATACTTTGGGCATTACCCATAACGTTATTATTTTATTTTATTTCTTTATGTGGAGGATTTAATATTAGTAAAAGGGTAATTGAATTTTATCTTCAACGTGCAGTAGATTAACACATTTATAAATAATAAATTAAATTATTATATTTTTGTATGTTGAAATTCTCAAGTAGATCCGATTTATTTGAATGATACTGTTTTATCGTCATTTTGAATTTCGACATAAGTTTATATATAAAAAAAAAATTAGAATTAAGAAAAATGAATATATTATTTATTCTACAACAATTTTGGTTGGCGTTTCAATATTGAAATATCTAATATATTTTGTTCTCGAGGTACTGAGCTATCCATTTCAATAGCATTTTCATTACCCATCAATTTATGTTTATCCATATAATTTCTCGTTGATACTGACATAGAATTTTCTAAAATGAAATCCAACATTGAATTTCGTGCTGTTTGATCATTTACTTGTTTTTGCAAGTGAGATAAATTATTATCCCTTGATAAATATTTATCACCAAGATATTTCAAAGCTAATGCTCGCATTTGAATACTCGTATTCGTGTCAGCAATTGAGTTTGACGTTTGAATATGATTTGTTTGGTAATTTACTCGAGGATAGTACGAGGCATCAAAAGCAATTATTCTGAAATAATAAATAAAAAATTACTCTATGTATATAATATATAAACATAGATATTTTTTTCCATCCAGTGAACCAAACAATGGTATTGGCTATTTAAAAAATGAACGTACTTGTCACTAACACTTGATGTAATAACATTTGTCATGTCTGTAAAAGCAGCTTCAATTGTTTTTCTGTGTGTTCTGTTTAATTGTTTTATTGTATCATACGGTACTACTTGTGGTGAACAAACCTCAGGAGAATTATTTAATATTTCATTGACATGACCCAAAACATTATTATAAAATGTCCAATCAACGATAGTGGATGTTCTGACAAGTTTGTCTATATCAGTGTCTTCATAATGGTCAACTTTATTAGTAGATTGAATTTTCATTCCTTTCTGATCACTTGGTTCTGAATACTGACCCTCTGATTTTTCAACGATTCTCTCCAATGGCCCCATCAACGAATTTATAGTTTTACCATGTGATTTTTCTCCTTCATTAATTTCCTCGGTAATTAAAGGTCCCGTGGGTTCAACATTACCATCAGAATTATTTAATTTATTTCGAATAGTAAATTCAAAACTGGTCATAACACCTATAGATACTTTATTTACCGGCGTCGTTATTTTTATTACTTCATTACACTTTTGTTTTTGTTGATGTACAATTGGTTCGAATGATTCATTTTCATTATCAATCCTATGAAATGATGCCTGCAATCAAAGTTACATAAAATAATGTTGGCAATAATAAAATATTAAATATACAGTTGTCAAGAGACATACCTTATTTACATTTTCTTGGAGTTTCCTAAAATTATGTAATAATGTATGCATTTGAAATTTGAGTGATTCAAGTTGCTTACTTTGTCCTTCAACCAATGAAAATAATTTTTTAATACCATGATTAGAATTAGTTTGGGTATGAGTGTGATTGAAACGAACTGGTACTGTGCTTGAAGGAGAATGTACTTCAATATTTTCATCTTGATTGCATCGACGATGATGAAATTGTTTCAATGAATTTTTTTCCTTACTTATAAAATTTTGTTCATACTTTGGTGATATTCTATGATTTTTATTTTCAATAATAACTTTATTATGAGATTGATTTTCCTGACAGTCCGTTACACTTCGTCTTTTAACTGAATTATAATTGGCATTGGATTGAATAATTTGGTAAAACTTTAATCGCAAATCCTGTGGATATTCGTGAGGTTTATTTGAACTGGAAGTATTCATTGTTTTTGAATTTTTCCTTGAAGATTTATAATCATTTTCAAGTAATGAAATATCTGGCACTGATGAAATACCTTTCTTCTGTTGAAATATATCAATATCAATTAGTTTTTTTATTCAATTATTAAACAAAAAATTTATTTAAGAAGGTTAAAATTATTTACTCACGTCAAATGGGGCAATTGGACGTGGAGGTGAATTGTAAGGTAAAAATTCTGAACCATCCATTATTTTATTATATTCATTAAATACTTATATAAAATCCTATACGTGTATAATCCTATTAAAATTATCAGTGTAAATGCATTATATATGTCGAATAATAATTCAGTCAAGTTAGAGTGTAAAAGTTAGAATCAGAATGTTATTACCAATGTACAATTTAACGATCTACCATGAAGATTATAGATAAAAGTTTGATCTTCTCTTTTGGAAATTTACTATAAACGATTTGTCCAGTAAAGTAATGCAGCGACTCCCCACTCGCGTCGCTGACATCGATAAACTTCAATTGAACTTTTGAAGAGGAGCACAGTATCAAACAGACAATTATTTGAAGGTAACCATCAATATTTTTATTACTTTTAAGATAAAATAAAAAAAAATTATAATTATTTCATAAAAAAAAGTGTTTGATGACATGAGCAAAAAATTTTTTTCTCCTTTTTTTTTTCTCTAAATATAAATAATTATATGTAGATTGAATACATACGGACATGGAATGCTTATAAAAATTAGTTCTTATATTATAAATATTCTTTTCATCGCAAAAATTTTTGGGACACTCAAGATATAATGTGACGTACGTCACTGACAGAGAAAGATAGGTAGAAGGGGAAAGGGTCTCACCATAGCGAGGCCCATAGTACGGGTTGCTCCCGGCACTACCGTAAGGAAAAGAGAGAAGAAAGAGGAGATAAAAAGTATGCATCAGAAAAGGACAGGTAGACTGTTTTTTTTATACAGGATTTTAACAGATCCACGGTTGAGGGATGCTAGGACTGTGAAAGTTAGTTCAGTTAAAAATATGAGAGGGCTCGCGTCGCTGACCTTCTCGCATGCAGAATGATCCGGCGTGGGCATAGAAAACCAGAAACTGTCCGTATACAGTCGACTTATGGATTTCTCTCGTGCTTGGACTGAGTATTTGCTAAACACCAAACATGAATTATTATTCTTAGGATAACTACTCACATAGGGGAAGAACCGTGTCCTCTGGGAAACATACGCTGGGTAATTCCGTGATATTGTTCAGATCTTGGCTGTGAAAGTGCCCTGATATCGATTTTCGATCCACTCAATTGCCTTTCTAGGAGAAATAACGCCCAGTCTTAAGTGTTATTATCTCATTTTCCGTATTGTTTTGCGAAAATTATTACATCTAAGAAACGGTCACCGGTTACAGCAGAGTGTACTTTAGGTTCGTCGATGGTTTTGGCTGATAATAAACTGTGGAGTGTTGAATTTTTATGCACTAATTGTACTGATGGTCACCTTGCAAATGGTAGCAACACCTCCCGGTGTCGTTCCAAATGCAAATAACCAAAAGTGACTCCTTAAGCGCTAATAAGCTACCACGTGCCAAAGGCATGCAATTTCATCCATTGTTGTTGGATTTGTACTTGTGCAGAACAACGTGTTTTTTGCTGTGCAATTACTTACCTTTTTTTTTTTATTCCATTTTATATGATTTCAAAACTCATAAAACTCATTCATAGTGCTCATTTCATTATTGTGCGCTCACTTAAACATAAATCAAACCATAGATCGATCTCATTCATTCGTAACACTCAATCAAAAATACTTTCATTCATCCAGGTGTTAAACGCCGGTATTCTCATTGCAACGATACATCTCATTTAACACATTTCATAAAAGTTACTGTAATAATTTATACATTTATTCGTGAATCTCAGAGGAACTCTCAGTGTGCACCTTTATGTAAATATCTCATACATGCTTTTAAAATAAATACTGGAAGAGCTCATAATCGATTGTTGTGTCGACACAAAATTATTGCACTCTTACTCTCTCTCATTCTGTCTCATTGCACTCTACTCATATACTCGATTCATAATCGACGCTTACGGCAGTATCGATCGTTGATTTAGCTTATTAATAAATATTGGTTACTCAGCGCTGGTTTCAGCGGGGTAGTAATTAATGACGTTGATTGCAACAGAATATTGATTATTGATATGGTGGTTACGGCAAAACAGATAGTATAATGGGGTCTCATAGTACCCTGTTACCTACACGGGGACATAACTTGTTATTTCTCGCGTCCCTGCGGACACCCATATCATTTCCCTACAACGGACAGCGATGAAGAATAAAGAGTAAACATGTTGTTTTATGAATCTTGGCCCCTGAGCTCAATGCAAATACAATTTAACACGTTAAAAATACTTGGATGTCTTGGGTGTATTCAAATATATATTTGTTGATAGGTTTTGTTTCATTATCGCCAAAGGCCACTACAGTTCAGCATCTGCCATCATTTGTCGTAAAACTGCGAGATAAGACATCGCTGTATTGATCACCTGTAAGATAATATCAAAGAATTTATATTTATATTTTTTCAATATTTAATCTTAGTGATAAAAATATGGATATAACTTACTGAACCAAATGTTTGGAATGACATTGGTGAAAATTTACCAACGGTAAGAATACACGGTTTACGTGCTCGCACAATGACAATTAAAAGAATTTGCCTAGATGAAATACCTTCTTTGGTATGTGGTAAATCATACCAGGATGCTCGATAGGCAGCCTCAGCAACTTCCATACTTTCAACGATGACTTCGTGGCAAGACCAAGCAAACAAAAAAAGTTGAACTACTGAAACGAGTAGGAATTGTGAACTCGATATTATTCGTAAAATTGAAGCGTCAACACTCTGAATATAAATATAAAAAAAAAAAAATAGTTTAATAGATTGAATTGATATATATAATATACTTTTTTTTTTTTTTTTTTCTCATATTTCAGATATTTTTCTTTAATACCAAGAGAAGTTGGAAACTGCAAAAGCAAATCAACAAAATGCTTCCTATGGTTTGAAAAAATATTATCGTACTGAAAAGGCTCTCAATTTTTTCCATATAAAATATCAGTAATTGATGTTGTTTAATACAATTATTGAGGTTCGTACTGCTCGTATACATGATTTTTTCGGTAATTTTATGGTCAACTTGATTGTGTTTTATATTATAAACTGAGAGTTCTATTTTTTTTTGCAGAATTTTAAATTGGCCAGCAGCATAAAAGTTGGTTATGCTAAGAAAACCATTAAAAGTAGTGGCACAAAGAGCTACACCAAAACTAGAAAATCCCTAATACATAAATGAATCATAAAAGTAATAGAATGATGTATTCATCAAAAATTATTCATGAATTAATTTTACCTCCATAACGATTGCCAACTGATAATAAGGTGTCTCCAAAACTGGTAAATTGAAATGGAGGTCGATCGGTAAAAGGCGTTCAGAAGTATTTTTTCCAATGGATTCTGAAATTGTTTAATTATATATATTCATAATTTTTAAATTTTTCACATTCCAAGATTTTTATTCCAATGCCACGTAATATCGTAGTCATACAAAACTTACCAAGAACTGGTGTAGATACATACAACAATGCAAGAAGTTGTGTAAAAAACATATTGATAACAACAGCTCTAATACTCTTGTTATTACAGTCCTCCATTATTCGGCTTTCTATTGCATTGTATGATTTTTTCCAAAATGTATTCTCTGTAAAAGCATTGAAGTTTACAAACTCATTTCGTGACAGTGCACACTTGAGCAGTTTAACCATTTCCATTGTAGCTGTAACACTAGAGAGTGCAGTGTACGATACTTTCTAAAAAATTTAATGAAGAGAAAATAAAATTCATTGTCGTATTATTATAAATTTTCAAAAAATTCACTAATTAATACCAAACTTGCCTGCAGATCATTTATAGTGAAGAACAGATCAATATATAAAATTACAAAAGCGACGAACGCAACAGACATAACAAAACTCGATGTCAAATTATAGAGAAGCAGTTCGCGTGGACTATTTGTTGGCCACAAACCAAGAAAGCGCAAGAGAATACGTAACATCTTTATAGAATTATGATTTAGAATGTCATTTACTTCATCCATAGCTTTCAACACGAGTTTATGTGTAATACGAGTGCAGCCCAATATTGTACTCCTGGCGTGCAAGACTAAGTCAATGTGGAGGATAAAAAAAAATGTACTAGTAGCAATTATCTATTCCCTTTCATCTTTTTTATTTCGCTATTTTTAGATTTAAGAAACTGAAAGGTGGTATTTTGCAGTGCATTTTGATCAATGTAAAAAATAGTATTACATTTTCTCAGATTTAGTATTCACTTTGTGATGTTCTTTCATCAACATAAATTATAGTTTCCAATCGAACATACATTATTTACGAACTATTATATTCATACCATACAGATACCAAAGAGCCTCGGTCGAATTATCAGAGTTCTTTGTACTTGATAACAATAATTCCACGATACGGAATCTTTGATCTATATTCACTGGTCGATGAAAGATGACATGGCGTGACTCACTAGACTACTATAAAATTCTGAACATGTTATTATGACATCAAAGTAGGAAAAAATTACGTACCGCACTAATACTATTGATATTTTGTTCGTAGATCAGATATGACAATTGAATTGAGGATGGGGAAAAAAAAATTTAGAACATTGTCATATCAGACGTGATACTGCTTTCAGACGGTGAACATCATGAGTTGATATTATTTCGGTACATAAAATATTTTTTCATACATGTTTGTGAACATCAGTTATACATTTATTTAAATTTTGTTGCAGACTCTTCATTGATTGGCATCTTCTTTCATTTGCCGTAAGACTGTGAAGTACGATAGTGCCGTATTGATGACCTGAAAAATTATATCACGGAATATCATGTTTTCAATCTAGGAAATGGGAATGTAGTATTGTCTAACCGAACCAAATGTTTGGAGTGACATTGGTGCGAATTTACCAACGGTGATAATACACGGTTTTCGTGCTCTAATAATGACAATTAGGAGAGATTTCCGGGATGACATCGCTTCACGAGTATAAGGTAAGTGATACCAGTATGCTTGATAAGCAGCTTCAGCAACTTCCATACTCTCAATAATAATTTCATGACATGGCCAAGCAAATAAAAAGAGTTGGACTAATGAACCAAGTAGAAATTGTACACTAGACACTAATCGTAAAATTGATGTTTCGACACTCTGAATATGAATATGAATTTTACTGTAACAGACATGAAATAAAGTTTTATATATAGAATATTTGTTTAATACCAATAATAATTGGAAGCTACAGAAGCAAATCAACAAAACACTTCCAAATGTTTGAGAAAATATTATCATATTGAAAAGATTCTCCACTTTGTCTATATAAAGTATTAATTTTTGATGTTGTTTGATGCAATTCCTAATATTCATACTGCTCAAACTAATTGTTCGTTTGGTTACTGTATCATTGACTTGATTGCATTTCACATTATTAATAGAAATTTGGAATTTATTTTGTAGAATTCTAAATTGACCGGCAGCATAAAAATTTGTTATACTGAGAAATCCAGAATAAGTAGCGGCACATAGAGCAATGCCCACACTGGATAATCCCTGATACATGAATAGATATCAGAAGTTATAGAATGATTTATAATCTCAATTCCATACTTGAAACAATATTACCTGCGTAATAAGTATCAATTGGTAATAAGGTGTTTCTAAAATCGGTAAATTAAGATGAATCATGATTGGAAGAACGCGTTCTGAAAAATTCCTTCCAATAGATTCTGAAAATTATAAATAAATCAGAAAGTAATATAGCACAGATTTGAAGTATGCAGTCGAAGAATTCAATATGTACTCACCATAATATGGAGTAAATATATATAAAAACGCAACAATGTGACTGAAAAATATATGAGTTAATATGAACCTTATACTCTTGCGATTACACTTTTCCAGTATTTCGATGTCCGTTGGATTATATAATTTTTTCCAAAACATTTTCTGTGTATAAGTAATGAAATTCAAAAATTCATTTCGATCGATGAAAGTCTTGCACAATTTAATTATTTCTATGCCAATTGTAACACTGGTGAGAGCACTATATGACACTTTCTGTAATATTCAAGATAATGAAACAATGAAATATTAACCATGAATAAAAAATCGACTAAACTCACCTGCAGATCATCTAGGGTGTGATACAAATCTGTTATCGACATAATTAAAGCCACAAATGTAAAAGTGATAATAAATAAATTTGTCAACGTGTAAAACAACCGATTGCGTGGATTATTAGTCGGCCACATGCCCAGGAAACGTAAGAAAAATCGGAGTATCTTCAAAGACAAATGATTGAAAATATCATTTTCTCTATCCATTATATACAATCTAAATTCAACTCAACGCCTGAACTTCTGAAATATGACTATGTCCAACCAGAAAAAAAGGCAAATTATAATACTAATAATTACGTATTCTCTCTTATTTTTTGCTGCGTCATTTTTTTCACTTTGAAGTGACCAGTACGTGGTATTTTGCTAAAACTTTTCAAACTAATTTTAAGTTTCCTTTCATCGAGTGTATTATATACGGATCAAAACGTCGCGAATAAATTACAGAGTTCTTTGTACTTATCAAATACTATATCCTGACGCAAATACTTTGATCTTCGTATATCGATTGACAGGAAATTGCACGGCGTGCCGTACTAGGATTTCGATATCAAAGAACAAAAAATTACAGACCACGTACATTTCTTATATTTCCATCAATAATGTAATAAGAGAGAAAAAATAGGGAATACATTGTCACAATAGTCGTGATACTATTTTCAAACGGTGAACATCATGACTTGGTGTTATTTCAGTATATAGAATATTTCTTCATATATCTTCGTCAACATCAGTGATACATTTATTCTGATTTTGTTGCAGGCTCTTTATTAATTGGCATCTTCTTTCATTTGCCGTAAAACTGCGAAGTACGACAGTGCCGTATTGATGACCTGAAAAATTATATGATGGAATATTATATTTTCAATCTTGAGAATGGTCATATAGTTTTGTCTAACCGAACTAAATGTTTGGAGTGACATTGGAGTGAATTTACCAACGGTGATAATACACGGTTTTCGAGCTCTGATAATGACAATTAGGAGAGATTTCCGAGATGACATCGCTTCACGAGTATAAGGTAAGTGATACCAGCATGCTTGATAAGCAGCTTCAGCAACTTCCATACTCTCAATAATAATTTCATGGCATGGCCAGGCATACAATGAGAGTTGAACTAATGAACCGATCAGAAATTGAGCACTGTATACTAATCGTAAAATTGATGTCTCGACACTCTGAATACAAATACGATGAATTGTTCCATAAAAGGCATGAAATGAATTTTAATTTATGAATGATTTGTACAATACCAATAATAGTTGATAGCTACAGAAGCAAATTAACAAAATACTCCCAAACGTTTGAAAAAAGATTATCATATTAAATAGATCCTCTACTTTTTCCATATAAAGTATCAATTTTTGATGTTCTTCAATGCAATTTCTGATATTCAAACTGCTCAAACTAATTGTTTGCTTGGTAATTGCATCATTGACCAGATTGAATTTCACATTATTAATAGAAATATGGAATTGATTTTGAAGAATTTTAAATTGACCAGCAGCATAAAAATTCGTTATAGTAAGAAATCCAGAATAAGTAGCGGCACATAGAGCCATACCCATACTGGCAACTCCCTTATACATAAATAATTATCATAAGTAATAGAATAATTTATAATCTCAATTTCATACATCAATTAATATTACCTGCGAAATAAACGCCAATTGATAATAAGGTGTTTCTAAAATCGATGTATCAAAATAAATCGTGAATGGGAGAACGCGGTCCGAAGCATTTTTTCCAATAGATTCTGAAAATTATAAATGAATAAAAAAAATATATAGCACCGATGTGAAGTATGCAGTCATAAAATTCCAATATGTACTCACCATAACATGGAATGTATACATATAAAAATGCTACGCAGTGGCTGAAAAATATCTGACTTATTATGAATCCTATACTCTTGCGATTACAATTTTCCAGTATTTCAATGTCCGTTGAATTATATGATTTTTTCCAAAACATTTTCTGTGTATAAGTATTGAAATTCAAAAATTCATTTCGATCAATGAAAGCTTTGCTCAATTTTAGCATCTCTATGCCAATTGTAACAGTAGTAAGAGCACTATATGGCCCTTTCTGTAATATTCAGAATAATAAAACAAGAAAATAATAACTATAAATAGAAAATTGATCAAACTCACCTGCAGATCATCTAGGACGTGGTATAAATCTGTTATTGACAAAATCAAACCCACAAATGTACCAGTGATAATGAATAAATTTGTCAACGTGTAAATTAACCGATCGCGTGTATTATCAGTTGGCCATATGCCTAGAAAACGTAGAGAAAATCGAAGTAACCTCAAGGAGATATGATGGGAAATATTATTTCCTTTATCCATTGTATACTATATGAGTTGAACTCAACACCGGAACTCTTGGCATATGACGACGTCCAACCAGAATAAAAAAAAAAATTAGAATAGTGATAATTACGTATTCTCTTTTATCTCCGGGTGTATTATTTCTCGTTCACTTTGAAGTGACTAGTACGTGGTATTTTATTAGAACTTTTCAAACCAATTTTAAGTTTCCTTTCATCAAGTGTATTATACGCAGATCAAAACATGGCAAATAAATTACAGAGTTCTTTGTACTTATTAAATATTATTTCCTGACGCGAATACTTTGATCTTTGTATATCGATCGACGGAAAATTACACGACGTGCCGTACTGGAGTGCGGACATCAATGCGTAGAAAATTTCAAACCCCGTACATTTTTAATACTCCAATCAATATTGAAATGAGGGAGAAGAAGTGAGATATACGTGGTCACAATAGTCGTGATACTATTTTCAAACAGTGAACATCATGGGTTGATATTATTTCAGTATACAGAATATTTTTTCTTACATGTTCGTGAACCTCAGTTATACATTTATTTGGATTTTGTTGCAGGTTCTTAATTAATTGACATCTTCTTTCATTTGACGTAAGACTGCCAAGTACGATAGTGCCGTATTGATAACCTGGAAAGTTATATCACTGAAGATTATGTTTTCAATCTTGTAAATGGGAATGTAGTATTGTCTAACCGAACCAAATGTTTGGAGTGACATTGGAGTGAATTTACCAATGGTGAGGACACACGGTCTTCGTGCTCTGATAATGACAAACAGGAGAGATTTCCGAGAAGACATCGCTACACGAGTATAAGGTAAGTGATACCAGCATGCTTGATAAGCAGCTTCAGCAACTTCCATACTCTCAACAATAATTTCATGGCTTGGCCAAGCAAATAAAAAGAGTGTGAATATTGCACTAAGTAAAAATTGTCCACTGGACACTATTCGTAGAATTGATGTCTCGACACTCTGAATATAAATATAATGAATTCTACTATAGAAAGTATGAAATAAATTTTCATATATGGAATATTCGTTTCATACCAATAATAGTTGAAAGCTACAAAAGCAAAGTAACAATATACTTCCGAAAGTTTGAAAAAATGTTATCATATTGAAGAGATCCTCTACTTTTTTCATATAAGATATTAATTTTTGATGTTGTTCAATGCAATTTATAATGTTCATACTGCTCACACTGATTGTATGTTCGACAATGGCATCATTGATTCGATTATATTCCATATCATTGAGAGAAATATGAAATTTATTTTGTAGAATTCTGAATTGACCGGCAGCATAAAAATTTATTATACAAAAATATCCAGCATAAGTAGCGACACATACAGCAATGCCCATACTAGTAAATCCCTGATACATAAATAATTATCATCAGTAATCGAATAATTTATAATCTCAATTTCAACCATGAATCAAATACCTGCGTTATAAGCGTCAATTGGTAATATGGGGTTTCTAAAATCGGTAAATTGAGATATATCTGAACTGGAAGAACGCGGTCTGAAATATTTCTTCCGATAGATTCTGAAAATTATGAATAAATCAGAAAATAATATAACACAAATCTGGCGTATGCAATTTGAAAATTTCGACATGTACTCACCATAATATGGAGTAAATATATATAGAAATCCAGTTATGTGACCGAAAATTATATGAGTTATCATAAATTTTATACTTTTGCGATTACACTTTTCCAGTATTTCGATGTCCGTTGGATTATATAATTTTTTCCAAAACATTTTCTGCGTATAAGTATTGAAATTCAGAAATTCCTCCCGATCAATGAAAGTCCTGCTCAATTTTCCCAGTTCTATGCCAACTGCAATAACAGTGAGAGCACTATATGACACTTTCTGTAATATTTAAGATAATGAAACAATGGAATATTAACCATGAATAAAAAATCGACTGAACTCACCTGCAGATCGTCTAGGGTGTGATACAAATCAGTTGCCGACATAACCAAACCCAAAAATGTGGCAATCATAACAAAGAGATTTGTCAACGTGTGAATCAACCGATCGCGTGAATTATTAGTTGGCCACATGCCCAGGAAACGTAAGAAAAATCGAAGTATCCTCAAAGACAAATGATCGTTAATATCATATTCTTCATCCATTGTATACTATATGCGTTCAATTCAACACTGGAACTTCTGGAATATGACTATGTGAAACCAGAAGAAAGAATATAAAAATTATGATACTGATAATTACGGATTCTCTTTTATCTCCTGGTGTATGATTTTTCGATCACTTTGAAGTGACCAGTACACGGTACTTTGTAGTCTTGAAAAACTTTTCAAAACAATTTTAAGTTTCCTTCCTTCAAGTGTATTATACGCAGATCAAAACGTCGCAAGTAAATTACAGAGTTCTTTGTACTCATGAAATGATATTTCCTTACGCGAATACTTTGATCTTTGTATATCGATCAACGGAAAATTGCACGACGTGTCGTACTAGGGTGCGGACATCAAAGCGTAGAAAATTACAGACCCCGTACATTTTTAATACTTCGATTGATAATAGAATGGGGGAGAAAAAGTAAGATATACGTGGTCACAATAGTCGTGATACTATTTTCAAACAGTGAATATCATGGGTTGATATTATTTCAGTATATACAATATTTCTTCATACATGTTTGTGAACATCAGTTATAAATTCATTTCGATTTTGTTGTAGGTTCTTCATTACTTGGCATCTTCTTTCATTTGCCGTAAGACTGCGAAGTACGATAGTCCCGTATTGATGACCTGAAAAATTATATTGAGGAATATTATATTTTCAATCTTGTGAATGGGAATATAGTTTTGTCTAACCGAACTAAATGTTTGAAGTGACATTGGAGTGAATTTTCCTACGGTGAGAACACACGGTTTTCGTGCTCTGATAATGACAATCAGAAGAGATTTCCGGGATGACATCGCTTCACGAGTATAAGGTAAGTGATACCAGCATGCTCGATAAGCAGCTTCAGCAACTCCCATACTCTCAACAATAATTTCTTGGCATGGCCAAGCAAATAAAAAGAATTGGAGTAATGTAAGGAGTAAAAATTGTACACTGTACACTATTCGTAGAATTGATGTCTCGACACTCTGAATATAAAAACGAAGCAGTGTACAATAAAAGACATTAAATAAGTTCTTATATGTAGAATATTCGTTTCATACCAATAATAGTTGAAAGCTACAGAAGCAGACTAACAAAAGACTCCCGAAAGTTTGAAAAAATATTATTTTATTGAAAAGATCCTCCACTTTTTCCATATAAAATATCAATTTTTGATGTTGTTCAATACAATTTCTAAGATTCATACTGCTCACACTAGTTGTTTGTTCGATAATTGCATCGTTGACCTCATTATATTCTATATTATTGATAGATATATCAAATTTATTTTGTAGAATTCTAAATTGACCGGCAGCATAAAAATTTGTTATAGTAAGAAATCCAGAATAAGTAGCGACGCATATAGCTATGCCCATACTGGCGAATCCCTGATACATGTATAATTATCAGAAGTAATAGAAGAATTAATAATCTCAATTTTATTCATGAATCAATTCTCACCTGCATAATAAGTGTCAATTGGTAATAAGGTGTTTCTAGAATCGGTATATTAAAGTAAATCTGAACTGGAAGAGCCCGGTCTGAAAAATTTCTTCCAATAGATTCTGAAAATTATAAATAAATCAAAAAATAATATAGCACAGATTTGAGGATTGCAATCAATAAATTCAATATGTACTCACCATAATATGGAGTAAATATATATAGGAATGCTGCTATGTAACTGAAAAATATATTAGTTAATATGAACCTTATACTCTTGCGGTTACAGTTTTCCAGTATTTTGATTTCCGTCGAATTATATGATCTTTTCCGAAACTCTCTCTCCGTATAAGTATTGAAATTCAAAAAATCATTTCGATCAATGAAATTCTTGCTCAATTTAACCATTTCTATGCCAATCGCAACACTACTGATAGCACTATATGACACTTTCTGTAATATTTAAAATAATGAAACAATGAAATATTAACAATGTATAAAAAATCGACTAAACTCACCTGCAGATCATCTAGGGTGTGATACAAATCTGTTATCGCCAAAATCAAACCCACAAATGTGACACTAATAACACAGAGATTTGTCAACGTGTAAAGCAACCGATCGCGTGAATTATTAGTTGGCCACATGCCCAGGAAACGTAAAAAAAATCGAAGTACCCTCAAAGACAAATGATCGTAAATATCATATTCTTCATCCATTGTATACTATAGGAGTTCAATTTTATACCGGAACTCTTGGCATATGACTATGTCAAACCAGAAGAACGAAAAAAAAATTATAATACTGATAATTACGTATTCTCTTTTATCTTCTGGTGTATTATTTCACGTTCACTTTGAAATGACCAGTGCGTGGTATTTTGCAGTCCTGAAAAACTTTTCAAACTAATCCTAAGTTCTCTTCCATCAAATGTATTATACACAGATTAAAACGTCGCAAGTTAAGTATAGAGTTCTGCGTACTTATAAAATATTATTTCCTAACGCGAATACTTTGATCTCTGTATATCGATTGACGGAAAATTACACGATGTGCCGTACTAGGGTGCGGACATCAAAGCGTAGAAAATTACGGACCACGTACATTTTTAATACCTAGATCAATAATGGAATGAGGGAGAGAGAGTAAATTAATCATGGGCACAATAGTCGTAATACTGTTCTCAGACGGTGAACATCATGAGTTAGTGTTATTTCAGTATACAGAATATTTTTTCATACATGTTCGTGAACATCAGTTATAAATTTATTTGGATTTTGTTGCAGGTTCTTCATCAATTGGCATCTTCTTTCATTTGCCGTAAGACTGCGAAGTACGATAGTGCCGTATTGATGACCTGAAAAATTATATTGTGGAATATTATATTTTCAATCTTGGGAATGGGAATATAGTTTTGTCTAACCGAACTGAATGTTTGGAGTGACATTGGAGTGAATTTACCAACGGTGAGAACACACGGTTTTCGTGCTCTGATAATGACAATCAGAAGAGATTTCCTGGATGACATCGCTTCACGAGTATAAGGTAAGTGATACCAGCATGCTCGATAAGCAGCTTCAGCAACTCCCATACTCTCAACAATAATTTCCTGGCATGGCCAAGCAAATAAAAAGAGTTGGACTAATGAACCAACTAAATATTGTACACTCAACACACATCGTAAAATTGATGTATCGACACTCTAAATATAAATATAACGAATCGTACTATAAAAGGCATGACATTGAATTCTTATATAATAAATATATCTCCAATACCAATAATAATTGGAAGCTACAGAAGCAAAGCAACAAAACACTTCCAAAAGTTTGAGCAAATATTATTACATTAAAAAGATCCTCCACTTTTTTCATATAAAGTATTAATTTTTGATGTTCTTCAACACAATTTTTAATATTCAAACTGCTCAAACTAATTGTTCGTTTGGTTACTGTATCATTGTCTTGATTGCATTTCACATTATTAATAGAAATTTGGAATTTATTTTGAAGAATTCTAAATTGTCCGGCCGCATAAAAATTCGTTATACTGAGAAATCCAGAACAAGTTGCGGTACATACAGCGAGGCACATAGTGGATACCGCCTGACAGATAAATAAGTATTAGAAATAATGACATAATTCATAATCTTGATTTCATACATCAATCAACACTCACCTGCGTGATGAATGCCAATTGGTAATAAGGTGTTTCTAAAATCGGTAAATCAAAATAAATCGTAAATGGGAGAACGCGGTCTGAAGAATTTTTTCCAATAGATTCTGAAAATTATAAATGAATCAAAAAATAATATAGCACAGGTTTAGATCATGCAGTCATGAAAATTTCACGTGTACTCACCATAATATGGAATGAATACATATAGAATACCGCTAATTGTAGTGAAAAACATATGAGCTAATACTAATCTTATACTCTTGCGATCACAGTTTTTAAGTATTTCAATCTCCATCGAATTATATGATTTCGTCCAAAACGTTCTCTGTGTATAAGTATTGAAATTGAAGAATTTATTTCGATCAATGAAAGTCTTGCTTAATTTTATCATTTCTATGCCAATTGTAACGCTAATGCGAAGACCACATGACAATTTCTGTAATATTCAAAATAACGAAACAATGAAACATTAATCATGAATAAAAACTCGACTAAACTCACCTGCAGATCATCTAGACTGTGATACAAATCTGTTAGCGACATGAGTAAACCCACAAATATGACAGTTATAATAGAGAGATTTGTCAACGTGAAAATTAACCGATCGTGTGAATTATTAGTTGGACATATGCCCAGAAAACGTAGGAAAAATCGCAGTATCTTCAAAGACAAATAATTGAAAATATCATTTTCTCTATCCATTGTATACTATATGAGTTCAATTTTACACCGGAACTCTTGGTATATGACTGTGTCCAATCAGGAATGAAAAATAGTTATTATACTGATTATTACGTATTCTCTTTTATCTTCTGGTGTATTATTTTACGTTCACTTTGAAGTGACCAGTATGTGGTACTCTGTAGTCTTGATAAACTTTTCAAACCAATTTTAAGTTTCCTTCCATTAAGTATATTATACGCAGATCAAAACGTCGCAAATTAAGTACAGACTTCTTTGTACTTATAAAATATTATTTCCTAACGCGAATACTTTGATCTCTGTGTATCGATTGACAGAAAATTACACTATGTGCCGTACTAGGGTGCGGACATCAAAGCGTAGAAAATTACAGACCACGTACATTTTTAATACTTCGATTGACGATAGAATAAGGGGAGAAAATTGTACAACCTGTGAAAAATTACAAACGCATTGTCATATCAGTTGTTATACTGCTTTCGGACAGTGAACATCTTCTCCCGACTTTATATCTAAAGAAAAAAATGAATAACTCATTTTATTATCCAGATATTTTATTTTTATATTTCTTGAGAAAATACATTTCAATTCATTATCTGAAATTCTTCGGGGTTTTTTTCTTTTTTTTTTTTTTGGTTTTGTCTTCTTTTGTTGCATTCGCGAGTGATTCAGTGTATTGGTTCATTCCTAATCAATTGATTACAATTCTATGTGTTTTTTTACTAGTACCAAATACAAAGCCAAAAAACTATCATCAGAATTCGTATGTTATTCGAATGTTTTTTGTATTTGTATTAATTTACATGTCACTCAACAAAAAAAAAAAATAATAATAATAAGCGAGTGATGTTTTTAAGTTATTTTTATAAATTTTCCAGACAGTAGCACACAATTTTAATCAATATTTTCAATATATATGTATGTATCAACACGTATTATTGATTTACACAATTAAATCAACGCTAAATTGTCTAAATTTTTTTATTTTTTGTTAAAAGTAAATTTTAATGCATTCATATAATTAATCAATTAATTTTCATATTTTTTTCTTCATATTGATTTTCTTATTCATTCATTTATTCATTCATTCAATTATATATTTCATTTATTATTTTTTTTAAATTTATTTATTTTTATTGTTGTTGTCCATTATTCAATGGTTTAAGAAATACTTATCTAATATGTTTCTATTATTTCATCTTTTATATTTCAAAAAATACCTGTCAATCCATTTTATATTCAAATGGCTCAACATTTTATTAAATTAAAATAATTTAAATAAAATTCTATTGAATATTAGCAATTTCTCATTTTAGTTTCTTTGTTCAATTCATGATAATTTATTAATTCCATATATTATACTCAGGTAATTAATATTGGTATCATTTTCTAGGCCATTCAATATTTATTTGTTTCGAATAAATACGATATACCAAACATCTGCAAATTTTTTGTTATTTTTTTTCTTTTTTTCCGTTTCATACGTCATATATACATTTCCATACTTAAAAAGACACAATTTTTGATCGCTTTATCTTAATCAATCAGTCGTTCTGTATTATTTAACTATTTACTTATCTATCTATTTATCTATCTATCTTTCATTCCACAACATTTTTCGTATCAAATTGTATTTTTTTTTTACAATGAAATATTTTTTTTTTTTGTTCTGTTTATACAGCCACCCATCATCCATGTGACACTTCTCTTCATCTGTCGTTACGGGCTCACTTTCACAATCGAGAAATGAATATACACGGAAAATAAAATAAATATTAATATTACAAGAGAATATAAATTATACAGTTAATATATCAATACATATTTGTTGACAGGTAAGTTAATAATTTTATTTTAAATATATATTTATGTATATATATATATATGGATATTATATTAGCCTTAAGACATTAAAGACACATATTTATGTAAATACGGCGATCAGCAACTGTATGCATTAATTCCAATACATATTAGCAACAGCAGAGTATTTTTTATTTATTTTCTATTATTATATTCATATAGTTATTTAAATAATTCATTTATAATACATATTAACTATAGAATATGAAACATCAGGTATTTTATTTTATATATTTTTTTATTTTTTTATTTATTTATTTAATTGCAATTTTAATTGTTGATATTACACACATTTATTTTTAATTCAAAAAGAAAAACAAAAATTTATCAATCGTCACATGATTATTTCTAATTATTGCGTATAATATATTGAATATTTTTTTTTTTTTTTTTTTTTTTTTTTTCTTTCAAAACGTACGAATATTCCATGGCGATTCGGTAGTCGTTTTGGATTATATATATAAATGTGTGTGTGTGTGTGTGTGTGTTTATGTATGTATGTTTGCATTTATATTTCAACTATTTTTGTGAACTCTGAAATTATTACCCAGCGATCACAAAAGTAGTCGTATAAAAGTACAAAAGTAGATAAATTAATTAACAATTAACAAGAATTCATATATATATTTTTTTTTACTTTGAAATCTTAAAAAATTGTCTATTTTCTTTTTTTTTTCTTTTACTTTATACTCTCCATTATCTATATGATTTGTTTTATTAACTTATGTTTTACATTCTGTTTAAAGCTTCAAGAATAATTGTATATATAAATAATTTGAAAATGATGATTGGACCAATATCAATTGTTTTGAGAATGTCATCTAAAACGACCATCGAACGGCCTGAAACAACGTACGACCTCGGCCTCGTGACTCGACCTAAAATTGTTTCTGATGCCTATTAGCCTTGTTTTCATTTGGAACATATTGGTCGATTCGTGGAAACTATTTCCGACAATGCACATGTTGAGTGCAATGATATTTTTGGTCGAAATTATACAATTTAGCTATGTGTCATTTTGGACGTTAATTTTTTTTATATCATTTTTAATTTAATTTTTATGTCTGTTTTGTTAATATTTTTTTTGTTTCTCTCATCGATTATTATTAGTATTATTGTTTATTTATGTTTATTATAATTTGTGTTATTTATCATTTTATATTTCAATTACTTAAATTCATTTTTTTTTTTTTTTTTTCCTTTCATTTTCGTTGAATTTATGCAAAGTTCGTTGCTCGTGCATACGTGACATTAAAATATATGTATTATATGGTGAAAAATATATTATTACTTTTTTTCCTATTCAATTACAATTGGAATAGAATCGTATCCATGTACATTCATTGAAACTGTATATTTTTTTTTTGTTTATTTCTGTTTTGTTTCACTCTAAAAAATCAATCAATCTAATGTGTAATGATACAAATTAAATTAATCTCCATTCCAATAAATCTATAACTAATTTCATTCATCATCGATCAGATTTTCCATTACATATTTTTGAGCGTATATTCACATCACTAGCCATTCAATTTCGTGCTCATCCAGATCAATTGTGAAAAAATTTACAAATAATGACAATTGGATATTATTGTATTATCACCAAGATGTCAAATTGTATCATCATATCTTATGTCTATTTTTATTATTATTTTTTTTTCTATATTAGAACATTCTAAGATAAAATTAGCACAATGTTTCATAATTTAGGCATGACGAATAAAATACTCGTTTAAATATACTCATCAACACACGCATTAACACTAAATATTATCATTTGAAATTTATTGAGATATATAATTTATATTATTTATACGTTCAGCTCATAAATAAAGAAAAAAAAAACAAATAAACAAACAAAAATTTATACAAGTGATATTATATGCAATTACCAAAATTCCATATTTTATTATCAAATAATTTATATATATTTTAGGCGTACACACCAAATATGTATATTGAATTTGCAAATTTCTCAAATTTTATTTATTCTCTTCAAAGCTGCGTGTGATACGCCATAAATCTATTTTTTTTTTCTTTTTTTTTTTTTTCACATTCATATGTATCTGTGTATTTGAGTCTATGTGTACGGGTGTTATTTAATTTGAAAAAAAAAAAAAAAAAAAAATTTTTTTTTCCTCCCTTGTTTTTATTAATTTATTATTATCTTTGTTGTTGTGAATTTATTCCTCATTTGCAATGTCATATCATTATCACACATTTATATTCTTAACTCATATTATTCTCGTGCTCAATTTAATGTCAAATTTATATCACAATAGATTTATATAATGATTAAATAATAATATTCGTATATCCATTCTTATTGTTTTACATGAAATAATTTATTACTATTATCATTATATATATATATATATATATGTATATATATATATTTTTTTTGTTTCCTCCAAATATTTCGTACTTTACAAAAAAATGTTTAATCTCATGACCATATCCTTTCTTATACAAGTTTGAATACAAATTTTATTTATTATGAAAATATTTTCCACCTCTATTATAAATTATTATATAGATATATAGAACATAATGGGAATCGCATATTATTACGATACGATGTCCATCTATTTCTTTATTTTTTTTTTTTCCTCAAAATTTTTTTTGTGTTTTTTTTTCTCTCTATTTTACCTCTATAAATCACAAGCGAAATTTCTATCAACTGTTACATGTATAATATACATATTTTTATAGAGATGTAACTCCATAAAAAAAAAAAAAAAAAAACAATAGTAATAATAAAATAAATGTAACTTTTTATTTATCAGAGATTAATTGCTTCTTTTTTTTTTGGTCTTTTAGTTTTTTTTTTTTTTTTTTTTTTTTTTTATATCGCTGTCTAGTATTTTATTATTATTTTTTGTTTTACTTTTAAATATACCATTCATTTATGTTGTCATGCTGACGAAATCGTAGGTATTCCAGTAAGAAAATATATGGGTTTGTATTGATGAGAAAAGTTTTTTTACGTTGTTTGAAATTTCTTTATAATTTATTTTATTCTTATGATTTATCCATTCTTCATCTTCTTCTTCTTCTACTTTATTATTATTATTTTATATTTTTTTTTCAGACTATATGCCGGATATGCGAGTATATTATATTCATTATTTACGCACAACAAACGCTCAAAAAGGCATCAGCATCAAGACGGAAATACATATCCATATTTTTTTTTTGTTTATTTAGAAGAAAAATCGCGTGCAAAAATTTATATCTGTTTTTTTTTCTCCTTTTTTTTTTTTTTTTTTTTTTTTTTTATTTCTCTTTTCTATAAATTTATCTAATTTATTCTGCAAATAGTCTGTTTTATTATTATTATTTTTTCATGTGACAAATTTATTTGAATATAATAATTTATAAATACATTATCATTGTCTAATAAATATAGATTAGTGTGTGCATGTATTTGTGTTAGTATTTGTGTGCGTATGTAATTGTAAGTACGCGTATATTAAAGATAAGATTGGAAGAATGATGATAACAATTGATCAATCAATCAAATATATATTTCCTCATGTCCATTTTCTTTTGCAATTGATTGCTGATAAAAATAAATCAATAAATTTACCAACTGTCCAATATTTATTATTTTGAATGTAATTTTGTCAAATCCAAGTGACAATGAATCAGACTGTACGTATAATGTAATCCCATAATACAAATACAACCGAGTATTTATTATTACTCGTAGCAATAATTTTCAAGACATACACAAATGTGTGTGTATATATAATATATATAAGTAAAATAAAAATGTAATTAACTCAAACACCAGTGTGATTGAAGATATAAGAGACGTTGCTGTCCTGATGTACTGGTGGTGCATGACAGGTACGACGAGTTGATGAATTATTATTAACATAGTACGATGATTTTCTCATGCTAGTTGATGACGACATTATAGCAACAGTCTCATAATAACGAAGTTTACCACAACAACGTCCACTCTTGAGTATTGCCATAAATCCACGTCGGTATTTTTTATTGAAAAAGGCATAAAGAATAGGATTAATGCAGGAATTACTTGAGCCAAGCCACTGTGCTATTGGCGTAGCAATTGTGAGTATTTCTTCCTCCCACTCAGCTCTTTCGCCACCCAATTTGATTCGTGCAAAGATAACGTACAATGGCAACCACGATAGTACAAATAAAATAACAACAACCACCAACATCTTCACCACCTTCACCTTCGACTTCTGCTGTATCCTTTCCATCTGTGCGTCCTTCGTGTCAGTTGGTATATTACGTCGCCATACCTTTATCCAAATGAGAATGTAGCACAAGGATATTAGAATCATTGGCATAACGTAACAGAGCATCAGGTTGCCAATAAGGAAAAATAACGTGCCGTCTTGTGGTCGGGGCCACGTTTCCACGCAAAACCTTAACTCCGGGTCGTCGCCATACATTATTAGGTCAAAGAACAACAGCCACGGCGATGTCGCTGTCAGGGCAATGAACCAAATTATTACTATTATCATTCGGGCACGACGTTTTGTTATCTGACACTTCATTGGCCACCATATCGCCAAAAATCTGCAATCATAAAAAATATAAATATCCAATTTATTTTTTATTTATATTCAAACTGTAATATAAAAATAGCTTCAGTTATTGTGTGGGCCCAATTCCCAAATGCTTATTATTCCAATGATACATGATGCCACTATCATATCGTATAACATATGACATGATTAACCCCCTCGCCCTTTCGTTCAACATCACAAATACTACATAAACGACTCGCGGGATTTCATGGTAGACTTATTCAAGACCGGTTTATCTCCTTCGTACCCACTTGTACCAATATACAAAATCCCCCTTTCGCAAGAGGCCACTCACATTCGAACAACCGTCACGCTTCACCAGTAATACTAACTCGTTTCAATATACACACATAATAAATACACATATGCCTTCTATTATTATCAACCTTATTTCCATTTTATTATTTTTCTCTACTTATTATTACTATTATCATTATTCAGTTTTTTTTTTTTGCTTTTTTTTTTACGTTCTTCTATTTTTCATATTCATTAGTGTCATTTAATTTTTACTCTGATATTATGTATTATAAATGTTTGTTTACAATCAATAATCTATACATATTTATGATTATTAAAATTTATATCTATTTGTATTGTTGTAAATAGAAAGAAAAAAATAATACATATATATATATATATGTATAATTAATAAAAAGCTTTTCAACTTTTTTTTTTTTTTTTTTTTTTTTTCAGTTCAGTCGTGAAAATAAAATGTCGCATTGGAATACAAAATTGAATGGTTGGAAAAAAAAAAAAAAAAAATAAATAAAAAAAAAAAAGAAAGAGAATATGACAATGGATGAAACACTCGGTTTACGATTTTTACAATGCGATGCATCGATTCACTTTGCACCAAGTACAGCGAGTACACAGAGAAAGGTATAAGGGATTTTTTTTTTTTTTTTTATATATTTTATCGCGTCTTCTTCTTCTTTATTATTCTATGGAATAAAATAAAGTGGTGAAATATTTTATAAAAATAAATGATTGTTGGAATAATATATATATATATTTTTTTTTTTTCGATATACAATCGATTATATTGATGATTTTTTTCATTCTTAGAATTAATTATCGGCCTTCAATTCAAGAACGGTATCAATAAAAATCAATAAATAATTCCCAACGTCTGTATACTTATTTCAACCTTTCATTCATCTCTAGGTGAATGAAGTAATGCGGAAGATTAAGAAATAATTATAATACGAGGTTACAGAAAAATACAAGATACATATCACAAAACTATTGTGATCTGTCGAATTAACCTTGGATTCATGGTAAATGCCAAGTCATAAGGGAATAAAAAAACCAAGAAGATCTGGGAGATCCACAATAGGATTGAGTATAAATATACGTGTGTTCTCTGCATTACATGACAAGTTCTCAACTACTGATACAGTCGACAAGTATATTTTTACAACTGCAGAATATTCAGGATGAAGATGCTTGCATTGGTATTGTTTATTATATATATATAAATATATTTATTTTTTAATTATATATTATTTAAATGTATTTATTTGATTGTATTATTAATTTTTTTAATTGTCTTTTTTTATTTTATTTATTTATTTTTTTATTCTGCTACTACGTTTTATTTTAGATATTTTTGATTGTGGCTATGGCAATGGTGAATTCAGCACCAGCACCAGCACCGGTACCATATCCTCCTGTTGTTGGACCGATTTTACCAACGCATCCTGTAATTTATCCTCAAAGTTATGTCAAAGTGATTCATCCAGCACCACTGCAATATTATCATGGCTTGAACTATGCACATCCACTGTATTTACATCATTATTAAATTGTCACTTTTATTTCACTATTGAATACGTAAACAAAAAAAATTTGGTAAAAATAATATATTCTGAAAAATAATATTTGTAATTATTAATAGGACAGAAAAAAAAAAAAAAAAAAACTAAAAATTAATTATGAAATTTGATGATAATTAATAAATAAATAAATTATTACGTTCAAATGAGTGCAGATGAAAATATAAAAATTCTAAAATTTTATCGATATTGTATTTTTAATTTCACTATAAATTCTGGATTTTGTTTTGTTTTTTTTTTTTTTTTTTTTCACTTAATCAATATCATTTTTTAATTTTTTCAATTGTTACCTTATCTACCCATTATGATTTTTTTATGTTTGTTTATATATATATATATATATAAATTATGATACAAAATGATTTGGATATAATTTGTGATTGAAGATAAAGGAATGAAAAAAATAATTAAACATAATTCAATACACATGATTTTTTGGATTGGTAATTTAAATTTTATTAAAATTCCACGCACAATAAATTCAAGGGATAGTGGGGAAACAAAAATACAAAAAAAAAATTAAACATATAAAAAAAAAGTAGAATGATAGTGATAACGAATCAAATGATGATCAATAAAAAAATATGGGGAGAAAACGAAACATGACATTACTGTCTGGGTCGCATAATTTAATATTTTTTTTTTTTTTTTTTACGTTTTTTGTTCTTTTTACTTCATTTTTAAAGACATTTCACTGTTGATGTTATTTATTGTTTTTTTTTGTTGGAGTTGTCTTCAATTGATAAAAAGCGTTGACATTCTCGAAGCGAAACGAAAAATGTTGTAAAATGTCTCCATGGATTATTGATTGATGTTGATGGTATCAATTAATATAATCCACCTTGGTGGAGTCCATGTCCAAGACCAACGAGGACACCATGACCGTGGGATGGAAGAACAGTCTTGGTGACAATTGGAGCAGTGTGGACAACGGGGGCCACGGGTTGGTGAACAACATGCACGGCGTGATGGACTGGAGCATGAGAGATCACTTGGGGAGCGTGAATGTGTCCAAGACCGTGGTCAACGACGATTCCAGTAAGACCACCGGGGGCGGCAACAGCAACAGCCAAAAGGGCAGCGAGAACAGCCTGTATCACGATATATCACATATTAATAATCATTTTATTTATTTATTTATTTTCAGTTCTTCGAAAATTCGCATGAATCCGTGAACATGCAGAAAAAAAAAAAAAAAAAATAAATAAATAAATAAAATAAACTATAAAACCAAGAAAAATACACGTAAAATAATACAGAAATAAAAAAATAAATAATATAAAAAAATAGGAAGATACGAGATTGTAGTGTAGTTAAAATAATGAAAATAATAATAATGAGATAACGAAATAAATTTGTCGTAAAAAATAATAAGAAAAATGACTGGGCAAAGCTTGAATGAGTGAAATAGACAAGAGAGTGGTGGAAAAAAAAAATGAGAATAATAATAATAAATCAAATAAATCAAATAGAAGAGGAGGAAAAAGGGGAAAACAAAAAAAAAAAAAGATGGAATGACAGAATACCAAGAACTAGTTGGAAAAAAAACTAATAATAATAATATAAAAAGAATTTTTTCGTTTCTTTTTATTTTCAGAAAGGGAAAACGTATGCAATGGGAATATTGTGCTGCATAGACTTTTTTTTTTTTTTTTACTTTATCTCTATTTACCAGAAAATAAAGTTTACTGCAGTCACGATGCAAGCGAAGATTGGTTATCGGTTTTCGAACAATTGTAAATTTTATTGGACTAAGCAATAGCTTTTGTATAAATTGGATGTTTGAATGTTTGATTTTATTAAGTTCTATTCATATGTATAAATTTAGAACTTTGTTTCTGTTGTTGTTGTTTTTGTTGTTGTTACTAGTGTCTGTTTTTCTCTTTATTTTTTTGCATTTTAGAATTGTTTCGATAAAAAAAATTTGTTCGAGTAAATATAAATAAATAATTAATATGAAATATAAATAAAAAATTATGATAAAAATTGTAAAAATTTATATAATATTATAATTTAAAAAAAAAATTCTTACCAGCTTGAACATCTTGATTGGATTTGGGTTGGTTTGTTGTTTTCTGTAAGAAACTCGAAGAACCAGTGACAATCTCTGGTCTCACAGATCCTTTTATACAAACTTTTGCGTGAAAAAAATCACGACAAATATATAGTTAAATTCAAGTCACGTGATAAAATGCATAGAGAATGACGCCCGAATGGAAGGAATTGAGTCAGCCGATCTCTTTAGTGTAGTAGGGATTTGGCCGACCAATCGTGTCACTATCCACTCCAATCGAGTGTGTTGGGCTTAGGTTATAACAAGTTTGACTTTCAACCCCCGTCGCCAGTTCCCACAGTTTGTCGACTCCTGTTTCATTTCTTCTTTTTAACTATTGTTTATTTATTTATTTATTTATTTATTATTATTTTTTTTTTCCTTTTTTTTTTTGTCCAATCTTTTGTCGATAGCATTGATATCAATAATTTAATCGTCAATCGCAACAAAACATCTTTTGTATATAGAAAAATAATAATATTCATTATCTTCTAAACAAACAAAAAAAAATTTATTATTTTTATCGTGACATATTTCACAGTGAAAATATAAAAAATGAATATATTGAGTATTTTTTTTTTTTTTTTTTCAATTAATCGTTTTTATATTAAATTTCATATTTATTCATTATTATTTTTTATTTATTAATTTTTTTTTTATTAATTTTCTTTTATTATTACTTTTTTTTTTTTTTTTTATAATCGTGTGTTAATTACGTGTACTATTATCGCCACTAAATATCAAGTGTTGTGGTATAAATGTGACACGCCCCTTGCGCAATATTATCAAAGGCACTATCGTTCTTCTACTATTATGCGCCTTATTACGTCACATTTAATAAAACTATACGCGTTTATATATATATATATATATATATATATATATATACGCATAATATTATTGTGTATATTATGGCTAAGTGAATCGCGTGTCAATGAAGAAAATGGTCCACCACAATACTCTCCAATAATATTTACAGAGACATTTATTAATAATTGAATATTAAATATTATACACATTAAAAATGACAGGATAAATATTTTATCACTGTCATATATATATATATTTTTTTTTTCTTTTCCTTTTTTTCTCTGTTAATCTTTGAAATAAAAATTAATCATTATGAAATCACGAATTAATTATTATAAAAAATATTTGTATAAATAAATTTTTTTTTTTTTTTTTTTTTTTTTTTTCATCAATAATTTTAGTACTTGAATTTTTTTAGACATTCGTCGTATATTCCCGTTGAAAGGGGTATATACTTCACTAACACCCTCCACTACTTTATACCGTACATTTGAAAGAAGGAAAAAAAAAAAAAAAAAGAGAGAAAATAAAAAAATCTTCACATATCCTATCGCACCCTTGACTTGCAACCCTCTCAATTCATTCTGGCTCAACTTATTTACTCCCTTGCCATGTTGGTCGTCTGTTAAATCGACGTGAAGTGTGGACCCTCCAATTTCATGGAAATAACCATGGAAAATAAACCGTCATTCTATGAACTACCCACCCCTGAATTTTTTTCTCTATCTCTCTATACCTGACTTCTCACACGCACACAATTCTCATAACGATTTTCGTTTTATTCACGAAAAGTCTCTAGGGTACAGAAAATAGAGATGATTTTATTTTTATTTAACTATTTTTTTTTCTTTCTTCTTTGGTTTTTTTTTTTTTTCGTTTTATTCTCCCATCTCTTACTTTCTCACTGTACATTTTTCTTTCAGGTTTGTTCTAAAAATACTCACCTATCGAGCGAGACTGCGACGAGGCTGTAGACAGAGGCAGCGACCGATACCCCCTGAATATAAGAAACAGTCTTGCACATGAATCGTCCAAGGACCCAAGCTGAAACAAAGGTACAAAGAGAAATAACTATATTTTTCCATCCAATTAATTTATTTCTTTTTTTTTTATCCTTCTGGGATTTTTTTTCGTTTTGTTTTTGTCTTCGCCACCCCCAATATCGTCCTTCACATCAATTACATACATAATAATACAAAATATATATATATAAGTGTATATAAAACATGGAAAGCTTGCAGTTATTGTAGATATAGTCATATATTATGAGTTGAGGATGAGATTGATAATCATCACGTTGTGGTTATAGTGGGCGCGTTGAAAATGCATGGAAATGTCACTGGGTGTGTTCATTGAGCGCATAAATTGATTCTCAGACTATGGCAACAGACACCAGCATGTTCACATTGAGAATATATATATATATGTAAACACTTATTTACGTATAGTTGTGAATAAACAGAGTGAAGGGCACCAAAGATTATGTGAAAATAATTGATGCGTATCAAAATAATTATGATATTCAAATGATAATTATTATTTTATTGTGTTGAAAAAAAAAAAACAAAAACAAAAAAAAAATAGAAAGAAAAATGATTTCATCTTGTGTATTTTTATTTAACTGGAATATTTGTGATGATTAATAAAATATTATAATACCCAGTGTAGTCGTGTGTATACAACGAGTGTAAACAGTGAGACTTTCACTGACTTACATAAATAAATTGTTTTCAATACGTATATGCGCAACCTACGCTCGATTGTATACATATAGATATCCATGACATTCTGCGTATACGCAATCATTAGTCGATGTGTGGGACAATAAACAATCTATTGCCACAGTAAATATAATTGTGAATGAAATAATGAGAATCTCGTTTGATAATATAAAAATATAAATATTATTAATTAATTGATTCATATGAAAAATAATAAATATATAAAAATTAATTTTTTTTATTATTTATTTATTTATTTAATTATTTATTTATTTATTTATTCTTATTTTTCTATTTACCTTTCTCTACATTTTGCTCTTTGTATTTGGATAAATAGAATATAATACTTGGGACAGTGTGTGTGTGGTAGTTAAAAGTTTATCGATCACTTGGTAGAATAAATTCATTGACACCAACTGCATACGCCACTGGTCAATCTTTTGCAATTTTATTATTTGTTGATATTAAATTATTCATTATAAATTATTCAATTCATAAATTTAAAAGTGGATTTTTTATTTTTTTATTTTTTTATCTATAAAATTTTCAAGGTAAAAAAAAATACTCGTGAATAAAAAATGAAAAAAAATTTTATCATCTTGAAATGTATTTTTTATAAACAAATTCTTTGTACTGCATATATATATTTGTGATTACAATAAACTTTTTTTTTGTTCCGTCACGTTTGGTTTTTTTATTCTTCTTCTTCATCTTCTTTTTCTTTTCCTCTTCCTTTTTTTTCTTTTTTTTTCGTGAGTAACATAGTCGTATTTAATTAAATCCCAACCGAGAGCCACCCAATTCCTACAAACTTTCCTTGAAACTACTTAAAACTTTCCAAAGTGTTTGTGTATATGTACGCCACGTCGCTACTAAATTACCCCAAAACATTAGACAAAAAACATACACTTATATATATATATATATATATATCAATGAGATGGAAAATAATTAACTGAAAAAAAAATTGAGAAATAATTGAGAATTAAATTAAATTCTGATATCTGAAAAAAAAAAGTTATATAGAAATAGTAAAAAATGAAGAATAAGTATAAATATAATCTTGACAAGAAAAAAAAAAAAAGTCTTCGTACATTTTTTCAAAAAAAAAAAAAAAAAAGTGCTAGTTCTATATCATTTGTCATATCGAATCATTACAGTCGAACGTCAGCAGCACCGGCAGCACCAGCAGAAACGGCAATAGAAAATGAAAATGAGAAATGGATGGTGATGGAGCTATGTAAACTGAGAAAGGGAGAACGAGTACATATATATACTATATGTAGAGGTATCGATCATGAAAACGAGTCGACGCCCTCGACGAGGCGATGGATTGGCCACGGGGGAGGTTGGGGTTAAAATCCGCATGTCGACAGTTTTGTAATTATCACTTTGAAACTAAAGAACTCAATTAATTCAAGTATATACATCTACAATTATATATATGTATAGACATATATTTATTTATCTATGTGTATTTTTTATTTTCTTATTTAATTCAATATTTATTTTTTTTTTGTTTTTACTATATTCACATGATTCAATTTCAATAAACATTTCATTGTAACGATTTATTTCAACATTCTCAATATATTCACAAAGCAATTTAAACTGTTGGTAGAAACCATGTGTGTACAATATGTAGGACAAAACAATGCCAGTCGTGATTGCACTGGTGGAATGATGCGATGAGATTTCGAAATTCCTCCCGATGTTCTTCTACAGTTAATGGAAATCCAATGTCTCTCAGCTATCGGTAGTGTATACGTATATGTCTACACATCTACACCCTCAACTTTGTAGAATTTAACAATTCACCAAACTATTCTTCTTCTAGGTATCTATATATATATATATATATATATATATATACGAACTTAGACAACAGAAATCGTGAAGGATAAAGGCAAAGTAAATGATTCGACCAAGACCTTGGACATCTTGTCTTTTACCATGACGAAATTATCACTTGGCCGTGAATCAACTGTTTTTATAGGTTATCCCTCAGACTTTGAGACTCTCTAAGGAAGCACAGGAGTTTATTTTGTGTTAGTATATATATATATATATATACACGTACACTCCATCCGATTCCTTTTGCCTTTGGCGGATACAACAAAATTATTTTCGAGGTCATGGACAGTAAAAAAAAATTTTTTTCTCTCTTTTTTTTTTTATTTGCCATCATACATTTGGATGGTTACCAAAGAAAAATCGATTAGCCACAGAGTAATAAAAAAAAAAAAAAAGAGAGAAAGAAAGAATTGTAATAAAAAATAATTATTACATTCAATTTTATTTTCTTTTTTCTTCATCTTCATCGTCATCTACTTCTCAATCTTTTTTTTTTTTGTTTTTCATCTTTCATTGACCTGACACGTTATCTCTTTTGTCAAACAAAAAAAAAAAACGCTAATAAATGGGAATTATTGTATATATATATATATATATTTTTTTTTTTTGTCTTTGCAATGAAAAGTTTTGGGAAACTTCTCTCAGACACAAAACTCATCGATCAAACTTCTAAAAGTCGGATGGAGATGCTTGTGTTTTTTGAGACAATAATGATACGGAAGAAAAGTATAAACTTTTAAATAAAAAATATATAAAAAAATAAAAAATAAATAAATAAATAAAAGAAAAGAAAAGGTGTCATTTGCACACTTGATTCTCAAGATATATTAACTGCGTATATAATCGTTGAAATTCAATGTAGAAAGTTATATAAAAAAATAAATAAATAATTTATATGAAATAAAAATAAATGTGTACTCTGAAAAGGTTGACATATGTCTGATCACACGTTTACCTACTCTACTTAAACCTCAACTCACGATACTGATCACGTTGTAAAGAAAAGAAAAAAAAAAAAAAAAAGAAACAAAAACACAAAATAGTCAATGTGAGCTTTTTTTGCATCAAGTGTTTCTCATCAACTCCCTCATTATCGTATTGATTATTGCAAAAAAAAAAAAAAAAAAAAAGTAGAGAAAGCCTAGAAAAAAAAAAAAAATCTTTAAACTTTCGTCTTTGTGTCTTTGAAAGGCGACCGATAAAAATTTTCACTCTCGTGTTTTTCACTGTCCACTGATGTGTATCATTTTTCATCACTTTGTACATTATTTCTTCTCGACCGAAGAACAAAAAAAAAAAAAAAAAGGAATAATTTTGTATCTTGTCCTCGATATTAACAATCGCGTCCTGATTTTATAAAATCCACTCGATATATATCCATTAATTCAACACTATTGAAATAAAAATCTAATTGAATCCAATATTTATATACATAAAAAAAAAAAAAAAAAAAAAAAATTGAATTATTTGATGAAAATTAAATAATTACATGATAAAATTGTAACATTTGAATTTTTTATTTTTCTTATTTATTTATTTATTCCTATTTTTTTTTTTTTTTTTTTTTTTTCTTCTTCCTTTCACATCATCTTTCTCTTTTATCTGTCCATTGTAATTTATTAAAAACAATTAAATATGAATACACACAATGCATCAATAATTAATTAAAAGTGAATATTACAGATCATGGTCATCATCTCTCATATAATTTTAATATGACATTTATTCATAGAACATAATAAATACTATATAAATTAAATCAATAGGTTTATACGTATAGAATGAAATAATAAATTTACATGATGAAAAAAATATCATATTCTAATTTTAAATTTCCACCGAAAAAAAATTTTGATACAATGACAAGAGTAAAAAAATGATGATAAAATAATAAAAAAAATAAGAAGTGAGTAATTCTTCTTACTTACTAAACAAAAACAAAAAAAAAAAACCCCTGCATCCTCAATGTTGTGGATAAATTGAAAAAATAGTATAGATAAATGGACTGTGAGAAGTTCAAGTATTTCTATACTCTGTATGTGTCTATTATACATAGACACATTGAATGTTGGAAAATGGTTGAAGGTCTTGAGTTAGTCAAGAGTGAAACAGAGAGAGAGAAAGAGGAATATTCGTATGGGTTGGTAGATTGGCCCGATGTAGGGCAACCCCAGAGCCTAGGCCTGCCTCACTTCGACTAGTCGACTAAAGCTCTGTATGTAAGCGCTTGCGCGTTGCTCTTTTTCGAGGACACTGACCCGGTTTTTCAAATGCCTTCAAGGTTCTACCGACCCGCTCATGGTATATGCACCTTTATAGCCCTCCCACTTCACACACGACCTACTATTTACAATTCTTCTTGTGCAATTTTTATTTCATTTTTTTTTTTTTTTTATTAACCTCCAACATACACACACACACACACAATCATCAATTGATAATCGATGAATTTTTTAATATTTACCATCTGTGCAATGGAATTTATTATTATATATATACTTTTTTTTTCCAACATTGTGTGTGTGTGTGTGTGTGTGTGTGTGTGTGTAATTGAAACTGAGGTCGATGACTTGGCACGGGGGATTCGTGTTATGAATAGATAAAAATAAAAATATAAAAAAATACCCAGAATGTAAATACAAAATAAAAATTGATAAAATATGAAATATATAAATTTTTATTTTTATATATTGAAGAGAGAAAAATAATAAGAAAATGTGATAATGTCCGTCTGTCACTGTAAGATATTACATTATGTTTTTTGAATTAATTGAAAAAATAAATAATAAAAAAAAAAAAAGAAAGAAATCTGTATATATATAATAAAATTGGTGACCGGGTGGTGAAATGGTGTGCGAGATAGTGACCTAGTGCCAATATGGCCGAGATGCATGACCTGAATATCAGTATTCTATATACAGGTGTGTCCCATTGGCCTTCACACGCAGGATTTTATTGCACTAAATCTTTCATTCAGAAATAAATGAAAAAGAAAAAAAAAAAAAAATGAAATAAATAAATAAATAAATAAATAAATTTTACTCATATAAATTGAATATCAATCGATAATTATTATTGACATAAAATAATAATATTTATAATGAAACAATATTTAATATCAATCAATAAATATATTTGAATTTTAGCACTTTGACATTGAACAAACGCGCGCATTCTCACTAGTAATAGTAATAAATTGCATGCCTGGTCATACCCTTGACCAAACGAGCAAATTTGAAATGTTATGCTGGTTCAACCTTCCTATTCTCATATTACCTCTCATACACAGTTGAAATTCTGCATAATCGTATGAAATACAATGACAACCAGAGATTCTCGACAATTTATATTTATCTATAATCCAAAGTTACAATTCGAAATTCAACATAAAACATCAACAAGTATATCCTTGACACTTATTACCAATTAATTCTTATCAATTCTATTCATTTATAATTCAATATAAATCACGAAAATTATGGGAAAAAAAAAAAAAAACAAACAAAATAAAACAAAACAAAAAAAATTAATTTTTACAATGTAAACTAATATTAATAATTATAAAAATTTATCATTTATTGAAGTGATATAGGGATATCTGTCTACGACCCAGATACGTAATTATCTTCTCACAAGGTATGACCTTGAGCAGAGCAAGTATAAACTGGGCCATGTCTCTGTCTATCTACCTATAGCGCAGCCTACCGCGACCCTTTTGCCTATTTCACTCAACTCCAACCCCCTCCCTTCCTCAACTCTTCTTTCTCCTTTCTCCTTTCTTTTTTTTCTTCACTCCTTCATATGCTATACCCATTGCATCACATATACACAACACACATACACGATATTATATGGATTAAACCTATACCAAATCATTTTTCTTCCCTACCAATCTTCCCCCCACAATTTTCTTTCTTTACCAATAACCCATTTAATCCAACCGCACCCTCTCAGTCACCTTCGCGCCTCAGATATTTTCATTGCTTCATCTCACATCCATCACATTATTATTTATATCTATTATATTTATTAATTATCGTAAAAATTAATTTTAATTCACTGTTCAATAAAAAAAAAAATTATATATATATTTTTATAAATTTTTTCATCACTTTATTATTTATTTTATACTTTTTTTTTTTCTTGATAACTTCGATCTGATATTCAGAATAAATACGATATTTATTGTATAAGATGCTGCAACAGCAGTTTACAAATAGAATTCAAATTTTCCCAATGATAAAACTTCTTTTTTATTTTTCTACATTTGTATGTTCCTACACGATTATATATGCATATATATTTTTTTTATTTATTTATTATATTCAATCAATTGTGATGAAATCTAGGTCATAGATATCTATTAAGAGGTTAAAAGCAAATGTTCTCATTCCACGGATATATTTTAATATCATCATTATTATATATATATATATATATATATATTCCTCCTCCTCCTCCTTTCCCCCTTTTTTTCCTCTCTTCTCTCTACACCTATAAACATGTGTCATTTTTATTAGTGATCTATATGCACATGTATTCATTATAATGAAATATTCACGGTGATATGAGGAAAAAATGATTGAGTTCGTCATACGAAATAGTTGGGAAGAAAAAAAAAAATTTTTTTTTATTAAAAATTGGAATAAAATAGAATAGAGAACAGAAAAAAATAATATCAACAGCAAAAACTAACCACTGTATAAATCATGATGTATATGTGTTTGTATATATATATATATACATATATATATAATTATTACTGGCTCTGCGCACGACTGGGTCATGGGAGACGGCTGCGCAACCCTCGGGGCACAGGTGTATGAAGCAATGATCTAGGTCGGGTGAGAATATTGGCCCGACATTTTGCCTTGACATACATTCAGGTTATCCTGTGTACTCCTGATGTTACTACACTGTTATATAGTCTCACTCACCCCTAGTACAACTGCAAAATTTATATTATACCTATTGGTTACACCTTCGTACACTTTATTTCTCTCATCGAATAAATCGTCTGTTATAATTTATTTATTTTATTTTATTTTTTTTTTCTTTTTTTGTTTTTTCAACGAAAAATTAATCATTTATGTTATATAAATTGGAATTATTACTGTACTGTTGATAATAATCGATTGTATAACTGTATAAGGTAGTAGAAAAAAAAAAAAAAAAATACCCAAAGAATTATACGAACAATTGTGTAAATATTTGTATGATTTATATCCAACGTGTGATTATTTTTCACCTGAAAAAAAAAACTCGCTATTAATCTCACTTCTGTGTGATGTTCTCCAGCCACAAACCAAATTCACAAAATCCAAATATTTATCTATATAAAAATAAATAAATAAAGCAAATTAAAAAATTAATCAGGATAAAATAAAAAAATAAATTGTAATTCATTTTGACGTTAGTAAAATTTAATTAATTCAAATAAGTGAAAAACACGAGAAAAAAATTGAGAAAAATCTACTGTCACGTTACACTGGCACTTCCTCAATTAAGATGAAGAAAAATAAAACAAAGTAAAACAAGTGTACAAAAGTGTAGGTTAAAAAAAAAAATAAAAAAAATAAAAAATAGTTGTTGGGACGCGGTCACCACAGGGCATTCACCCCCCCAGTGTATGCTACTGCACTCAATATATACGTAAATGGATATACATTAAACCCACACTTTCATTTAACTCTTATACCTTGACTAGACTCACCCACCCCAGGTTCACTATCAACATTACCACCGCAACCCATTTCTGCACCCTTCATCACACAACTTTACTACATTATCTATATATATGAGCATCTTAAGTATATTATAGATCATTTAGATGCAACTTCTTCATTGTCTTTTATAAAGGAAAAAGAAAAAAAAAAAAAAAAAAAAAAACAAGAAAAAACCCTAACTTTCTGATAAATAAATACTCATATAATTATATTCAAAATTTATTCACTTTATATATATTTATATAAATTGAATAGAAAAAGGAAACTAGTGAGATTTATTGAAGTCTCTTGAATTATTTTATTCCACAATATCACATCACTGACATTGTCAAAGTATTAAAAATAAAATATATAAATTATTTTTTTTTTTTGTCACTCGATGAATGTACGATAGGATTTCCCGTATAAAACGGAAATCCTATATCCTGATCTATATATATATATAACTCATCTCATTTACAATCCTACAACCAACATCAACCACTAAACTACCACCCTATCCCCGTGTCAACATGACAGATGAACTGAACTTTGTGTCAAGGGCGCGAGTGTATGTTGCAATGCGATTATTTTTACATTTCATTTCTCAATTTATTATTTTATTTATTTATTTATTTTCCTTTTTGGCGTTCCAATTTTATTCGTTGCTATGCTGATGATTATTTACCACAAAAATTATCGTGTATATACAGATGTAGTTCATTACTCTACTATCCAGTGATCTGAAGGATATATATTGCGACAGTTATATGAACATCCGGGACAGACACCACCTGGTTCATTTCACACTCAATCATCCAGTCACTAAAAAAAAAAAAAGAAGAAAAAAGAAAAAATATATATATAGCTGCCTTACAAATTGCAATAGCCATGTGTATAAGAGAGAAATAAATTTATTAGATTATAAATTATTATGTAAAATAAATTATTTATCAAGTGAATATAAATATATATATATATATATTTTATTTTTTATTTTTAAATCAATAATTCATATGTTTATTGTTATATTTTAATTTTGAATGTTATAATGGCAATGAAAATTACGTGAATTTGTCAATAAATATTTCAATATAAATATATACTGGCACTTCATAATATGAAATGTATATTATATATATATATATATGTACTGTGAGTGAGAAGAAAAAAAATAAAAAGATGAGTCTCATATAAATGAGAACAAGTGGTAAACAAACGCTTGAATCATACACATGTTTTTAAGTCTTTAAATGACATTTATATGGACACTCGACTCGTGTATTTCATAAATGTATGAAAAATAAAATGAAAATATCTGTCTGCACTTTGTCAAGGTTGTTACAATGTTTTTTGTTTTGTTTTATTTTATATACTTTTTTTAAAATGAACGAGAAAAACAGAAAAAAAAAAAAAAACAAAAAAAATTTGCGAAATGACGAATATCAATGGTTGAATAGGAAGAGAACAAGGAGACAGAGAAGAATTCATATAGTGGAAAAAAAAAAAAAAAGAAAGAAAATCAAGCAACATGATGAAAAGTAAAAAAAAATATAAATTGGAATTGTCGCGACGAGGCTCCCCGAGGCCACGGGTATACCATATAAATCTGTGTATATATTTTGTATCTATTATATGATGTACACACATTGACATGAGTTTTATACGAGTTTTCATAAAACTTGGATGACCATCAGGGAAGTTTTGAAAGAAATAAAAAAAAAAAAAAAAAAGTTAAAAAAAAAAATAATAAATGGAAGAAAAAATAATAAACCTGAATACAATGACACCTAAAAAACTTCAATTTCCGCCCACTCGTCTACTTTAACTTTTTCTTTTTTTTTTTTTTTTTTTCTATTTTTTTTTCCTTAGATAAAATTGATGCACAAAAAATCACTCGTGGTGTTGGTAATATTGAAAAAAATTATAATAATAATATGAAATTGTAAAGATTCGTTGTATCAAGTCATGTATGCAAGGTCGAGATGCGTCACTCTATATAAATATGTATTTGTATGCCGTTAAAATGGACCAGTCACGTAGTGAACAATCAAACATTCAAAACGTAATAAAAACAAAAAGAAAAAATTTTAAAAAATCTCGGAATGGAACAAAAGAAAAGAAAAAAAAAACAATTATTAGCACAAAAGAATTATAATGAAGTAGTCATTCAAAAAAATCGAATTCTTCAAGTTAAAAAGAACGAAAGAAAAAAAAAATTTATAATAATATTAAAAAAATAGTTAAACGCAAATATATAGAATGAGAAAATATCAGTTTTACCAAGTCCAAGCAATTATAGAGGAATTTTTACGAGTGAATATTTGGACCAGAGCTGAGATAGAGAACAAAATCGCATAAAAACATCCCCTAGGACAGGCACACCCATACATATATATATATATATTTATCTTACATCGATAGATGCAAAAGAGAGTGAAGAAAAAAAAAAAAAAATTCTATATGAAGCATTTTCCTTCCTTTTACACACACTAAATCCTACAGATAAATCGCAGGAATAAGTTTTTATTGAGTTTCAAGTCATTCCAGAAATGCTATACTTTCTACTCTTCCTCATTCATCCTCATCCACTTTCATCTCTTCTATCACTTATTTTCTCATTGTACAAGTAACATATCAGTGTCCTGTCAATATAAATAATAAAATTAACTTATTAAATCTATATTGAATAGAAACAAAACAGGAAAAAAAAAATAAATAATAACAAATAGATATATAAAAATACTTACGAACTAGGATGTTACCAACAAGGGTGGCAGGCAAACAAAATACAATGACAAGTACATCCGCAACGGCGAGATTAACGATGAAGAAGTTGGTGACGGTGCGCATTCTCGGTGAACGGTAAACGACCGCAATGACAAAACTGTTGCCAACAAGACCAACAACGAAAACGAACATATAAGCGACACAATAAACAGCGGTCATTGCCACACTGTGTCTGTAAAAACGATCCGGCACATGTTCAACTGGTATATCAACATGATCGCTTGAATTAAACAATACAACATTGGCTGATGGTTCCTCCATTGCTGTATGTGATCCAGAAGTAACTAAATCAAGCAGTGAATTATTTAAATAATCACGTAGATCATCTTTAGTCTGTACAAATACATCATTTGATAGATAAATTGATGGTGGACTACCAGTTGTTGTTAATGGAAATTTTCCATTAATATGTCGACGTGGTTCCACGTCAAATTCTTCAGAATCTGGCAAACGTAGTGATGCCATCTCCAATAATGTTGATGGTGGTTGCAACATCGGGTGATATCCAACCGATGACAATTCACTTAACAACGTATCCACCATTTAAATTATTTATATTAATTCAATTTATTATTTATTAATTAATTATAATTAAAAATTTTATTTCAATTTTCTTCCCATTTATATTTTATTTTTATCTAAATATTTTCACACATATTATTATTATTATATATTATTATATATTTTTTTTTTATTGGTCCTACTGTCACTTTTAGTCACACCCGGTTTTTCGTGACACAATCTTGTTATTGTATACTAAAATTGCAGCTGCATATTCACCTGCTCGCTGCACCCACCTGATTTCACGTGGTACATACGACAATGTATACTACACACGATAATCCACCACCACTTATAAGGCATCAAAAATTATTCACAACTGTTTATTCATATATTTTATCTCAATATAATTTTATTTATTTTTTTTTTTTTATCATCACTCTCCTCATCTCTCATTTGAATTAGTCAAATGAACAACAATAATAACAAAAAAAACGACAACAGTGAAAGAAAACTAATTGAAATCCTAAGAATAATATTTTTTTTTTTTTTTTGTTTAAATAATTACAATATAAATATATAACCTTAAATTATTTTTATCCGTTTTATCTGATAATTGAAATAAAACGATTAAAAAGAGAATTTTTCGAATAAAGAAAAGAAAGAAAAAAAAAAAAAAGAAACAATAAAAAATAGTATATAAAAGACAAAAGTGTTTTTAAACACGTCCAATTTATTACGTATAAAATTAAGTGGAAGAATAAAAGAGATGAACAAAAAAAAAATGAAAAAAATTCAGTGATGATGATAATAATAATAATATAGTTCTTCGTGTGAATTTGTCACGTTTAAGTGAAGAATAGAGAGACAGGAAGGGCAAAGGAGGGCGAATAATGCGCGACTAATGAGTCCGCTTTAGATGGCGACCGCGTACTAGAGTTTGAGATGCGCCTGTAGCCGCGACGAGCTGTCTGGCAAAGCTCAGTTATGTTATAATGCGCAAACGCCATTGTATATATATGCGCGGCTCACGCGGGTGGAGGCCGAAAGCAGTATATACTGTATATACACGAAAAGCCATAGGTATATAGTGGTATAAAAAGAAAAAAAAAACAAGCAGCAACAAAAATACAATATTCATCCAATATATATATATATACTTTAATGACTTTATATATATATATATATATATATATATATAGAAGAAATAATATAAATATATACAAATGTGGTTATCGGTAGACTTTCTTTCATTTTCATATTTCTATATATTCGCTATGTGTCTGTGTACTCCTCGAATATCTATACATGAAATTTTCATCTCTAATCGATTGAACAATTGAAATTTATCAGATACATATGTATATTGAACTAAATATGTATATATATACATATAAATTGTTTTTTAACCTCACTTTATTGTACATATTTATTTTATATTTATTGTCCTATAGGATGGAGATTTATACAAATGTACCAATCGTTGATGTGAAAAAGATTTTACAATATAATAATATATTTATACACTTATAAACAAAATAAAATGGATTATCGAGATAAGAGGTTGGAAAAAAAAAAAAAAAAAAAAAAAAAAAAAAATGAAAAAATAAATAGAAGGTATTACTAAATTTACGATATTTTTGTATTCGAATTGGTTTTATTTTTATTGGAAAGTTTTTTTTTTTATTAATATATATATATATATATATATTTTTTTTCAGATGAATTGATCGAGAGGCAATCATTGGTGGTTTTTTTTTTCTTACTTTCCTGTTAATACGTAATTCACGTATATCGATATGACATGAAGAACGTTTTGATAGTTGATTTGACACAGGTTAAAAAAATTTATCGAAGGAATTTCAAGGGCAAGATCGTATATATAGATCTCTAAGTATGAAAAAAAAAAACAAAAAAAAAATGATTGTAGGTTATATGAAGAAAATAAAATTGTACATCACACACACATAGGTATGTATGTATTTCAATGACTATAAAAATAATGATTTATAACTAATTTTAAAATTAATGATATTGACCTGTACTTGAATTGTGCACACGCAAAATACAAAAAGTATCAAAATCTAACAATTAGGTCACATTACGTTTTTTTATTATTTATATATATATACACATTTCCACCCTATCACATTTATTTTTACAACGGCCAATCGAAATTCAACCTTTTGGACGTTTATTTTCTTATTTTACACTTCTATCCAATATATTGAATCAATAAAAATCTGTAATTGATTTTTTTTTTCATAATTTCATTCCCAAGTGCTTGGATAATTACATCCAACATGTGTTACACCAACGATGCAAATAAGTAAATAACTGGAGAAATACAATGAGGAAATTTACTGTGTAAAAAAAAATAGAACTGAATGAAAGGAAAAAAAAAGAAAGAAAAATTGATACAAGTGGAAAAAACCTCGAACTTAGATCTCACTCTCTAACTGGCGTACATCGGTATGGTCACCTATACTGTCATGATATATATCGTCAAGGTCGACACTTGACGTAATGACGATGGAAAGCATTTAGACAAGTTTCTTACACGTATTTTCAAGAATATTGCGAGGCCATTTTCGCACTGATTAATAAGACCCGTCAATTAATCATTTCTACACTTTTGATATGTGTGACTGTGCAAAAAACGTAAGTACATGACATCAAATGCTGCATGGATCCAATAAAAACATTAACTATTTTTTTGTTTTGTTAGATTTATTAATTATTTTTTTTTTCCAATCACCAGATAAAAAATAGAGATTGATTGAAATTGATTAAGATAATAATATATAGAATTTTAAGTGTAAGTGAATTATTTTATTGCTATTAAAAATAATTTTATATTGCAGATTTAAAATATCTATATGCATGGTCAATGGTGTTATTCGAATACATATGAGTGAAATATTAGCTACTTAATCCATGACGGGAGCGAGGACGAATCCCGACAACGACGTCGAGGTAACAGATATAAATATACTTTACACGTAACAACCACGCGACAGAATTCCAACTCTGTATCTCTCTACCCTACTATTCTCTGATGGACAGTCTCTATAGGCCTCCGGTCAAGGGTATGTCTATCGGATCGAGTTTTAATCTCACGCAGCAACCACTATCGGTATTCCCGTGTGACACTTCCCTTAACTGAACAATTTAATACCTTTCACACATCATCTCGGGTATAGGAATCTTATATGTGTATATATTAAAATACTTTTTATTCCAGGACAAAATAAGTTGAACTTGAAAATTGGCCATGAAAGAATCTGTTGATATATTTAAAGTAAATATACGCATTGCGTCTGGATTAAAATTTTTCCCTACGTGAAATTTACAATTATGTCCCGGTGTTCCACATCTAATGTCATCCTTTATAAATAGTAGTAAGTACATCATTAGTGATATTAGATTATACTTTATACCTTTACGTAATATTATTATGAATAATAATTGTTATTTGTATTTTGTTCACAATATTTTTCTGAGTTGAAGCAATTAATTGATTATATCATCGCGTTGGAATATATAAAGTATCGAAAAGAAGAAAAAAAAAAAAAAAAGAAGAAGAAAAACAAAACAAACAAAAAATATCGAAAACGTGCGATTATAGATGATTTATCATTTAACTTTATCGCACTTCAGTTTATTACTGTGTGTATATTAATATTTCTACAGAATACCCTCGTCGGAAACAAGAATAAAATATCAAAATAGTAAAGGGGAAAAAAAAAAAAAGGAAAAGGAAAAAGTAATAAATCATCTGCAAATGGGTTGCTCCAATTGTAATTATTTTTCTCCTGTTTCCGTACGTGGAATGCCAACTCATTATCGCCCTACAGCTTTTGTCTCGTGTCAGGGACGAACGCTTTATCAATTATACCCATCCAGTAGTAGTGACTTTGAAAATGTGAAAAAAAAAAAATAAAAATAATAATAAATAAATAAATAAAATAAAAAATATATACAATAGTACATAGTAGTACAGTATAATTACTAAATAAAAAATTTTATCAAGCCATTTTTTTTTTTTTTTTGCTTTAATAAATTTCATAAATTAACAAATCGAATTTTTCATATAAATTACAGTACATATTTTACAATTCACAATTATATATATATATATATATATATTTTTTACACTACCAGAATAACGAGTGACACGATCCAGTCGCGCCTGAAATACAAAAAAAAATTAAAAATATGATTTAAATGATAATTTTCAGTTCAATGATATGAATGAAAAAAAAAATTTATACCATGAAGTCTCGTCATACTTTGCATCATAGAGCCATCAATTTTATTTGAATTGTCTCGTATCATTGTCCTCGAAACATGAAGCTCTGGCAATGTCCGATCACGTTTCAAATGTCTTTTCTCTGTATTCGTACGTTGTCTCATTTCTCTATTCAAACTTGAGTCGTGGGCGTGAATAGATTCAGTATTTGAGAATGAATGAAATCTATTTCGACCCGTGGTGATTGTGGATGGACGTTTTTCTCCAGCTGTAATGTCTTGCCCACGAAAAGCATCATTGCTGGCAGTGCTACGATGTAATGACTTCAAAGAATCTTCATACCCACTAAAACGAACACAAAATAAAAAATTAATATTAATAATTAAATATAAAACGTTATATATATAAATGTTTGAAATACAATTTGATGTGAGAGTAATTTTATAAAAAATGTTACGAATTTGTACTATTAAACTATTAAAGCAAGAAGTTTTCACCAAAAAGTTAATGGGAAATAGATATACATTGTATATGATTGAGAAAAAAGAAAAAAAAAAAAAAAAAAAATAAATAAATAAAGAATACAACAACGAAGAATGACGATGTGTACAAACTTGCTGCTATCACCGCTCGAAGGACTTGATGAGTGGCCGCAGTGGCAGGCACGCGCAACGATTCCGGAATCCTGTCCGCTCGAGTGGAGAGACGTTGCGGAAGCTTCGAGGCATCCCGTCGCTCTCTTTGGCATCCGCTTGGTCGTTTCACAGCAACGCGACCGACTGTGAATTTAATCGGAGAGAGAATGGCCACCCCCGAATGTACATACATATATAAACACATGTGCACACATACACACATACTTTTCTCTGACAAAGTTATAAATTTATCGAAAGTGGTGCTAGCATGTGAGTCATGTTGTAAGCAATGACAGTGTCTGTAAGCGCTCAACGTGACTCTCACACCAATTTTATTTTCTTCTTATTATTTTTTATGTTTACAGAGAATATATTGGATACCTGTGACGATGGTGAATGCATCCTGGCTCGTGATCGCAAATGCTCAGTCGTCTCGTCTCTCCTGCAAAGGGTTCCGGATCATAATGAAGGCCGTCGACGAAAGTTGGAAATAGTGTGGGCTTCCGCAAAGTTGCGGTTGGCTCCGCCAAAGCAAAGCCAACTGGCGGATACATGGACATGCCAGACGCTCCTAATGTCGCCTCGTGTTCCCGACTAACGGAGAAAATTCAACGGTGTGTGTAACAACTACCTAACTAACGTCTTAGTACTTATACCAAAGTATTACTCAACTGTTTGTAAGATACGCCGACCACCGTCTATATTACATAGAGGTATGTTAACTATATATATAGTAAGTAGTAAATACCGAGGGATTGGAGAGATGTCAGTTGGAAAGAATTACTGTCTTAAGGCCAATATTAACGTGCACTAAATGCACAAAAGTAAATAGAAAAAAATAATCAACTAATTTATTAATTAAATTGTATAAATTATTTTTTAATAAAAAATTAGTAGAGTTGGTTAGAATGATATTTTTTATTTAATTTAAAATAAACAAAAAAATATGTTACATTATATATTTCTACTGAAGGAATAATAATTATAATAATCCCAAGAAATTGTGTTTTAAATAATAAATGTAGAAATATTACAATGTTAAAATTAATTGAAAAAGAAAAATTAACGTGATAAAAAAAAAAAAAAATAATAAAAATAGAAATAAATAAATGTGTGATAGATCAAACTTTTTTTTTTTTTTTTTTTTTTTTCTTCATTTAACTCAAATAAAATAGCCGAATAGACAAATTATAAATAAACATTAAAATCAAATTAAATATAAAATGATGATATAAAAAATATTTAAAAATAACCTACCGTTTATTTCGTCGAATGCAAACGACACAGAGAACTGTTATCAAAGCACCAACAAAGACAACACAACCAAGGACAACTACCCCAAGCTCGAGGGTAGACAATAAATATTTCTGACTATTTCGTTTTGGTGTATTTCTGGCAATCTCTAACACACGATATCGTTCCAATTCTCCCTTTATTTCCGATTTCTTCTTGCGAAATACACTACAGATAGTGAAAAAAAAAAATACATAAAAAAAAAAAAAAAAAGTATCAATATAAATATTTTCGAGATATCACATGAAAAATTTACACGTAACACATTTTATTGTACAGACGACGTAAAAAATTTTGATTTAAAATTATTCTACACACATATTTAAATATATAAACTTACCTATGCAAACTGTCCATATCTACCATAACATTTAAATCAGGATCCACGGCATAAAGATAGACGTCAGTGCTATATTAAATAAATCATAGATAAATCAAATAACTCCATCTATAAAATATCGGTTTAATTTAATTGCATTGTATTGACTCACGACGTCATGTCAATTAAATTTTTTTCAATATGCGGCTCCAATTTTCTCACTCGTACATCCAGTCCCGTGACATTTTTCAACGTACTATAAAATAAAATATATTTATTCATAATTATTTACATTTTTTGTATTTGTTTTTGTTTTGTTGTTGTTTTTATATATATATTTACACTGGATAAATTATTTGATTAATATACCTGGCAATGTCATCAACTTGATCCTCAATTTCTGTTGGCTTTCTACCCATTACCATCACCACCTGCTTATTGTCATCCACCACGTAAACCTAAAAAAAAAATAATAATATTTTTTATATGTATAATATTGTCATTATCATGCAAATATTTCATATAAAGTGAAATATGACAATGAAGAAAAACGGAAAATTGATGGCGTATTGCATCGAATGAATATGTACTTACAAAAACGTTGGCAATGCTGCTACGTCCGTTTTCAGAGTCTCTACAATCTGTGGCCTTGACATCAAAACCAAAAACTCGACCAGCGTCCCGTGCAAAACTACCCACTGATCGCACTTGACCACTAAGTGGGTCAATGGCAAAACGTTGATCATTTTCACGTCCAAGAATCTGGTATCTTACCTCGCCATTTATTCCTTCATCTGGATCAAATGCCTGGCAAATAAAAAATAAATCCGTTTTAAAAATCCATTTAGATAGACACCATATGAAGCCTTGAAAATTATATATTAATCCATTCAATTAATTTCTCTCACCTCAACCTCAATTATTTTATGTCCATAATTTATTGATGTAGGAATAGCAGCGAGGAATGGTCGTCCCTTATTTTTAAACCTTGGAGCATTGTCATTTATGTCTTTGATTCTAACAACAATTTTCGCCTCATTGATGCCTAATCCACCGAGTCGATCAACATCAATAGGATGAATCATTGTTGTTATATCTCGTCCAGTTTTTATTTTATCTACTTTTACTTTGAATTCATAATAATCTTTATATTCTCTATCAACACTTTTCAATAACATTAATATCCCATTTTCTGAATTAATTGCAAATAAATCTAGAATTTCTGTATCATTTGAAATAATTTCATAACGCATTTTTTCCCCAATATAAGAATCCGAGACATTTAGTTGAAGAAGTCTTATTGGCACCATTGAATTTTCCTCAACGGCCACTTCATAATAACGATGTTGAAATACGGGTTTATCATCGGTATTCTCATACGGTTCTTCAACATCTAAAATCCGTACAACCAATACAGCAGTGGATGTAAGACTGGGCAATCCAAGATCACTCGCGATAATTGTTATATTGTGTATCTCTTGAGACTCATAATTAAGATTAGAAATGGTAGATATTGTACCGTCTTTATTGTCAATAGTGAAATATTGCTTTTGACCAAGTATTTGTGGTAAATTAAAGAGTATTAAACCATTTCCATTGCCAATAAAATCACTATCATTTGCGTAAACACGATGAATAACAGTACCAATTGGTGTATCTTCACTAACTGATGCATAATAAACTGGTATTGACGTACCATTGACATTAGTTACATCAACAAATCCATGAAATTGCGGTGGATTGTCATTAGTATCTAAAACATTAATTTCAACATCGACTGTTGAGCTTAATGGCACCATTCCACTGTCATGGGCAATAACAACTATTTGATAACTGCTTTGTATTTCCCGATCAAGATTTCCTGTGACCGTGAGAACACCGTCCATTGTTCCAATTTCAATTGTAATATTTGACGATTCAAGTAATTGTGTACTATCAAGTTTGTAGTTGATACGCGCATTTTTATCCATGTCCGCATCATTAGCAATAATTTTACCAATTTCATGATTTTTATAATCACCTTCAGCCACGTCAAATGAATACCAGGACTTTGTAAAAACTGGTGGATGATCATTGACGTCAACAACAGTCATTTTGACCATGACATGGTCCGTTAGATTATCACGATCAGATGCAATGACATCTAAATAAATTTTCCGACCAACTGGAAGTGTACGTGCAATGGATAGTGCACCTGACCTCGCGTTGACAATGAAATAAGGCCTGGAATCGGAACTTGACTTTTGTAGATAAGGTGGATAGATGGTTTCATTCACAATACTGTAAGTTATCTTCGCATTGTCCAATATGTCCTTGTCCTCAGCCAGCAGACGTATTATCACAGTGCCTATTGTTATATTTTCCGGTACAAAAAGAACTGGTGAACGATCATCATTGTCATGGTATTTTTTCCTCTCATTCTCATCTTTTGACACTACAATACCATGATCTGGTGACACAATCATTTGAACAAAAGTTGGTGCATTATCATTTATATCATCTACTGTTATTTTTAATGATGCAATAGACTCTGGATTAACTGAAAAATATTTAATATTACATCATATATAAATTATTATTTATAAAATGTAGAAATTCAAGTTATTACATATACATATATGTATGTGTATAGTAAACTATATAATATGGACAATTGATATTAGTTTTAAAATTATTATCGTGTGCTATGTCCCCAAACCAGATAGTGGTGAACCAACCGGAACGAGTAAATAGTAACAGTGTTGCTTTTACGCAATAATTTGTCATTAATGATACATATCGTAAGAAGGCAAGAAATAAAATAAGAGGGAAAGAAAAAAATGAAAACAAAAAAACAAAAAGTCAATACAGTCCAAGAATACTTTGTAAATGACCAATCAACTTACAACGACAACTGGACTTTCACTTACTTTGGTCACTGGCAATAATACGCAGTGTATAGACAGATTTTTCTTCTCTATCTAATACTTGATGACTCGCTCCGTTGAAGAACACACGACCAGTTTTGTCATCGACAATAAACAATTCACTTCCTTCTCCCTCGAGTGTAAGAGTAAAGTTTTTGTTTGCCGCATCATCAACGTCATGAATTGTTATACGTCTTTTTAACATAACTTCTGTACCAAATAAACTTTTTTCTGCTAAATGACCTTCATAAGATTCTACATCAAAGATTGGTGGATTATCATTAACATCGTCTACCACAATAGTTACCTAGAAGGAAATTAAATTAAATTAAATGTAATAAAATGAAAAAATAAAAAAAATAAAAATAAAAATAAGAGGAAAAAAAAATGAGAAAGGAAAAAAAAATTCTTTGCTTATTAAACAAGAGAAAAAAATAATAGTAATAATAATAATAATAATAATAATAATATGGAAGGAATTAAATGGAGAAAGGAGAAAGTGTGATATTGATCTTTAAACTCACTTGAAATATACCAAGTCCTCGTATTGTCTCAGCAATTACAGTGATACTGTAATTCTTCCTTATTTCACGGTCGAGACCACGTACTGTGTAAAGGTCACCGTCCTCAGTTATTGTAATATCGGATACATCTCGGTGATTAGCAATAAGGAAACGCACATTTTTCGTTGTATTTGTCCCATTGCGTGGTAGTACTTGCCCAATAAATGCACCAGGAATGTTTTCCTTCACGTGGAACACTAATGGAGCACGAGTCGTTCCCCTATAATGGTCAATATAACTTGACTTTTATATATTTTCTCTTCTCTTATGTTCAATTCTATCTCATATTTTATTATCTTTACCGCCCTATCTTTTCTATCATCCAATAATATTTTTTGCTATAAAAGCAATTATATTTTATATACCAATTGCCAAAGTTTTCATGTCAATAACAGGAAGTAAACTACAAATTTAAACTTAATTACATCAATATATTTAAACAATGTACCACACGCCAAATGGGCGTTCACGATTGATTGATAATAAAACAAAAAAAAAAACAAAGAATGTATATAATAATATTTGAAATTATTTGGCAATTATCCAAACAATTTATATCAATTCAAATGTACCCAAATGTATCATCATTATTATTTAAAGCCAAGTGAATGACAATTATTTACTCAATTTTTCTCATCACTTATATTAATTGATAATATTTAAATTAATTCAAATATTATGCAATCACGTTAATCACCATTTGCTTTTTATAATTATGACAATAAGCAATAAAAAAAAAACATACGCTAACTGTCACGAACATTCACTCAATAATATTGATGCTTCCGTGTAGACATTTGTCGAAGGAAATACTGTCTTTGTGTCATCATGTTTTCACTTTTAACCGTTCCATTATTCCTGGTGTATAATAACTATAATTCTCATTATCGTTGCACGCAATGTGAACACACTGAGAGAAACTTGTGTATGATTTCATTTCAAATCATAAAAATTATACTAACACAGTAAATATTAATTTGATATTACTTGTATATATATATATATGTTGTACTCACTTAGTAAATATATCAAGCTTGTCATTAGAATCTACCACATGAATGGAAACATTAGTGACTAGAGTAAAATCTTTATCGTTTGTCACAACTCCCTCAAATTCGTAGTACCTTCTTGGATATCTCTTGATTTCCGCTATCACCGTTATCGTACCAGTTTGCTCCTCCACCGCAAATGGAACTATTGAATGAAAAAGTAAAAAAAAAAATTACGTTTTATTTTTATCAATTGGTTTTTTTCTTTGCTTCTTCTTCTTTTTCTTCTTTTTCTTCTTCATTTGTGTATGTATGAATTTATTTTACTAACCTCCTTCATGATAACTGTGAAGTAGATCATACATTATATTATTTTTTTTTCCACCAACATCATTGAGACGTATTTGTCCAACACTTGTACCAATTGCCACATTTGTTCCAACCCAAAATTCATATGGTGATCCAACGAAATCCGGGATTAATTTTGTGTTATCTTAAATAAATTTATCAATGATGAAGAATTAATTGTATAAAAATTAATTGAAAAATAGTGTACTTGGCGAAAGTTTTAAAGTAAAAATATTATCAACAAATAAGGCCTAATAATGGAATTAATATTAGAAATAATAAAGAATATATATAAATATTTATACCATCCGGTTGAAATACATCCACCGTAACGACAGCCAATGAAAATCTCTTTTCACTAGGATTCGCTGGTTGATCCGTAGCTTCAACAAAAATTGCGTGTCTTCCAACGATTATTGGACTTTCGGTTACTGTTACAATTCCAGTACGTGAATCAACAGCAAATGGCACGCGTGCCACCGTGATATTTCCGGTCTGTTGAAGTCCATATTTAACTATACCATTTCTACCGAGATCACTGTCAATAGCTTGTACCTGTCCAAGAACACTACCAATTTTAGCATCACTTTGCGTTACGAATTCATAAATATTCGATGGAATAAATATTGGATTATTGTCATTGGCATCTAAAAGTGTTATTTCAACATCAACTGATGAAGTTCCATTGGATGATATAATGACACTTGGTCTTTTTTCTACTGCAATTACTTTCATTCGAATTGATGATCTTTGTTCACGATCTAAAATTCTTTCGTCATTGACTGTTAACCATCCAGACTTTGGATCCACAGCAAATGCTCCTGTTGAATCATCAAGCTCGTAATTAAACTCAGCATTGTCATCTTGATCCTTATCATGAGCTACTACTTGCAATACACTAAATCCATTTGGCAAATTTTCAACTATACTGATGTTATAAAAGTCCACCTCGAATTCCGGTAAATTATCATTGACATCTAATATTTCAATGTGCACACGTGCAATCGAATATTTCAATGGATTATCAACTTGGGTCGCGTGAATTTGAAGAATAAATGTATTATTTTGTAAACCACGCTCGGCATCCAAATCAATCGATCGTTCAAGAAAAAGTTTACCATTTTTTGAATCAATTTTAAATAAATCACGTTCATTACCCGAAACTATTGAATATTTAATTGGTGTATTTATATCACGGTCCTGATCATGCGCATCAATTGGAACATCCAAAAAAATTTCTTTATGTATTAAATCACGCTAAAACCAAAAAAATAAAAAAATAAAAAAATAAAAAAAATTATCTATAAAAAATAGATAAATGATGAAAAATATTTTTCTTTTTTTTTTGTTTATTTTCCTATTTTTTTTATTATTTGTAACTTACATGAAGCGGATAAGTTTCGTGAATTCTCGCTCGGTAAATGTCTTGCGTGAATTTAGGTCCAAGGTCGTCGTTATCACGAACATTTACGATGACCGTTGTGTTCGAGCTCTTGACTGGTGTTCCACGATCCTGGGGAATGGAGTAAACCAAATAAATTGACGTGAGTGGGTGCTTCACACTATATACACATATATATTATATGAATCGTGGCAAGTGGATTGAAATTGTACGCCCGCAGAATAACTATACACCAATCAACTCATTTTATTTTGTTTCTCTCGTTTCTTTACCCACCCAACATATAACCAAGACGTATAGATGTATATCTACGTTTACAAAGAGACGTGTCAATTGACACGGCTATTGTAACATTCATTTACTATTTAGTACGAGACTCGACTAAAAACTATCACTTACCAATTGAATAATACGCCCAAAAATAAATAATATATATTTTTTTTATTTTGCAAACTCACCGTTGCAGTGATGACTAATAAAAATTGACGATCACCCGTGTCATAATCCAATGATTTTCTCAATATTAATGCAGTTCTGTGACCAGACTCAAGTGAAAATTTACCCTCCTCATTGCCTTTCACTATCGCATAATGAACATCACTGTTAGGTGTGTTTGGTTTATCATTGTCTATCGCATGTATTCCACGAAATATTATTGTTCCTAAATATAAATTTATATATTATTATTTATTCATTTTATTTTATTTATATTATTTTTATTTACCGGGTGTGGCGTATTCATCAATAGAAACTTCATATGGTGCACCAATAAATTTTGGTACATGATCATTGATGTCTTCAACGTACACAGTCACCGACAAATGCGATGAAGTCTTTATTAATAAATAAACAAATAAAAAATCATTTTAAACTCTAATCCAACTATATTTTATATTAAATCATTAAAGTGAATAAATAAATAAAAACTGACATTGACGGGAACAATCATAAATTACATTGTGAATACACTGTAATATATTCTCACAGAGATTTTTTCCAAAATGTGAATTTACAAAAAAAAAAAAAAAAAAACAGATAATAATACACATAAATATATATATGTTGTGAATCTTTTTCCCCAGGCAGATGGAAACTTTAGCGCGGACTTAGCACACGCGATAGCTTTGCACAGTCACGCTCTCGGAAAAAGGTGTTTCTTGCCATACATTTTTTTTATTTTTTTTATTCTCCTCCTTTTTCTTCTTTTACTACTTTTGTTTGTTTGTTTTTTTTTTTTTCTTCCTCTTTTTACTCGTCGACTCTTTTACTTTATGCTTTACACTGTGATAATATAGTCGTCACGTTGATGCTTTTGCAAAATAATGTACATATATATATATTAAGCTAAAATTTCTTTGATTCCTTTACATGTACTCATAAATATATATACAATAGTGTAGAGTAAATATGAAAAAAAAAAAAAAAAAAAATGTGAAAATATGCAAAAATGCAACGACGTTGGGGATAAACTAATTTTAAATTCATCTCATGTGCATGTCCCATTTAATTCTTTCTACTTTATCATTATTATTGTTATTTATTTATTTATTTATTATTATTATTTTTTTTTTTTTGTGTATTTAAATTGACAGTGTGTGTGTGTATTTTGTTAAATTGTCATGAAATCACAGTGTACACGTTGTTTTTATTCATGACAAATTCATTATACTGTCATGTGCACTCTTTGTACTTTATACGAATTTTTGTTTTATTTAATTAATTTTTATTATAAACTTACCAAAAAATTTTTCCCATCGGTATAATCACAAACAAATCGAAACTTTAGAAGATTCCTCGGTGTATTGGAATCCACTAAATTATCAAGTGATTGTGCCAAAATTACAGACACATGTGTAGAATTTATATCTTTATATGTAAAATAACGTGAATCTTCATCCTATGATGAATATTTAAATGAAAATAAATTAATGTATAGATAAATTAATTTAATTTAATTTAATTCATTAATTATATATTTGAATTAAATTGAAATGAAATAATAATTGACCTTGTCAACTGGTGAAATTGTCAAATGAGTACGTGGATGAACTTCAAGTGAAAGAACTTCTGTATCGAGTGATTGATTCTCTGGAATTCTTACAAATTTCAAATATTCACCCGCTGGATAAAATTGACATGCTGAAAGAAGTGAAAATAAAATAAAATCCACTTACACAATTGAGAATAAATTAGAGGGGAAACAAAAAAAAATGAGGTCAAATTATTACAAAATTAAAATAATAATAATAATAATAATAATAATGAAACAAAAATTAAATAATTAAATTCAATTATCAATAATTATTGAGTCAAGTAAAATATAATTCAAAAAATACCACTACATTATCATGCACAATTGCGAAAAAATTATTTAAAAATAAAATAAACAAAAAAAAGTGCAGAATATTACGGATATCGATTAATAATCTCACAATCAATTAATTAATTAATGCATTATTGTTACTTGTTATATTATTTTTATTCTTGTTAATCCTCATTTCCCTTTTACATCACTTTCTACAACTTTTTCTTGGATTCAATTTTTTTTTTTTGTTTAGTTTTTTTCCCTCAGATTTTCGCACATTTAACGGTTATTACCCACAATATATATGAAAGCATATTAAATTAATTGTTGACTTTGCTTTTCAATCGTAAATTCAATGTTGTAAAATTGTACGTTAAAAAATTAATAGCGTTTACCTTTTACTTATCGTCCACCTACACCGTACATAATTATACATAACAAAACAATTATTTCCCGAGGTAAATAAACGTCGTCACGTATTATATACATTGTTTATAAAATATACATACACACACACACACACACATATATATATATATATATATATACACGTGTTTACAAGAATTACCAACGATTTTTATACGCTCACTATTAATATGAATACTAGATTTTATTATTATTCATTATTATTATTTTTTTCTTTATCTGTAGTTTTTTCAATTTATTCTATTTTATTTATTTATTTATTATTACTATTTTTTTTTTTTTTTTCATATTTTTATTTCAATAAAGCCAAGCTGTGACAACAAACATTACGTGAATTTTGACACTTTGATATTTTCTATTTTATATATTATTATTATTATTTAACTTTATTAAAAAGTTGAACGGGGTCGTGTGACTTTTTAAACAAAAAAATTTTATTCACATTTTGATTTTAATATCAAAAGGATTGAAAATATAATGTCAAATTTCAATAATAATTTGTATTTTATATTTATTTATTTTATTATTATTATTATTATTATTATTATTATTCTTTTTTTTTTCGATTTTTCATTTACACATAAATAAAATAATAAGAAATTCAATTTAATTTAATAAATATCATTATTACTCACCTGTTGAACAATTGATAAATGAAATGGCAAATACGAGTATTACAGTAAATATATTTTTCATTGTAAAAAAAAAAAAAAAAAAAATTTGTAAATCCTCTGCGTCCTTATATTTTCCTCACAGTTGTAAAAAATTTTTATTTTCTATCTTTTACATACAATTAAACAAAATTCTGAAACAAACAAATAAAAAAAAAAAAAAAAAAAAAAAGATTAAAAATTGAAATGAAATAATTGATTTATATGTCATTTAAAAAATTATTATAATCATTATAATTTATTTATTTAAAATTATTTTTTTTAATATATAAAAAATAAGAGGATGATCCGGTGAGCGGTTGTAATTTGACATCGATCGTATGAACGAGATGTGAGACACGTGAGTGCACAACAGCACAATATTTGCATGAATGACTGCTCAATATTCTATCAGACGCTTATATACACGTCTATATCTAATATTGTATAATATTATAAGATATAAAATTTATATAAACTTATGCACATGTATGCCAATATCTTTTTTGTAATTTTAATTCAAGGTCACCGACAAGCTACCGACACATTAATTGTTTTATAATATCTATATAAAATATATTTATAAGATATTTATATGATAATTATTTTACCTAAATAAATAAATCGTAAAAATTACAGTGGAATAAAATAATATAAAAAATAAAATAATATTTATTTTATTATTTTTTTTTTTTAAATATAAATACATAAATGTTTTAATAATGTATTGTATTTATATAGAAATTAATGTTAAAGAATTGTAAAAAACTTTCGTCCAGTTTCACGTTTCACAAGTGACTGACCGATTGTATATGAGCAAATCGTGTTTGTGTCTGTTGCCTCTCCGCTTGAGTCCCCACGCCGTTTATATTTGTAAATATTGAAATCACACTGGTGTAAGTCATTTATGTTTTAACATACAAACTCAAGTAGAATTGGAGAAAGTGACTTGCCCCACTGTGACTCTACCTTATTCTTTTATATATATATAATTTTATTTATAATCACATTCACTCAATAATCGACAGGTTTACGATTAAATTCTTTCCCCTCGCCTTTTTTCTTTTTCTTTCTTTTTCTATTTTCTTTCCTTCTTCTTCGACTTCTGTTCATTATAATAATTAATATAATTTTTATTTCTATATTTTATATTAAATCAATTGTTTTATCTTTTTTTTTTTTTCATTTTTTTTTTAAATTTTTTTCTCTTCAACGCGTACATCACAATTTTGATTGAATAATAATGAGGATAATGTGAATACATAAAAAAAAAAACAAAAAATTAAGTGACTTTTCATATTTTTTTTTTTTTTTTTTTTTTTAAATATATTTTTTGTTTTTATATGTCATTTGTCGCAGTTATTTAAATTATCTTGACATCGTTTGCACACTGAATTCAGAGCAACTTCCAATATATTTATATATTATAGTGTAACACTCTCTTTTCAAACCAACTGCTGTACAGAATATATTTATATGTGTTTTGTGTCATACTGTCGTAGCAAATCAATGATATGAAAGTTTTTATTCAAGTTTCAGTTTGAGAAAAAAAGAATGAATAAATAAATAAATAAAATAATCTATATATGAATAAATATGAAGTAGAAAGAAAAAGAAGAATAAACAAAAAAAAAAATTTTTTTTTTTTATTGCGATACGATTAAAGAAAATTGATTTTAAATTAATGTAAATTATTTTTTTATTACACACACACACACACACACACACACACACACACACAGAGTGAGTGTCTGTTAAGACTCGTGGTATTTTCACTTTCGAAATGAGTGCGATGTGAAGAAGTTGTGGATTGACACTGATCCGTCACAATTTTTTTTTTTTTTTTTAAATCCGATAAATTATCTAATATACATAAATATATTATCAATTGTTATTGCATTAAGAGTGAAAAATAATGATAATAAATAAACTATGAATAAATATGTACATATATTAGCATTTTAAATGAATTAATTCATATAATATTCTTCATGTTGAAATTAAATGATTTTTAGATATCAATAAAATTTATTATCCTTTCTACAGAGAACAGAAAGTCGATTAAAATCCACGAATAACGGGAAGTTGTGGGACAAATCTCATCGTGAATGGAAGGTGATGTTGGTGATAGTAAAGAAAGGCAAGAAATCAATTCATTGAAATAAAAGTGGAAAATGTATGAGTGACACAACTAAATCACAAAACATTCAATTAAATAAAGAGCAAAATACTTTTATAACATCGTAAAAGTATTACGTTAATGACTGTCACGAATCTATTGACATCACTTTCAATCGACACGATGTATTAAACGGCAGTGTAATAAAAATTAAAACGAAAAAGAAAAAATAAATAAAAAAAAAAAACGATTTATTAGTGTGAAACTAAAAATTATCTCACAGTATAAAAAATGATTTGTCGACGACGGATACAGAGAGAAAATAAATGAGTATAAGACCCCATGGGAAAGTCAATGAGCCAAAAAAAAATAAATAAATAAATAAATAAATAAATAAATAAATAAATAAAAAATATCATACACACATATATGGAAAAAAAAAAAAAAAAAGTGAATAATAAAAATATATATCACACAATAACAGGATAAATAAATCATCAAAGTGATATCGACAAAACTCACACTATTCACATTGTACATATAATATATACAAGTATATAATGTATATTTATGTATTCTATGTTAAAGTACTTTAGTTTGTTATTTAAAAATACGATAGTAAAATATATTTTTATATTTATTCTCATACCAAAAGAGTTAGTACATCATTTGAATAACCGCATCACATATGAAACATTTCACATAACACCACGTGTATAATATGCAATACTAGAGTAAATAAATATATATATACAATTTTTTCCTATATAATTCATTTATTCATATTATTTTGTAAGTATAAAAATTGTAATAATTCGTATTCATATAAAAATAAATAAAAATATCGAGTAATAAAAATAAATAATAATACACATTTTTTTTGTTTTTTGTTTGATAAATTTTCTGATGGATTTTATTGAAAGCAAAGAGAGCGTAGAGTATATATATAATAGAGATAATATAACATGAAATCTCTGGGTTTTCTCATGAACGACGAAATGAATGAGTGGAAACTCCGCTCACGCGGAATAACGAGTCGTGCGCGCTCAAATCTCATCATGAAAAGCTGAAGTATTGCCACTTCTGGATATAGCGTTGGATAGTGGATGCTCTTCAGGTCATTATATTAGATGACGCTTGGGAGAATCTAGGGCCCCTGAGGAGTTAGAAGTGAATCGAGAATGAAGATCAAGGCGGTAACCTTGGCCCAGGCCATCGACTTTATTCCTATATATTTATTTGAGTATTTTTTTATTTTTATTTTTTATTATTATTATTTTTTTTTTTTTTGTCCCTTCTATTTCCCACGAGTCATTTTTTTCATTTTCCACCCTCAATCGGCATCACTATTCTCTATCTCTATTCTACATTTTACCATTTTCTTCATACACACACACACACATATATATATATAGTTGTACGTACGTTTGTTTTCTCGCGCTTTTTGACACTTCAACAGTCTGTGAATTTAACGTTTATAACATTCAACGTTGGATTCCCATTGGTACAACCCACGGCGAATTTTTTAAATTACTTTTACTTCAAGAGGAGGGATGAAAAAAAAAAAAAGAATAATAATAAATAAATTTTATATTATACATTGAAAGAAGAGTGAGAAAAAAAAAATAATAATAATAAAATAAAAAAATAAATTATAAAATAAAAAGTGGAAGATGAAAATGAAAGAAGAAAAATGTAAATTATTTTCTTTTGTATTTGATTAATTTGATTATTTCAATTTTATTTTGATATAAATATAAATTTTGTTTTTTAATTTGATTGACATGTGGAATTTATGTGGGGACGAATAATTAATTATTGGGAATTCAATGTGTTGATTTATAGGAAATAAAGATAATCACTCAGTGAATTCACACGGAGTCTTTGCTCTGGTAGAGAACGATAACGATAAATTTATACTGCGATTTTTTTTTTTTTTCGAGTACGATAATATAGAACAAAAGGATAAAAGACGGAAGTTTAATAATAGGTGAAGAATAAGAAAAGATGAAAATGTAATAATAGACAGTGAGGAAATATTTATAAAAGAGTTGACATTGTTTCATATTCTCGTCATTATCCAATTGTTTTGTCTTGATAAATTTTGTGAATATTTAAATTAATGATGAGCCGTAAAGCATATGAATATATTGTAGTTAAACAAATTTATTTATTGTTAGCATAGAAAAATTTAATAAATAGAACGTGACGAAATCACGCGATATATTTTCCGGCCGAGCAGACTCGTGAGATAAATATAAGAATAAGAAAAGAAGAAGAAGAAAAAAAAAAAAAAAGAATGAAAAAAAATTAAATTGCCAAGATTTTCTATACATTTTTTTCTTCTTCTTTTTATTTTTTTTTTTTCCTTCTTTTCAATGTACAAACTGGAAATGTGTCGAGTGCCCTTTCTCACTATTATAAAGACACATAAATATATGTTATAATAGTTACCAAACCACCTCGATATTAATTAATTATTCACATTATGTATCATGTAGACTAATGTTTTTTATTTATTTATTTATTTATTTATTTATTATTATTATTATTTTTTTTTTTGTCAGCATAACTGATAAGTTTATTTCGCAACTCGTGCATTCATAATGAGTTCGTGTATTTATATCTTTATGAAATTCGATTGCAATTTAAATAAATTACACGATCACTGTATATACGTCACAATTGTCATCAAATAAAATCAAATTCTGATATAAAGAAAAAAAAAAATAAAACAAAAAAATTATTAAAACAAGTAAAAAAGAAATTCTCTTTTTTTTTTATATATATTCATCATGTAAATTACAAACATAATAATTTGTTGAAATAGCAAAAAATAAATTATATAAAATTCAAAGACGCTTGTGGATAAAAATTATGTATAAACGCAATACCTTGTGAAATGTATAGAATTTTTTTTTTTTTGTTTTTTTTTTTTTTTTCTTTATACTGTGGACGAATTATAGTTCTTTATATTTTACTACGGTGAGTTGAGTGGTCGTTCGGTCGCGCGCGCGGGCTCGTGCTCGTGAAAGCGACTGCATTACTCTATTTACCATTTATTTATTTATTTATATATTATTATTATTTATCATTGTTATTATTATTATTTTTTTTTTTTGTTTTTATATCTTTTTTTTTTATATATATATTTTGCATACCCACCCATAATTTTTTTTGTTTTTTTTTTTTTTTCGCTTGCATATCCATCCCACTCTCACTCTCTCTCTCTCTCTAACTATTTTCCTGTTTATTCTTAAATAAATATTTAAATGTCAGTAAAATAATCAATTAAGAAATCAGATTGATATAATTATTATTTTATAAATATATATATATATATATATATATTTTTTTTTTGTTCTTATTTGCTTCTGAATGCAAAAATTGCAGCCACAATTTGTCCGATTGTTCGTCCATTTCTATTCTCCTATTTTCACTGCAATGCCAAAGTTTCATGAGCTCACTCAATGATACGCCCGCACACACACACACACACACACAAGAGCACCGGAAAATTTCAATTGCATTCATTGTAATATATCGAAAACTACGACAATCGTCTTGAATATATAACCACAAGATTGTCGATATATGTATACATATTTTTTTTTTTTTTTTTTTTTTTTATGATATATATATAAAAAAAAAAAAGTTATATTTATTGACGTGTAATATAATCACGCAAATTTTATTTGATCCCAATTTTTTTCTTTTACACACAAAAAATTTATTGAAAAATAATTATTTAAATTATTTTAAAAAAAATTGAAAAATCAACAATTGATATAAATTTTTTTTTTTTTTTTTTTTTCATTTTTTTATATACAAAAAAAAAAATAATATTGAATATATAATTTTATTGTTTATTTACCATTCATGTTGTTATGATTAATAATTCAATTGTGATGATATTGTAAATAATTATTTATAATTTTTGTTTTTTTTTTTTTTTTTCATTTTTTCAATATTAAAAATAATTGAACAAAAAAAAAAAACAATAAATAAATAAATGAATAAATAAATAGATAGATAAATATATTGATAATTAATAAATATAAGAGAACTGATGCACTGGTCTCTATAGTTAAAGATAATACAATTCACGGTGGTATTCGTTGAGTTGAACGCACTCTCTATACAACACTCACTTATCCTCTTTAATTCACTCACCTCTTGCTGGAGACGTTGACTGTTGGCCATGCACTACTACTACGAGTCAACTACAACTCATTGCCTTCAGGTGTACACACACTCCTTTTACTTTAGTTAGTAGCGGGGTGTCCATACCGCATCGCACTATCTCTCGAGCGCGATTCCTATTTCCGGGTTTACATATCAACATAATCGTTTAACCTATAAAATTATAAATCATTAATATATTAATATATATTTAATTTTATTCAATAATACAATATCAAATTATTATTATATATCATTTTTATAATTTTACAATTATTTATTTTTTATTGTCGGAGATTTATTTTAAATCGTAAATAACCGCCAATTTAAAAAAAATATAATATTAGTAATAATAATAATATTAATGATAATAATAATAATATGAATTATACTAAGAGTGCCATCTATATGTAAATGATTGTAACTTGTGACATTTATTTATTTCGATTTTATCGACGGTTCATTGCGCGGGAGTTAGTACCAATGTGAGTAATAATTTTATTGAGTAATGAGAACTTGAATTTTCTTTTGTTTACAAACTATTGTGCCGTTAAATAATAAAAAAAAAAAAAAGAAAAAAATGGAAGAGATTCCAAAGATAAAAAAACTCGATGAAACTGTAGTAAATCGAATTGCTGCTGGTGAAATTATTCAACGGCCAGCAAATGCCCTAAAGGAATTAATTGAAAACAGGTTAGCACAGAATTTAGAATGTTGATAATATTTTTATATGTTAAGATTAAGAATATATTAATAATTATTAACTATTATTATTTGTCTAGTCTCGATGCTAAATCAACTAATATACAAATAAAAGTTCAAGATGGTGGATTAAAAATGCTCCAGGTAAATTGTTTATTTGAAAAAAAAAAAGAAAATATGTATATATATAAATATTTTTATTGTGGAAAAATTGATACATTTGAAAATAAATTAATTTAGATTCAGGATAATGGAACTGGAATAAGAAAAGAAGATATGGAGATAGTATGTGAACGATTTACAACTAGTAAATTGAATAAATTTGAAGATCTTCAATCAATCACGACTTACGGATTTAGAGGTGAGGCTTTAGCCAGTATCAGTCATGTTGCTCATCTTACAATTACAACAAAAACAGCACAGAGTAAAGTTGCATATAAAGCCTCGTATATAGATAGTAAATTGAAGGGTGCACCAAAAGCAATAGCCGGAAATCAAGGTACAACAATATTAATTGAAAATTTATTCTACAATGTAGCAACAAGACGTAAAGCCCTTGGCAATGTATCGGAAGAATTTACAAGAATTGCTGAAGTCGTTACACGATATGCAATTCATAATCCAAATGTTGGTTTTATATTGAAAAAAAATCATGAAGTTATTCCACATGTTCGTACCCAATATAATTCAACAAAAATTAATAATATCAAATCGTTATTTGGTGATGCAGTAGCGAGAGAAATTTTAGACATTGAATTCGAAGAAAAAACTTATAATTTTAAAGTTCATGCTTTAATAACAAATCCTAATTATTCAAATAAACGTATGACATTTTTATTATTCATCAATCATCGGTTGGTTGAGTCAACGCTAATAAAAAAAATGCTAGACGATTTGTACACAATATATTTACCAAAAAAAACTCATCCGTGGTGTTATATTTCACTGGAAATAGATCCAAGCAAAGTAGATGTAAATGTTCATCCAACAAAATGTGAAGTGAGATTTCTTCATGAAGATATTATAATAGAAAAAATAAAATCCACACTGGATAAAAAATTATCATCAAACAATGCATCAAGAACATTTTATCTTCAAGCTCGATTGCCACAAGTTGATATAACAAAAGAGGTGCTCGCAGAAGTTTTGCCTGAATATGATGCACCAAAGGATAATACGACGAAAAAAATTCACGCTAAAGAAATGATTCGAACCGATGCGAAGGAACAAAAATTGGATCAATTTGATTTCAAAGTTCACACCACAAAGCCTAATGAGGAAATTACGAAAACTAAACGTATTGAGTGTAATAAAATTGAATTACATGAATCAGTTGTCACTATTGATACGAATAACGATAAAGAAAAAGAAGGAAAATGTAATGAGACGGAAGATTGTAATGAATCAATAGTCATGACTGAAAATATTGTTTCTTCGACACAAGTGGAAAAATTAAAATTGAAAAATAAATCTTTATTCTCATCTGGAATAACTGAATTATTTAGTAGCGATGATGAAAGCTCAATAGAACTTCCCATAATAGAAAATCCAACTTCATTTGTAGCAGGACGTGCTCTCAAAACAGTATTTCAACTTTTTGGATCGCAAAATGAACCCGAGGTCACGAAAGAATTTGAGAATAATCAAAATACAGCCTCTCATATGAATGAACAAGTGAGTTCTAGCATTGATCAAGAATCAACAAATAATCCCAGGCCTACTCCTGAATTCCCATCATATTCAATAAATAATTTCCGTCAAGAAGTTCGATTATCCAGTATTTTATCATTAAGAAAAGCCGTGGAGGATAATTATCACGAGGGATTAAGAAAAATACTCTCAGAAATGATATTTGTTGGATGTGTCGATGAAAAAAGAGCATTAATACAGAGTAACGTTGATTTATATATTTGTAATACAGAAAAACTCGCTGAGGAATTGTTCTATGAAATAATGTTGTATGATTTTTCGAATTATGGTATTTTAAAATTTTCTGAAAAATTACCAATATTCGATTTAGTGATGTTGGCTTTAGATAATAATGAATCTCAATGGTGTGAAGAAGATGGTCCAAAAGAAACAATTGCCGAAAATATTAAGGAATTATATATACGACATGCTGACATGTTAAAAGAATATTTTTCAGTCTTAATAGATAAACAGGGAAATTTGAAGGCACTTCCTGTTTTACTTGATAAATATTTACCTTCTGAAGCTGAGCTTCCAATCTATATATTACGTATGGCAAAAGAAGTTGAGTGGAGTGTTGAAAAAGAGTGTTTCAATGGGATTTCACGTGAAACTGCTAAGTTTTACAGTCATATAAATCAAAATAGTACGTCTTACAATTGGAAACATCTTACTGAGCATATACTTTATCCTGCAATAAAAGAAAGTATGCTGCCACCAAAACATTTTGCCCATGATTCGACAATATTGAAGATTGCCAGTTTACCAAACTTATACAAAGTCTTTGAAAGATGTTAGAAATAATTGGAGTTACCCGATAAATACAAAAAAAATTTAAAAAAATACTAATATCTAAATTTAAATTGTTATCAACTACTTCTTACTACATAAATCAAATAACTTATAAATTTTTCAACTATCTCTTTTTTTATATGTATAAACAAATGTACAGAATTACACTGAGAATAATAGATTTTGAATATTTTTTCAATTACAATTGTGTTTTACTTTTTTGTTTCCCATTCATCGTACGAATTATACAATAATAAAATATATTATATTTCGACCTATCCTTTGGCAACACCAACTAAAGCGGGTCTAACTATTCTTTCGTATAATTTGTAGCCCACCTTGGATACAACAACTACTGTTCCTGGTGCTTTACCTTGAACTTCCTGTTAATCACGAATAAACCAATGATAATACAATTTTTTACAGTAATTATTAGTCATAGTGTAACTAAAAAAATTCAAACCTGCTGAAAAAGTGCTTCATGCTGATTCGGATCGAATTTCTCATTCAAGGGATTCAATGAAACTAATCCGTGTTTCTTGAATACCTGAAAAGAATTTTTCAAATTCAATAAAGTTAATAATGTAGAAAATAATTAAACTTATTTTTACCTTATGTAATTGTGATTCTGTCATTCGCAAACCCTCGTACAACGTTTTTAAATGTGGATTCCGTTCAGTAAGTTCATCTTTTGGTACACTCTCAGTTGCTTTACCTAAAATATCAGCCACATCCAAAAGATCCTTACAAAATCCTTGGATACCAAAACGTTTAGCATCCTCAATTTGTTTTGTCAACCTCACACGAAGATTTTCACCATCAGCTAATGCACGTTTATATTTATCATCCAATTCAGCCGCACGTTCCTTCAATGTTCCAACCTCGTTGTGCAAAATTTCAATTTCATTTGTCAATTTTTTTTCATTATCAGTCAAAGATAAATTTTCCGAGCCATGAGATTTTCTTTCTTCGGTAGCTGTGCCAAAACTTCTTTTCCCATATAAAATTGGAGATTGAGTTGATCTAGAAATTTTACACAGTTAATATATTTTATCTAATAACCTTCAAACATTCAGATTAATCATTTTTATATGTCTAAGGTTAAAATATAAATTTACAGCAATGAATAAATCTATATTCTTACCTAATTACAGTTTTCATGCCATATTGATGCAAATTTTCGATAGCAAGTTTGCTAAATTTTGCCAAAACCGGCAATGATATTGATGCCATTATGATGAATCTTCAGTAGTATTCAACATGAACAATGCGAGAGTAGATTATGCAGGAGAATTTAACGCTAAATTTAAGATCATGTCCGCCATATTTGATATATAGAACTTTATAGTTTTATAATTTTCATTGTGGTTTCTTTCCATGAGTGCAGTAGTGGCTCACATCTTTCAGCAAAAATGCATTGATTAAATTTTTTTATTGATAATATCAATATAAAAATAAATTTTTGACATTCAATTGATGATACATCAAATACTAAAATAGTAAAAAAAAACTATAGAAAATAAACTTTTACTGCTAATAGTCAATGTGTATTTTGAAATTACCGCGTCATTGGTGTGGTAAAAAATTTACTTAGTAATTTTATCATCGAGGGCAGCAGTGAACAGAATTTAAAACAGCATAATTATTACGTTGATGTCATGGAAACTAGAGTCTCCATGGTGGTGACCAGTAGTGTCATGCCTTGTACTCAAAGCCATTTCTACGTCACACACAGATCATACGCGAGATGAAAGAATGGAATTTTGATAAATTTAATAGCTCCGGCGCGGGAAACAAACTTTTCGAATAGTAGATGGCGTCTACTAGCGCATGTATTTTTTTTTTAAATTATAGATGGAGTAATTTTCGCGCGCACTGCTTTGTCGCCATTATGTTTTGAGAGTGAGGGAAAGAAAAATGAAATTTTTTTTTATTTTCTCTACAACTAAACTCGATTACGGGTGTAACATAACCTATTCACAAATAATAATAACCTTTTTAAACGTCTGTGTGTTTGTACGTGTGTTTTGGTTTTGGGATTGGTGTGTGATTTACTATAATTTATATTAAATATAAAAAGAAAATTTTTTTTATGCATATTATCACTATAATTATATTTGTGACAATTGTATAATTGAATTTTATGACTTACACATGAAAAACTTTTCGAATTTACAAATAACACTTTCCATATATAGTCAAAATAAGTGAAATATAATCAGGCATACATAACAGAATAATAATTAATTAACTTTCTAATCCTCTGTTAACAATGACATTTAGTTTTAATATAAACAAATTTTTGAGATAGTTCATTAAATATTTTATTACGTTTTATATGTTTGACGAGAGGTGATAGAGGTTAAGGGTATTAAATAAATATTAAAATAAAATATTTATATATACACATTCAGATATAAATATTATGGCAAATACAAATGAAAGTTCAAATTATCCTATGGATGGTCATAATAAGGATTGGAGAAAATGTATCATAACACAGTTGCGACACCGAAATCGATTGCAAACGCATTCATTTTCAGATTTGATTTGTTTACGTATGTTATTAATAAATAATAATGATAATATTAAATTTATAATTAATATAAATGTTGGGAAATAATTGAATTTTTCTTCATTACTTTCAGACAATCGTTTATTTGAAAATGCCAATACATTACGTACGGAAAATTTACATTTGACAATATCAATTGAAAAATTACGTTGTGATATTGCTGCTGGCGGTGGTACTACATCGAATAATACAAATAATGCAGCACTGGAGGCACGTTTACTTGCACAAGCTGAAGAATTAACTATGTTACACCGTAGACGCGGTGAACATGCCCAAAAAATTGTTGATCTTAATAATAAAATGCAAGAATTAATCAAGGATTTACACAGTAAAGAATCAAGGTAATAAAATAATAGATAAAATCATTTTATATTATTTATTAGAATAATTCATTTCTAATTATTGTATTGATCTGGCTTTTCCAACAGTTTATCAGAAAGTATGGAAATGAATGTCAGTCTCAGACATGAGTTAACAACATCATTAAACAAAGAGCGTGAATTGATTGGTGCTAATCAAATGTTGAGAGATGAATATCAGGCATTGCAATTGGCATTTGCAGCCTTGGAAGAAAAATTACGAAAGTCACAGGTAATAATTAATTTTTATTTCTAGTATTAAACGAATTTTAATATTTCTATTTTACTATTTATTTCAGGAAGAAAATCGACAATTGGTAGAACGATTAATTAAATGTAAAGCAAAAGATGCAGAAAAAATGAATGAAGAGAATGATAATTTTTTAAAGTACGTACAATACATATTGATTTTTTAGTGAAAGTAACATGTGAAATCGATTGATATGATTTCAATTGTTGGATTAAAGATTATTATATGTTGATAAAATATAATATTACAATAATATGGAAGACTCTGCTGTTCATATGGGGACTATTTGTTTCGTAGCATTTAATTTTATAGATAATTATTATCTGTCTGAGTTGAATTTCATATTTGGGCATAATTTACATAATTTATTTCAATAGTTATAGAATAAAAAAGAGATTGAACTTCCTTATTTCATTTTTTTTTTTTTCGGATTTTCTTTTGGGCGCTTTTCTGGAATACTATTATCAATTATTCAACACATATACACAAATATTGCCAATGCAAAAATAAAATTTTGCATTTTCAGCGAGGGATTTACCAGTCCAACAGCTTTTTTGATGCGTAGATTATCAATATTCGGGTAAGTGTCACGTAAAAAATTAAAGGAAAAAAAAAAAAAAAAATATCAAAGTGACAAAAAAAAAAAAAAAAAAAAAAATTGGGAAATGAGTAAAATTGGATTTTTGTATTTGATAAATAATTCCGAGTGACACGTACATTTTGCTTCTAAATAAAAATTCTTTATCTCTTTTATTATTTTTCATTCTGCAGAATTGGCTTCAAATTATCTATCGCTGTCTTCAGCTTTTTATTTATATCAAATTAATTCTAACAATAATTTTATCTGGTGAATGTCTTATATACATATATAAGAATATATATTATAAATTGAAATAAAAAGTTTGGAGCGTTTGAATGGCAATGATAAGAATGTAAAAAAAAAATGCCCAACATTTCTTTTTTTTTTATTTCACGTAGAGTCTTCCATAATTGTTAACACATCTGATTAAAAGTGGTGGCAATTTCATTTAATTATTTAATATCTAATAAACATATACATATATACATGTAAATTTTAACATAAATAAAAGGTGCATCATCATTTTTGAAAATGAATTTTTAATAATATTTCATTATGTTAAATTATTCTCTTGTTTCTTTATCGTTATATTATTCTGTATTTTTTGGATTTATGTTTTAGAAAACGACAAGCAAAAGTTCAAAAAGATTTAGAAGATGCAGCAAGAGACACACGTGCAATAAGTCCAGATCCAGCGAGTCCACAAGAGGGAATAATTGGAATTCCAACTGCTGTGCCTGCCAATATTGCTGTTAAATTTGTACGTCGTATAATTAAATTGAAATTAAAATTAATTTATAAAAATATATATATATATTTTTGTTTTGTTTTAGAGTGCACATGATGGTGAAGTTAATGCGGTAAAATGGTCTCCAGTTAATCAAATACTCGCGACGGGTGGTGCTGATAGAAAAGTTAAACTTTGGGACGTTTCAAAAGGTAAAATAAATGATATAATTATACATATCTGTATTTATTCCCGTGTAATTTCAATGTTTGACAGATATATAAAATTGTTTGCAGGAACGTGCGAAAGTAAAGGAATTTTAATTGGTAGCAATGCTGGTGTAATGTCAGTTGATTTTGATTCGACGGGTGGATTAATTCTCGGTGCTTCAAACGATTATGCAAGTCGTGTCTGGTCCGTCAACGATCTACGTTTGAGGGTGAGTGAATAAAACAAATATTCTCATGCATAATTTTGTTATATATATCTACTGAATTTATATTTGATTATAAAATTTAGTTTTGCACTAATTTTGTTTATTTATTCAATAAACCGGATACTTTTTCATCTTGTCTATTATCAATTGATAAATACTTATACAACGATATACATATATATATAAAATATATATGTGAAAAAACTAACTATAATAATAAATCTATTAATCAATCAATAAATTATTTGATAAATTAATTAAATATAATCAACAAATACAATTCATAATAATAATAAAATATACTGGTACAATATAATGACCTCTGTAATTATTCACCTCATTAAAATACAAACCCATTATCAAATATAATCCATATGAATAAGTTAAATATAGTAAAAATAAATAAATTAAATAAATAATTTAAATAAATATTTTCTCCAGATTATAAAATAAACATTATTTTTATTTTTTTCATTTGTATTGCTACAAATTTGATGAATTTTATTATTACAAATTCCACCTCACTTTTTGAATCGTTGACCTGAATAATAATAATAAAAGAAAAAAAAATAGCAAATAAAAAATGGTTCGACATTTATTCGACATACTGACTCACGATTTTTTATCCTCGTTATTTTTTTTTTCTTTTTTTTTTTACCACAAATTATATTGAATTCTCTTGGGTGAAATTAATCGTCGTGATTACTTTTTGCTTTTTTTTTTTTTTTTTTTTCACTGTCCCAATGCGAATAGTCGATATGTGACATTAATTACTGAGAAACGCGGGTATTTATTTTATTCTCTACTTTTTTATGATGTTTTTTTTCCTTTTTTTTTCCCACTTACACTCAATTGAGTTAAATAAATACGATAAAAAAATATATAATGATAATGTTTAATATAAAAGTGAGAATGAAAAATATAATTATATTTATATTTTTATTCCTACATAAAATATGTATATATATATATATATATACATGTGTAACATGTTAGGGGGAGGGGGTGAGGTGGTATTTTATTTATATATAGAAGGTGGAGTATTAGAATGACGCGTATTTAAATGTAACCGACCGCTGTCAGTGACATTTGTAATATATATTTAAACGTGTTATATGGAAATATATTCATGTTTTTTTCTGGGCTTTTCTTCATCGTTGACATGAAATTATATAAATATATATGTGTGTATATACTGACGCACACTGAAACATTTTCTCTTCTTCACTCTACCCTCTGTATCTCTCACTTTACCTCCCTTTTGATGTATATTCCGTGCGCCAACGGTTACAATAGCTTATTTGAATACATCGTTAAGGAGTGTCTGCCTGTATTGGTGTGTGTATGTATATTTCTCTCATCAATCTATTATATACATATATATATATGTATTCATTCTCTATTGAATTAAATTTTTCACGCAATTACTCATACAGTCTTCTTCAACTCACACTCATTTAATCATTTACATTATATTTTCTATTCAAAAAAATTCTCTTTTTTTTTTTTTTTCATGCAAAAATAAATGACATAAAATTTATTTGTTTATTCTTTCACGTAAGATGTTCTATTTATTTTATATACAAACTTTTAATCTATCACATTTTTATAATAGTTTACATATATATTTATATTATGTTAATATATTATATACATAATGTCAACAGCCACAACGTGATATGGATACTAATGAAGGACTTAAATAATGTTGAGGTTTTCGGGGTTTAATTACTGACGACAGTAACAAGCAAGTGGGCTTAGTATCTACAAAATTACTCACTCTATTCACTTTATATTATATATATATATATATACTCTTACACATTTTTATATAAATATTAAAATATTGTATAATTATAATGATAATTTTCAATATGATGCTTGTGAAAATGTTATTTAGTGGTTGGATTTTCAATTTATGCATTATCACGATTGTATTTTTATTGTAAAAAAAAAAAGAGAAAAAAAATAATAATATAATTATCATCAAGAAAAAATAAGTGAATAAATAATAATAATAATAATAATAATTTATCAAGTACTTTGAAAATATGCAGATTAAATTATTAAATTGATAAATTTTTTTATTTTTATTTTACTTACTTGAATTTGAAAATTCAGAGTGGAGAAGTTCGATGATGATTCAGTTGAAAATTTTTGTTTTTTTTTGTTTTTTTCTTTTTTTTTCCCTTCTGTCGTAAGAATAAGAAATTATTTTGCATATATTTTTTAAATCTTTTTTTATGTAGTGGACAAAAGGTGAGAGTGCGAGAGAGTGAGTAGAGGTCGAGCGAGTCCAGTACTCTCATGGCATAGAAAATCAGTCTCGGGTTTCTCGCTTTTTTTTTTTTTTTTTTTATTTTATTTTTTTCTTCTTCTTCTTCTTTATGGTGGATCAGACCAATATAGCTTGAACGTCCTGGCCAAACGTTCTTTCCTCCTTTAGAGGAAACTTAGTTCGGTCGTTGAATCGTGACGAGAATTTGAATTGCAACATTATCTGCAGCGCGATCAGCACTCTAAAAGTACAACCATGAACGACACACATGTATGTGCAAATGTATATAGATGTAGAATCATTTCTTCTCCATTTTTTCTCTTTTCCTATTTTTTTTTTTTATTTTTTTATTTTTTATTTTTATTTTTTTTAACATATTTCATTTTATTCCCTTGTATTTTATATGAATTTTACAGTATTCAAATTATATTGATCAATTTGAAATATATGAAAAAAAAAAATGATAATAATAATAAAATTTTATTTACTCACATTTTTATCCGGCATATTCGCTAATGGAGTATTTGATATTGATGTACGATAAATAATAATGATCACAGTGTTATGTATCAGTGTGAAAAATGGAATAGGAGATGAGAATTGTGGATGAGTAAAGTGGAGGGATGAAGAAAAAATATTTTATCGATGAAAATAATTTTATTTACCGTTTTTGATTTCATTATTATTATTTTTTTCTTGGTTTTTTTTTCTTTTTTTTCCTTCTTTTTGAAAATATTCCATAAGTTTTAATGTAAATTATATATTTCATTCTATTTAATGAAATTATAATCACACGCTTTTGCTGAAATTCACAAAGAAAAATTATATACTATAAAATAATAATAAATTGTAGGTAAGGGATTTTATGAATAATACAACAAACAACAAAAAAATTATATATTTATATATATATATATTTTTTTCTTTTTTTTTTTTTTTTTTTTAGTTAGAAAATGAGTTTATTTTTGCTCAGTACCACACAGTGTATATTTACAACGTTACGGTACGGATAATGTTCGCACACTAAAACGAAACATAACTCAATAAGTAAAAAAAAAAAATAGTCGTCGACAGCATATAATAGATAAAAAGACAAAGAGAGAAAAAATATTGCAATAAATTTTTTCTTTTTCTTCAAGGGTGGAGGAAAGAATAAAAAAAGAAGGAAAAAAAAAACGACATTTAGGAGTTAACATCGAAATATTTGTGATAAATATTTCTTTGTTTTACAATTTTTCTCCTGTTTTTTTTGTTTTTTTTTTTTCTTTTAATTTCCTCACTTCCCTCGTTATTTTTTTTTTCTCCTCTCGTTTTGTTGCCAACGTTCATTCAGCTAGGAAAGAGGGATAAAAAATTAAGAGGAAGACGTTTGTATATTATTTTCATAATTTTTTTTTGTTTTTTCTTTTTTTTTTTGTTTGTTTTTCGTAAGCGGACAACGATGGAGAGGAAAACAAGGTGGGGGAGATAGGACGAAGACATTGGCAAAATGTTTTTCGGAGTTTGATACATTATGAATAAAAATTTATTTTCTTCATCTTTTTTCGCCTCCTTAATTTTTTTTTATTTTTTTATTTTTTATTATTTGTTTTTTAATATTATAATAAATAAGCAATCTCGGGAGTGCATTTAACTGTCGAATGTGCTCTGTACATGACCGCATGACAATTGTGACAAAATTTTAATTGTATGATTTTGTATTTCATTTTTTTTCATTTTTTTTTTTATTCGTTTACTCAAAATTAAAAATTTTATAAAATCAGTTGGCACTCGAAAAAAAAAACAATATATATACATACATATATATTCTTTTTTTTTTTCTTATTGTACAGAGCAAATTCAATTTTTTTTTTTTTTTTTTATAATGCAGATGCACCTCGGGCTCGAGGACAAGCACACGTGCCAACAATCGACAATAATTCATTGATTGAAAATACAAAATTAATTTAATATTCATTATTTTGTTTTTTATTTTTTTATTTTTTTATTTATGAATTATCATTGACTTTAGCTGCGGGGTCGTCCTCAAGTCCAATATTATAATTATTTTTTATTTTTCATTTAATTTTCTTTAAAGTATAATTATTTAATGCATCATAATTGTTATCATTTTCTAAATTTATTTCATTATTATTTTTATTTTTATTTTTTTTCATTTTTTCTCTATCGTATACGTTCAATAGTTGAATAGTTGAATAGTGAAAAATAATATCACTTGTAATTGAATTGTATTATTCTTCTTATCCTTCGTCTTCTGCTCATTATTTTTTAATATTCTCCTACTTATACGTGTACACTTTGAGAAAAAATAAAAAAAATAAAAAAATAAAAAAGGAAAAGTAAAAATATGCAGTTTCCCTTGAGTTATAGTGAAATCCATTTTGATACTAGATTCCAATGTATACTCGGCGTCGTTTCGATTCAATTAACTCGATGGAAAGTGCTTTGAGCTTAAATAAATGAAAATGCGTTTTCTTTCTTTCCACTTTTTTTTTTTTGTTTTTTCGTTTTTTTTTTTTTTTTTTACTTCTTTTCTCTCATTTTTTTTCCAAGTATAAATCCGCGGCAGATATTTAAAGACAAAAGAGAATAAGAGAATGAGAGAGAATACGATGGCACCGCAATTGCGGATTTTTAAATTTGTTTTCCTTATTTTTATTTTCATCTCATCTATTTTTTTTTTTCTTTTTTTTCTCTTTTATTTATTCACTTTCTCCTTCATCTTTTCCACAACCCCAAATTATTTATTCATTGATGTGTAATAATGAAGAGAAAAAAAGAAATAAAAAAAAAAAAAGTAATTCAATTTCTCATTTATCCGCAGATTTTACTTTTCATTATCATTAGATATATTTTTTTTTTTTCTTCTTCTTTTCCCTCGCATTTCTTCAACGTGTATTTCTCTATCTCTTCGAAAATGTTACAGTATAAAATAAAAATTCGCATCTCTATTGACAAAAAAAAAGAAAAAAACCCACTCACCACGCAACAAGCAGCTTATACATTGTTTCATTACGTCATTCAGCTTTAATAATTGATAATACTCAAGAAAATAAAAAAAAAATTAAATTTTTTTTTTTTAATCTAATGATATTGATTAATAATAATAATAATAATAATGATATAAAATAATAATAATTTGGGTAGTAGTAATTATAATGACATTGAGCCGTTTGCATGGCATCAATAATAATTGCATAATATAAAACTTTTTTTTATAAAAAAAAAGATGAATTTTAATAATTTTTTTTTTTTTTTCTTCTTTTTTTTTTCCAGTTCAATTATTGCAATTTTGTTATTATATGAGAAAAATTAAATGAATAATATTATTAATTTTATTGTTTTTTTTTTCTATTTAAATGACGAGTATTGAGAAAAAAAAGGATAAAATTGAATATTTTTTTTTTATTGTATTTCACGTGGGAAATGGAATAATCATTTAATCAATAAATTCATGATGAATATAATACACAAACATATAAATATGTATGTGTGTATTTAAATGTAAAAATAATGGAGTGTAAGTGGAACACTAATGGATTGTTTGAGAGTGATGGGGAAAGATACGATTGCACAAGGCTTTTCCCTTTTAGATGTAACCTCGAGATTCAAACCAAAATTGTTCTTATTCATTGACGTGAATTTGTGTTTGTCTGTGTGCACGCGAGTATCTGAATAGTCAACGAGAGTGGTAAGGTAAAGAAGGTGGGATAGAGAATGAGAAAGATATAGAGTAAGGGTTTGAGAAAATACACGAACAAGAAGGCAAACAACCGCAAAAGGGGGATGATAGTACGAAGAACGAATGAGAGAGCATCTACTATTTCCCCCAGTTAACGATAATCCAAAGCGCGAGTAAGCGTATAATCCCCTACCTCCCAGTTTGTCTTTTACCAGTGTATTTTAATTTTAAAGTTTCTCAATTAATCCAAAATCTGACATGATAGAGAGATAGACGAGACGAGAACAGATAGAACCGAGAAAGATAGAGCAATTGTAGATGAATAGATAGAAATAAAATGAGCTTATGTAACAGAGTGTTTGTAGTTAGTTACAAAACTGTTTATTTATTTGATGGGAAAATATCCTAATGGAAAAAAATAATTGCAATAAATTGTCTTGATAAAACAAAAACAAAGAAAGAAAGAAAGAAAAAAAAAAATCGTTATGGTTAATGGGAAAGTTGAGGATGGGGTTGGTGGGAATAAAACCAATATATACGATGAATAGAGTATATGAGAAATAAACTGATGGTATAAATTCTATTGGGAATAAACTGAGGGAATAATACAACAACAGTATTGTGTTACATAACCACAAAACGAAGTCGAGATGGTTTGAGTTGGTCGGGGGGTGTTGTATTGTCCCATGTCCCGTGTTGTAATCCAAGTGAGCACCCCCAAGAGATCGTGGGTGAGAGAACGATAGTGGTATGTAAGAAGTGTAGGAAAGTGAGACACTCAACTTGCCATGAGCTTAGAACGCGAAATACCAGTCTGAGTGGCAATTAACCTTTTGGTGAAACCCCTTACGTTTCTATTTCTCTCATTTACTCACATCATTTGTCTTACTTCAACTTGTCATTCCAATCTATATCGTTGATGTATTCACAATGTTTTCTCTTGTTATAACCTGTTCCAATCTCACTCAACAATTTCCGCGCGTCGTTCATTTCATCTTAACTTCTCTCATCTGAATATATAATATCATATATATATATATATACGTTGAATACTCGTCTGTCTTTTATATTAATAATGTAATCTTTGAATATTAATATTAATCTTCAAATTAATCCTAATCCATAATTGTTAATTACGACATATTTTCAATTTATATTATCATTTGTATGAATGTAAAATTTATAAATGGCCTATTTTTTTTTTTTTTTTTTTCCTATTCTTCAATTTATTTTTTTTTATTCCAAGAAAAATTTTAATGGGAAGAAAATAATTTTTTTTTTTTAAATTGTAGTCATTATTTATTTATTATTTTTTTCTTCTTGATTGCATATTATTAAATACCGTGCAATGACCTGGTTATTATTATTGCTATTATTATTATTATTATTATTATTATTTTGTTTTTTTTTTGTTTAATTTTTCGCATGTGCAATTAAAAAATACAGTTGATTGTTTTGAAAAGAATAGTAATGACTTGGAATTATATTGAAGAAAATGAAAATCGACAAAGATCCAAATGAAAAGAATAAAATGATCTTCATAATATTTATTGTATGATAAATGGAAAAAACTAGAACGAATCACGTATATATAAATTATATATTTATATATTCTTTCTTTTTTTTTTTTTTTTCTATTATTATTTTTAATTATCTGCATTCTCACAAATCCGGTTTCACTTGCACTCCATTATTTTCCATTTTTATATTTATTTTTTTATTTTTTTTTTGTATATTCAATCATGAAAATTATCTTGACTGTATAAGAACGCGCGTGTTGGCATGCGAATACAAAAAAAAAAAAAAATCCCATTTTTTATTAATGTGTCTTGATTATCATTCACTTCAATTTCAAATATAAAAGTGTACTATATATAAAAAAAAATTAAAAAGAAAAAAAAAGAATTTGAAATCAGAGACTAGCACAAAATATAATAATGAAATTATAATGAAATTATGAGAGTCTCATGACTTCGTATTTTTTTCTTTTCTTTTCTTTCCTTCTTATTTTTGATTTCCATGGCTATTTTAAGAAAATAATATTATAAGTAATGATAATAATTATAATTATAATTATAAAAAAAAAAAGAAAAAAAGAAGAAAGAACGTATATTATCAATCGCGTCTGAACCGAAACCCACAAAGATAACGATCGCACGGGGGAAAACATAAAAAAAAAAAAATGCGTTTTATCAACATTAAAAATTTTCAACTAGCGATGATAGATAAGCGCATAAAAAAAAATTAAATTGTCTGAACATACAATATAAATATATATTTACGTATGTCTATAGTCCTTTAGCCATAGATCAGGTCAAGCGGTTCATCCTTGTCTTTACGGATGATCCGGCTCAACCTGAACTTGAATCTTCTCCTGCTACCGCGTACGAAGAAAAAAAAAAAAAAAAAAAAAACAAAAAAAAATACACAAAATAAAGAATTCGATAAAATAATAGTACAAAGGAATGAGCGGCGATCTTGTTATATACTACGTGTAGTTTAAGAGAGCAAATAATTCATTACTGATTCCACCGTGCGCCCGCTTTTTTTTCTCCCTTTTTTTTTTTTTTTTCTTCCTTTATTATTATTATTATTTTTTTCTTTCAACTCTTTTGATACGTATATAGAAAATAATTCAAGTATTTATATGAAGCACTTGAATTACTTTAATTGGGCAATTCCGGCTGCTGCTCAAGAAAAAAGTTTTAATAAAAAAAAATTAAAAAAAAAAAAAAAATGTAATAATAATAGTGAAATTCATCATAGAGCAATGGCCGAAATAAATGTTTTGAATTGATGCAAGAAAGTGTTTGTTTTTTTTTTTTTTCTCTTTTTCGTTTGTTTTTTTTTTATATATAATCCAGTGAGCTTGATGATGGAAATTTAATTAGAATCGTCGCGAATATCCAGCGTCATATAATTTGCAGAGACTGTCAGTGCGACTGGGTATACCGGTGTGCATCCCAGGAACTGATACAGATACTGACAATGCCTCTTGGTGTTTTAAAATTTGCTTACGTCGTTGCCAAGTAAATGTCCATGCAGCAATAACAATTATTTGTGCAATTATAAATACTGTACCAGCAATAATTGCCTCAGCCATATTGATACAAAGTCCATTAATTCCAATTAAATCTTCACTTTCAATGAATACAGTGTCGTGTGATGTTGTATTATTGTTTGTTGGCTTACCATCACGTTCAAATCCAAACTTATCAGTAATTTGAATTGATTGAACGAGTAAAAGATCTTCACGTGCTTGAGATGATGATGATGATGTGGCAGCTGCACGACGACGACGACGACGACGTTTGCCATAACTAATAACGGAACGTAATTCACCAGTAGACTCTTCTTGATCACATTGAACTGGTTCACAGCTGGGCATACACGGGGTTACCAAAGCACGGAATTGAACTACCTCGGAGCTCGGAAATTTAAAAGCGTCAAAGTGTGAAAGTAAAACCTGAAATTAAAATAAATAAATGAATAAATAAACAATAAAAAAAAAAAATACTAAAGATATAATTATAAAATTATTTTATATAATTAATTCGAAAATGCAACAATGTTAATAATGATTGACAATGTAATATGTGATTTAAATTTAATTTTCTTGCGATATTATATATTCTCCCAAGATTTTAGCGAATATGGTAACGACGACGCACAACAACTTTACCCCGGAGGGAGAGTGAAATGACGCAAATGATGAATGGATGGTTAGCCCTTAACACACGATCAAGCATAGACGTGAGAAGCTTGCAATGAGTAATCAATCATCTTTCAGTGGTAGTACTCATGGGAATGAGCCATGTTTTGCAAGTTGAAAAGAAAAAAAATATATATGTATATAATAATAATAATAATAATAATAATGATAATGAAAACTACGTGAACTTGAGGAAAATGAAAAAAAAAAAAAAAGTTTTCATCGAAAAATTATTCTATTGATGTCAAAAGTCATTGATGATTATTGTGTAAATGGGATAAATAAAAATATAGAAAATTACGGTTCGTGATAAAATTACAAAATATATATAGATATTGAGTATAAAAAATTGGAAATGTGTGAAGAAGCAAGAAAAAGTCATGTTCGGACTTTATTATAGCAAATGAAAACCACAAATGGAAAAAAATAAAAAGAAAAGAATAAAAACGCTGTGTGGTCTTGTGAATTGGCTTTGGACGAAAGTCTTGTTCTGCTTTGAAAAATGATTCCAATTTCGTTAGATGGGCATTTGGTAGTAGGATGAAAGCCACACCGGCTGCCCTATCTCACATTATATATATTCGTTCGCCAGCTTTCCAGTATAGCTTTTGCGTGTTATACGTGACGGACATACTGTTGATACGAGAAAGAAGAAGAAGAAGAGAAGAAGAATAATAATAATAAAAAAAGGGATGAAGTAAGTGGAAGTGGAAGTAAAAACTGAAGAAATAAACGAAGAGACTTTACTCTCAACTTTTCGCCAAATTCAGAAAGATCAACGACGTTAGGCAGCGGTGGATATCTATCTTGTCAAAGCTCGTCCATTCTGTTAGGATGGGTGGGAGTTTAGGTGGATGCTACGTTACCCTTTCAAAGTAGACTCGTTTTTCTTAGCAGTTGGTTAATAAAATCAACTTTTCACTGGTTCTAACATTGGTCACTCTACCCACCACTACCATCACCATTACCATCACCATCACCATCACTACCACGACCATCTCTACATTTTACCGTAGATGTGAACGACAATCTACAAAGGGTAGAAAAGAGTTTTACCAACTCACACCACATTAAAAGAGTGTGAGAAAGAAGAAAAGAGAGAATCTCTGGTAAACGTTTGCCCGGGTAAATTTATGTTTTCAACTCGCGAGAGGGTTCACGCGTATTTTATTGGCTCGTAGAGTGAGAAACAGCGATAGTGGCAAAAGGGAAATTCCGTGGGAGCTAGGCCATACTCGCTTCTTCCTATTGCAATATAACACGTTTGGGTTGTCGACCGTTTTATCACAGCAGTGAAAATTGCGTAGTTGCCTCGTATATTCGAATTTTGCTGTATTGTCGTCGACAATTTGATTGTTTCAATTGATGAATACTCGAGCCAATTTGTATACGCGCATATACATGCGTTTACACACATGCGCAACCACTCACAATTTTACCACTCATCCGTTAGTGTAGTTGAACCATAGATAATCGTCAATACATCAAACGAATCATCGTAGACAAATATAAATTTCCGAGATAATTAAAAACAAAAATAGAAACAAAAAAAAAAATAAATAAATAAATAAATACAAAGCAACAATAGAATAGAAGTAGTTGATAGTTAAATTTCTTGATTAAATTTTGAATTGTAGTGAATCCAATTGGTAAAACTCACCTTGCCAGCAGCGCCTGCTTTGTAAAGTGGTCCCATGATAACATGATCAGTTGGACAACCTTCTGAATCAATGAGTGTAATTTCACTGGAATCAACGCCATCCATAGCAACTAATTCCCGAACAAATATCTCGTAGGGACTGTTAATACCGAGTATTTCGAATTTAAGAGCAAGCGGATCACCAACTTCAGCTGATGGTACACCCTCATTGCCGTTACGATCTGTAATCTTCATCGCAACATTCGGCGAATCGACAATAACTTCTTCAAATAATGCAGGCGTAATTTCACCTTGGACACCCAAGTCGACTTCATTAGATACAGTCTTGTTACTAAGATCGTATCGGCATGTAACTGCAAGACCAAGATCTGAACTAGTCACGATTTTGTCGTGGTGTTGGATTACAACATCGTTAAGATAATGACCAACACCTTGTGATCTTACATTGCATTCAAGATCATCGTATGCCATACGTAGTTCAAATTCTAATGCTCCTTTTATGTCTTGTACACACGAATTTGGCGAACCTTTTGCATACACTTTGCCATTGAAAAGTTTACTCGTTTGAATTCTCGCTACCATATCACCTGCATGACAATCAATTGTTACATTGTAACAGGAACTTAATTCGTAGGTTGCAGCTTCGGGCACATCCAAATACGGATCCTAAAATTCGATAGATTTTATTATTAGTACGGATTAATCATTCGATTTTCATTTATAAATAATTTATCGTATTAATTTTACCTGAATGTCAGACAATGTAGTTCTGGCATGGTGACTCAATCGGCAAACCATATCACCAGTGTCACCATAATCGTACGAATGACAACGGAATGGTGAATTGAGACAGAGTTCACGACAATCCTCAGATGTAGCAACGTCTTGATGAACAGAATCTACTGTTTTGAGAATACGACCTGGGAGTTTCTTGAATTCACAAAGTTTCACTGGTTCATCGACGCAATGGTTCTCAAGATAATTAAAACGATCGGAAGTTTGGAAGGCATTCGACCCCGCAACTGTTAATCGGTCCATATCCGAAAGCTCACACTCCTTTGTGGAATTTGCATAATTCGCAGATCTGCAACACAATAAATAATGGAATTATTTAAAAAATCAAAATGAAGTTAATTCTAATTATTATTCGATTTTGTTATTATAATTTAAATGTTTTCAATTGGATTTAATTCCTCTATGAATATATATATTCATTATGTCACAATAAAAATTAATATGTTGGTGGAAAAAAAAAAATAAATAAATAAATAAATAGCTGTGGTTATTGAAGAGAATTTTACCGCACACATTTCAACAAATGGTAAATGCAAATATCTAAAGTAGTATTTTTTTCACGTGACCAAGCGTGAAAAGAAAAGAAGGATTATATATATATATATATATACATACACAGGACTCTGCGAATGGATGAAGGAGACATAAAGTCCAAGATCGCGTGTTAAGATCGCAGATCTCTTTGGCGCTTCTCTCACGTCGCGTGCCGTAGACTCAATCGTTTGAAGAAGAAGAAGAAGAAGAAGAAGAGAAGAAAGACGAAGAACAAGAAGAGAAATAAAAATAAATAAAAAGAATTTTTATCACGGTCTATCGAGTGAGGTGAATCATGGCAAAAGAACTTTGAAAACATTACTTCCTCGTTGATTTTGTATATTTAAATTTTTTTCCATCCATTCGCTAATTTAAATTTATAATTGAGTGACATAAAAATTTTTATTTTATTCATGAAATCACTTGTATTTCAAAATTACTTGTATTTAAAAATCATTCTAAATAAAATTTCAATCTTAGTAATACAAAGTAAAGAGAAAAATATATATATATATATATATTTTTTTTTCTAAAATTTTATTATTCTGACAGTTATAATTTATTACAGCCTTAGAATTTGTATTACGTCATCAATAGATAATATCACACGGGTATGCGCAATGAACTTGGTGGTACTTTACTGATTAACCGTACGATATACTCTCACGAATGCGGGTAGAAATAATATATAGAGTCAATCGGTGTGAATAATGGCGGTTTATTTTTCTTTATCACTTCTCCCGTATGTTTCACGTCTCTTTGTTCTGACTCTTAAATATATATGTATGACAAAGTGCCCTGATCTCTTCGAAATCACAGAGACAAAACATGTCTCTCCTCATCTCCCTTTTGCTCATCTAACTTTGTGTAAACCTCGGGGGAAATTTTAACCTTCCAGGCAGATGTTAAATGCGAAGTTAACTTCGACGAGTGCGCGCCACCGACTTACCATACTCTTTGCATCTTCATCCCTCTCGCCCTTTTAAACTCTTCTTACCTTTTGCAAATGTTCTTTTTATTTTATGTTGTTCCCATCTTTTTTTTTTTTTTTTTTTTTTCCTCTTTCTCAAGAATCTCAATGTCTCCCTGCATTTTCATTTACTCATCTCTTTTTTTATTTCTTTTTATCTTATTTATTTCTCCTTTTTCTTTCATTCCAACGAATTATTTTTTCACAAATGTCATTGTCGAAGTATAAAATGAAGAAAACACGAGAGAAATGATAAAATAAAATGTAGAATAAAAATAATACGGTAAGAATGAAAAAATATATATATATAGAACTATATAGAAATAAAGAACAGAATTGTATAAAGAAGAGAATGATGGTGGAAAAGAATTACAAGTCGTTTGCCCCGCTGCATCTCGATGAATTTCAAATTATTCGTCTTGTACGGGTTTTACCGCAGTCCTCCACCACACCATCATCAAGTAGTACCCACCACTATACCCCTCTCCAACTCTATTCTCCTTATTTTACCTCCTTTTTTTTTTCTCGCTCTCTCTCTTTTTCACTCGCTTCTCTTCAACAATCGTTGTGTCTCGTCGATTCCAATACGGACTCGTAGAGTACTCGCAAGTAGACGGCTCAGTATATTGCCATCGTACTGACGTTGCCTCTTGCATTCACGATTATTCTCACTCACACTCACGTATATTTATATATTTATAGATATATATATATATATAATATAAATACAGTAGATGTGCTCTCTTACTCATTCCTCCTCGTTTCATTCATTCACATTCATTTCTTTTCATTTTTATTCCTTTTATTTTTCACCTTCTCTACCACTCAGTCGATTTTACGTTTTTCTTTTTTTTTTTTTTTTCTTTTTTTTCTACATTTTTTTTTCTTTCCACCGATTTTTTTTCCTCCGTATTGTATAAAAATTATTACACAATTTATGAAATATATTCAGCAAATAATAAATATTATAATTCGCGCGTGATTTTATTTCAAAATTTGTTATTTATCCATAAATATCAATAGTTTATGCATTATAACATATCGATATTATGATTTTTTATTTATTTTTTTTTTCATTTCTCTCACGGTTTTTATCACGTATCGTGCTAAAAATAAAAATAAAATATATTTATTATTGACAAGCATGATGATTGTCAGTATACGATTTTCACGTTAACCATGAAAAAAAAAGAAATAAATAAATAAATAAATAAAATATAAAATATAAAATAAATAAATAAAAAATAAAAAAAGACTTGAAATAAACAAAAAAAATCTAAAGAAAGAGCAACCACTTTCTATCCCTCTACATTTTACTCTCCCTTATTTTTTTTTCCTTTTTTTTTTTTTTCTTATTCAGAAGAATATATTTCTGCTTTCCTAAAGATATATCGTCCCTTACCCAATCCCATGATGTATTGCTCTTTTGTTTCCAACTCTCTTACATTCACCCAAAGTCTCATAACATATATATACACGATATAAACCCCTGAGTTGTGAAGCATATGCAAAATTCAGTCTCATTGAAATTTCTCAAGTCCATTAAGTTGATTTAAACTTTATTACAACATAAATTATTTAGCTTTTCAATATTTCGAATACTCACACCATCAAAAAAAAAAAAAAAAAAAAAAAATTGTTTATTATTATTACTATTATTACTATAAATATTAATATAATTATAGTTGTTGTTGTTTGAAATTTGAATATGCAAGGAGGATCAACAAAATCACGGATGATTTGTGCAAATAATCTAAAATAGATTGAGGTTTGTTTTGAGTTTATATACTGATAGACAAGACATATGTTTGGTGTCGCTGATGGTGTTGGTGTGTGTTACCCACGATGTAATTATACGATAAACTTAATGTAGGGTTGTGTCAAGTGAGGTAGAAGAGTGAGACGAGGGTGGTAGAGATGGGTGGAGGGTAAACCCCAGCTGGTGGCATCACCACTAGCGCGGTCGACTTCAGGTCGTGAGAGTAACAGGTGCTTCAAACTTTCGTACACGTTATATCTTGTACACGTTATATAAATATATATATATATATATATATTATTGTGTATTTGAGTATATATTTGTAGGTGAATATGGGCAAGAGGGGTGGGAGGAAGTGAGAGCTCTTATGTTGAGCTTTTGCTTTTCGTTTTGCTTAGTTGTATACTCGATAAGAACATCCGGGTTGGACTATCTAAAATTTATGTTCTCAAATGTCACGGGTATAGCTAAGTGGTTAGTTTAAATAATTGATCTTGTCGGGATGTTGAGAATAATTCAAGTTAAAAAAAATAATAATAATAATAATTTATTTTCAGGATAGATTTTTTATTTATTTATTTTTTTTTTTTAGGGGATTAATTTGAAATTCTACATGAAACTAATAATATTTGAATTTTGCAATTATATTGTATCAATTTATTTGTTTATATAAACGTTATAATATATGATAATGCAATAAAATAGATATTATATTTTGTGATATCAAGTTTTATCAGAAATATTTTATCACAAAACTAACGGTGGATAATTGCAAATTAATTATTTGTATCAACGTCAATTTGCATATGTAAATTAATGTCGACCTGTAGTCGCCAGTGACGCGTATACGATCGTCTGAATTTAAAGTGAACAGATAAAAAACAACAACAACAACAATTTCTATAAATAAATCATTAATAAAAAAAAAAAAAAATTGATAATAATTTTATTTTGAAAAAAAAAAAAAAAAAAATACATGAAATAAAATTTTTTTTAAATGACGGAAAATTTTTTTTATTTATTTGTTTCTTGTTTCTATTCATTCATTTATTTATTTCTTTTTTTTTTTTTATTTTTTATTTTTTTTTAAATAATAAAATAAAATAAGATAAATTGTATATTGTCATGATATGAAAAATAATTTTCAACACACGATAAATATCACGCGAGATATTAATTTTCACATGACAAAACGAATATGGTAAAAAGAAGGAAGTGATATCCAACAGTGTCAGGGATAAAGATGAAGAGAAAGAACAGTCTCACACACAGACACAGATATTATATATATATATATAACATTGCAGATGAGTATTGCAAGTGCACGGTAGCACGAGTAGCGATAAAGTTGTATCTATCTTGTGGTTATCTTCGTCGTAATTCTTGCGAGTCGTGTCGCGCAACGACCGGCATGCGAGAATGAAACGGTCAGTATATATATTTTAATGGTCGCATTTCTGCACTCATGCGCATACACATACAAAACAAAACATATAATAGTGTAAGAAAGCAAAGAATATGCACGTGAGGTTTAGAAGGACTCCCTTACGTATCCCTACAACGACACAACGAGTTTCAACCTGACTAAACAACTTTTATTTATACACACACATACACACACACACGTTGATTTTGCCGCCTTATGCAGAGAGGTTAAGTGTGCACATGTTGTACTCTCTTACATCCACGCGTTATTATATCACTATTTTCATGGCAATGAAATGCACACGCGCATTCGCACCCGTTACAATGAATTAACACTAAACAAAATATAAATTCACATTAGGATAATAACGAGTAACAATCACCACACACTCTCGTATATATTAACTTCTCTTTGCTTATTGTAAGGCTCTTTCCTTTCTTCCTCACTTCATTTTCTACTTACTATTAAATTCAACAAAAAAACAAACAAAACAAAAATTATATATATATACACATCTACCATCATTTATTATGTGTACAGTACAATAAACGAGTATATATAAAAACTTTTGTCCATTTATGTGGGATTTATATTTTTATTTTTATTTTAACGACACAAATGACGTCGTCTATGAAAAGGAAAACGTGATAGTCAGCCTCGCTAATTAAATTTTACATCTCTTCGTATTCAATTGTAAAATAATAATAATAATAATAATAAATAATTAAAGAAAATATATTTTTTCACTGGCGATTTTTTTTTTTTTTTATCACAAATTTTCCACTAACCTCTTACTAAGGGAGACTCGCGCACTCTTTACAATTTCCTCTTCTTTTTATTGTTATTATTATTATTATTATTATTTTAGTTTTTTTTGTTTTTTTTTTTAACGAATCGGTGCGCTCAAGTGAAACGCAATTAACGTTTGTCAGAGGAAAAAAAAAAATATAATAATAATAATTATAATAATAAATGAAAGGAAGAGGGAAAAAAGAAAAAAAAGCTGGCGCTGTTCGACGACATTTACTGGTACACGGATATGACGTCACAGACTTTGAATACTTTTTTAAAGTTTTCTTATTACAATCCTATTCTCAAATGCAACGAGTTTGGCATTCATTGGGTGGATGGGTGGGGATTTTTTTTTTTTTTTTTTTTTTTTCCTTGCAAATTCTTGGAGAATAATCGTGTGGTAGAGAATGAGTTTTGATGAAATATTTTTGATTAAACAGAAAGATAATTTTTATATAGAATGAGAAATGAAATTATAAGAGTGTGAGAATCGGCGAGAGATGATGATGATGATAAAAGGCAGTTATTATATTATTATTATTATTTGGAGTGGAATTGAAAATAATAAATTGTATTTGGTAGATTAAGAGTGAATTTGTGATGTTAGAAATAGATTATCGAGGTGAATATTGTCGGTACCTACCACATATTGAAAGTGGTTTTGTCAATTGTATGTGAAGAGGATCCCTACCATGATCATTAGGTTAACTTGAATGTCACTATGTCCCAAACCACTTGGAAGTAGTTATGTATATATATAAAGTCCCGTCTGACTGTGTTTTGGTTAAATGAACGCTGCTCGATTTACATTTGGTTGTATTCAAGTGGAGTAAGGACACGTGTGCGGTATACTATTTGTGGTTAACGAGTGTCTGTTAGTACTGCAGTATAATCTGTCGTTATTAATTTTTTTTTTTTTCTTTAAATCTATGACATTTCGTGTAATTCTCATAGGAGTTTATACTTCTTTCATTTTTTTTTTTTTTTTTTTTTTTTATCCAACAAATATTTTGAAAACTAAATTATCAAAGTTTTTTTTTCCCTCGTTTTTCTCCCTCGTCACTTTTGTCTTATCTATAAAAGTTTTATATATATATATATTTTTTTTTGTTTCATTCCAAATTTCCTCCAAAAAATAGATAAAAAATAAATAAATTTGATCGAATTTGGATGTAGGTGAAATTGCAGATTATAAAAATTACAATAAAAAAAAATAATAAATATAAAAATGAGAACATAATTTTTTAATTATTATATGGGTCACAGGAATTATATGAAAAATATATAATAGAGCGAGAAAAAAAAAAAAGAATCAGGGGTGGAAGAGAAAAAGTAGAATGAAATTAATGTGGTATGGCAAATATCCAAATTTTTATTATTATTATTATTATTATTATCATTATATATTTTTTATTTTTTTAAATTCATTTTGGATTTTTATTTGTATTCATTTGGTGAATGCAAAAAACATTTTCACACGTTTTAATATTATAAAATAATTATAATCCCACGGTGGTAATTAGCTTTTACGATTATATTCATCTGATGCCAAATGCACATTGTAAAATATTTTTTAAATACAATTTTTTTTTATTTATTCATTTATTTATTATTATTATTATTATTATTTTTTTTTTTCAAGTGTTTAAAAATGTCTATTTCTCGTTATACACATTAATAATTATAACTGTAAATAAATGTATACGTATATTTATATTATTCTGTTAGTTATTTTGAAAGTTATACATATTTGCATGGGTTCTAATGGTATTTCATCATCATCATTATCATCACCACGTGTATAAATTCTACGACTTCACTCCTTTTCATTATTAAATCCTTTGACGTATATATTTGACTCGTAAACATAAATAAATATATACCTGACTATTTATACATGCGCGAGGGTTCACCGCATATTAAATTACACTATATTTGAATAAGATTTTACGTGAAAGGAGTGAAAAAAAAAAAAAAAAAAAAAAAAAAAAGGAGAGAAGAATAAATGAAATAATTTCAAAAGATATAAATTGAAGTGTAGAATACCAGTTTTACTCATGTGCTTTTATTGAAATATTTTCTATGCACAAGAGGTTAAGAAGAAAAAAAATAAAAAATAAAAATAAAAATAAATATAAAAATAAAGATAATAAATAAATAAATAAATAAGAGTATATGGAATGGAAAAATATTGGCTATAACTTTACAAGTTATGTACTTTCTGTTGCGCGTTTCTCCCTTCGACTTGCGTTTTACCGGAAAATATGCGAAGCAAAATACATATGTCAGGAGTTGGATCGGAAAATAAATGAAAAACACGTCTGATTCCCTCGACACTTTTTTCTTTTTTTTTTTTTTTTCCTCCGTAGTTGATCTACTCTCTTGGGAAAATTTCTACAACACCCGTATATATATATATATATATATATAAATGTATTTATGTGTGAGTGTAGTGAGGGTGTCGCCAGCTAAAACGAAACGTTGGCAATCGATAGTCATTTTTACGTCGGGTACAAATTTACCGCATAAATCAATCGTATAACAATTTATTGTCTCTGATCATTTTACCTATTCGCAAGATCAGAAAAAATATGTAAAGAAATATTCACGTTATGTAACATAAAAAAAAAAAAATTTTTTTTGGTAAAATAAAATAAACATTAAATATTCAGTGTAGAATAAAAACTTAAAATTTAAATGTATTCAAATTTACTTATAAAATAAAATAGTATAAATAAACACACAAATATATAGAATAAAATAAGAAAAAAAAAAACAAAAAAAAAGACGTGAAATAAAACAAAAATAAATAGAGAAAATGTGATTTCGGTCGAATTAATCGCTTGAGTAGTGAAGCAACGCCCTCGTGTATTTCTGGTGAAAATCACAGCTTTGCGCGTTTGTACATGTACAAGATACAGACAGAATTGTATTCTCTTTCCTCTCATTCCATTCCCACTGTGCATATATACATATATAAACTGCGAACTCTTTTCAAGGAGTTACACACATTGGGGGAGTCATATATATATAAAGAGCGGTCATTGCACATGAGAAAAGAAGAAGTGAGAGAAGCAAAAAAAAAAAAAAAAAAAAAAAAAAAAGAATACAAAACTGAGAATTGTGTGTATGTGTGTGTGGGCTACGCGAGAAACAGTTTGCCAACTCGTTGAACGAAACTCTGTCGAGAATTGTCGTGCGATGGTGGCTCCACAATGCGGATATCAAAGTTCCTGTGATTCGCCAGTTTCTTGTACATGTTTCAACTGCAACCGAAAAGGATTGTACTTACCTTATATACTTTTATATACACATATATATTGCGATGAATACGATAGAATTGAAACTCTCATATCTCCAATGAATAAACTCTCACATATTATATACATCCATTCTGTATACGTTTATTTATATTTATTCCTCATGTCTATCGAATATTATTCCACCAGTGTATGAGAAGATTAAAGTGTGTAAGGCGTTGATGTTGTACAACATAACTTGTATATATTTAAAAGAGTAAAAGGGTTACAAGGCACATCGAACCCGGTAGTGAAGTAAAACACAATATTGTTATACATATCACCCTTGTCTATGGCTCCATCTGTTTTTCTCCACTATCTTCATCTCAGTGTTATACACTTTGCACTGTTATGTAATATATATTATTGATTCTCGTGTCGAGATAAGTTCGACAAGAGATTATTGACAACAGAAAATAATCTCTTTCTCCTCTCGCCCACACTCCAAGAAAAAAAAAAAAAAGAATAATAAATAAATAAATAAATAGATGGAAATAAATGAAAATTTGTACATTGAAGTAAATTAATATTAAATTAAATTATTATTTTGTTTTATTTTTTTTTTTTTTTTTGTTTTTTTTTGTTTGTGTTACACAATTGAGTGTATCACAATGATAAAGTAAATTATATTACGTATGACAATGTCTCTATGGATATTGTTGTATTTTTTAGAATTGATTATCCTGTCGTAAAAATTCAATTGTCCATTAATTTTTTTAACAATTTAAAATCACTTACAAAAACATCATGTATCTCGTTAATGACATCAATAGACAATTCTGTCAACATTGACATTTAAAAATCTTGTACAGTAACGTTTAACAGAAAAAAAAAAAAAAAAAAACGAACGAATGGAAAAAAAAAAAATACTTGAGTATTGAAGAAGAAGAAGAAGACAAGAGGATTTGATGTTGAATGGAAATTCTTTTAAATAGATACAAAGACTCGATTACTTTTACATATATTCAAACTACTCTTTGACTTATTTTACACTGGGTGTATGTATAACATATACAATCTTTTGAATTGTACACTTTGCTTGTTGTGTGTTTTACAGTATCCGGTGTATCTAGACGCACGCGAGTGTGTCTGTGTGTTGGGTGAACAGGAGCGTGGGCGAAGATGGCGTGAAACATAACCCGACAGTTATACGAATGGTGAATTGAGAATGATAAGGAATAAAATGACGGAGTAATAGGAGAGTTAGATGGTGAAGAAGACGGTGCAGATAAAGATGGTGGTGAATTAACCACATTCGTTGATTCGATACGCCACATAACGTTGTCGATTGTGTGAGCTTCTATGTTTAAACTTCTTATTGCATATCGTTTATATATTTTTATCTATGTGGGTGGATACTTATAAAACATATATATATATATATACAAAGAGTTGAACTGTATTAACCAACGGTTTTGTTTATTGTTGTCTGTGAAGTTTATGAGATATACTTGAATTCGGTTTATTTTATTATACTCGAGTTGTTATGAATTTCATTGCCAAATCTTAACACCTCCTTGAATTCAGTAATTTTATCTATCACAACAAACAAATTATTGCTATAATATATAATAACTTGACTATATTTCATCATAAATATATATAATATAATTTAATGATAAACAAAATACAAAAAAATATTCCACTAATATTTTGCAGTAATTTTGAAAAATATCACAAATAAACCAGTGAAATATTTAAATTTATCAAAAAATTTCTTTCCTAAATCACAAAATTAGTGTGATAACTTGAAAAAATAAAGAGGAACAGACAAAAAAAAATAAATAAATAAATAAATAAATAAATAAATTTATTCAACTCGATATTCCAATATTTGTAAATCAAACAAATGAATATTAAACTGAATACAAGTAACGCGTACATCACTAACAAGTGATGGTAAATAAAATAAAAATAAGTTACTTGGATATAGAAATGTAGAATTGCAAGTAAAATTGGCGCGTTCGTGTCTTGATGCCCTTCGGATGAAGGTGATCGGTCTTACGTGCAGGTTTTGACGGTACGTGTGGTACAAGCACCTACTTAGGATCTCTGCTCCATAGCGATATCGCTGAACCATGGTAATTTAGCGTGGTCGTTCTTGCGTTGTGCCGCGCGGCCGCTTCGTGTACGACAGAGCAGGAGAAAAGAGAAATAATGCAAATAGTACTTTTCTCTCTTACTATTTTTCCCCCCCTCACTATTTTTCTCTCTTTTGCGTTGCATTGAAACAAAGTTGAGTCACGTACGTTCATCACGGGATCTGATATAAACCGCGAGCGATGCTCACAATGTTGCGGTGCATACACAGAAAGAAAGAGAGAGACAGAGCACTTGGTTACTTTTATCTTGTCTTATTTTACCTCTTTAGCTATAAGGTACATATATGTTTTTCTTTTTTTTTTGTTTTTTTTTTTTTTTGAGTACTCTCTTTTCAAATGCTTCGTGAGCAATAGGATCATTCTCTGTAATATGTGCGTTGGTAACATGCACAATATATGCAACTATATATATGTATGCGTATAATAGGACGTTGGATATTCCATGATATACTAGTCATCAAGCAAATCATCAACATTGGAAATCACAAAGATAAAAAAAAAAAGAGATGATGAGTGATTTAAAAAATTTATATGGAATAAAAATATTTATACAATTGATGATAGAAAAAATTAAAAATAATAAATAATAATAAAAAAACTAATGATAATAATATATAGTTGATAATAATAATTTAATTATTTTATTGTAAATAATAATAATAAAAATATGTGAATAAAGAAGTGGTAGGGAAAATTTCAAGTGAGGAATATTAGTTGGCAACGTTTCAAGTATTTTGCGCGACGATGCGCTTTACTCTAAAATGAAACGCAGGATGAGAATTTTTGGATGGAGGGAATGAGTTGAAGAGATGAAGTGGTTGGAAAAGGATAAAAGTGGAGGATGGTAAAGCGAGAAAGTAGTGCAAAAGCGGAACGAACAATGAATTTCGCACTTATAATTGGATGTGCCGTTGTCCTGGACAGTGCTCTTAATGGTAAGTGCCTTGAAGTAATAGTAGTAGTAGTAGTAGTAGTAATAGTGGAGAATTGGGGATGAGAGAACAGTGTGAGTTAGGGAAAGAAGGAAAAAAAAAAAAAATAAAGAAGGAAGAAAAGAGAGAATGAGGGTAGTAGTAACCCATTTTCGTGTATATATAGATCATAAGATAGAGGGATCAGTATATATGACATGAAGACTGTACACCATTTTTCACCCTGAGTAAAAGTGTAAGGAGAGAAAGAAAAGCTTTATAAAATGTGTAAGAGCAGCAGTGATGGTAGCAGTTGAAAATTGATGAAGAGACATTTCTGTTTTGTCTTGATTTTATTGATTGTACAGAAAAACAACTGGATAACCAACTACATTTTTTCTTTTTTTTTTTTCTTCTACCTCCTATCCAATTTTACCTATTTAAATTATATAACTTTAAATAACTCCAACTGTATTTACGTTAAATAGATCTATAAGTTGATAAATATAAATGGAATTTTGCATTGGTTATATTAAACAAGAAAAATAATGGGATTTTTGATGGCATTCGTGATTAAAACTGAACCTGTTCTCACTAGACGTTTAAAACTCTTGCGGTTCCAAGTACTTCACGATAGATTCAACCCAACGAGACACAACCAAGCTCAACTTGAATCTCTCATTTCTCCTTCTTCCCTATCAACCACTACCACTACCACTACCACCATCATCATCATTATCATCATCTTCATAATTATCATCATAATCATCATCTTATTCTCTTGATTTTCATTGAATTTTTTTCAAGCTTATTAGCCCTGGGTCTTGGTCAGATCTCGCGCCTGTTCCACGTAGCCTCACGTATCACCTTGGCACACGTAGCTCTAGGGTACATATCGAGATCCGCGTCCATTGCATGCACACACAAGTTTTCCACCTTGCACATCTCTATCTCACGGTCGATGTTCTTACTCTTGCATGTACAACCATAGAGTTGTATATATAAACATATATTGGCTAACCAATCTCTCTCTCTACTTCTCTTTTTTTTTTTTCACTTCAATTCTTACCTATCTATTTTTTTTTTTTCATGTTTTATTTTCTCTCATTAAAGACCGGGGATCCTTATTATAACGCCGACCACAACGCCAACAATCTCCACAGCGATTATATTACATTATTGTAATTGATCGGTGCACATGTAACCCCTGGCGTGAGGATTATTAAACAATAAACTCATTATCGAGTATGATGAAAGTTGTTTTATAACACGATAGTGATTGATAGTCATGTTTATCTTATATAATATATAATATATTCAATATGAATAAAATACAGATTTATTTTATTTATTATTCACATTAAAATATCTTTAGAAATACAATAAAACACGATTTAAATATGATATTATATCAATATAAAAATTATAATTTTTACAGTGATATAATTTATCATAAATAATGATTTGTCGATTGAATGCAATTGGATACACATAAATAGATCAAAGATTGGTGAATTATTGTATGAAACTGTTGGTTATATCATGATACAATATATAACCAATAGATAAAATCTTATGTTAGGATAAAACTTGAATCAAAAAATTTCATCAGTAACAATTGAGTTTCATTTTCTTCATGATAAGCAAATTCTACCTGCCTATCTAACAACAGCAATGAACAATAACAACACTATATATACGTCAATGAGACGACTAGCAAACGATTGTGGCCTTGGTTTGAATGTGCTTATAAGCCGCGGTGAGTTGTTGGGGCGTTCGATCTCAGTTCGAAGGCATGAGAGGTAGATGTACATCTATAACGAGCGCTCTCTTGGCCCCTTTGTGGAAAAACGGTTAACGCAAAGCGCAACCACCTCCAACAAAACGAATACACAACTAAAAGCGAGAGATTGAAAAAAAATAAAAAATAAATAAATAAAAGATAGCGACAAAGACAGAATTTCTTTCTCAATGGTATAACTACAGAATAAAGAAAGATACGAGAAAAATATAAAGATAGAAGAAAAGAAGATGGTGGAGGTAGAGGAGGTTATACACGAACGTAGAGAGCGCACTGCCTTGTCAGGCGGCCACCTTGCACGGAAGAAATACCGTTCCCATAGAATGTTAATGCGATCTTCTCTGGCAATCCCCGACTGCTAGAGCTTCTGTTACACGTTCAACACCGACGATGTGGCTCTTCTAGCGTTGCATTGGTCACACGCACGCATTGTTACGTAATGCATTTGCTTGTTTTTCTATTCTTTTTTATTTTTCTTTTTATTTTTATTTTTTATTTATTCTTGGGACAAGTGAAAAGAAATTATATTATTTAAAAGTAGAGAATCAACTTCGAATAAATTATTATTGAATTAATTTTTTCTTCTTATAAAAATTTGAAAAAAAAAAATTAAAAAATAAAAAATTCATTTTTTTTTTTGAATTCAGTCAATCGTTTTGATTTGTTCTCTCAAGTATTACAATATTACTCTATTTTATTTATTCATTTTTTTTTTTTTTTTAATTTTTATTCATCTTCTTATACTATCTATACACTACAGTGAACTTTTTGATCTGGGAATTCACGTGACGTGTATGTGAGTTTGACTTGCAATAGGGAATATACAAAACGTGTTCGCCCGGTAAACGTGAATGAACACGTCCGGTTCTTCCAGGCATTGGAGATATGTTTGCAATGTAATACTAAAGTTCACGTGTGTGTCTGTGTGAAATGGATAAAAAATATAAAAAAAAAGTAACGAAAATAGGGATGGAAATGAAATAGAATATATATATATAATGTATGAATAAAAAAAAATAAAAAAAAGTTGTAGAGAGTCATGATAATTCGAGATTCGACTCATGCTCTGCTGTATCGACTCTCGTAAATCTTATCTCTATACCAGTACGTGAGCCCTCACTGAGAATATTCAACCCTAAAATACACATATACATTTATAAATAATATATTTGTGCAAATTGAAATTTTATCTGTGTATATATATATTCAATTATATATTTTAAAAATTCATTTGAAAAAAAATTACACGATATGATTTTCATTAAAATTTTTTACCGTAGAATAAATAAATAATTATCATTTAATTAATATATATATATATATATATATATTTTTTTTTTTTCATTAAATAATAAAAATAAATATATCTAAATATTATCAACAATCGTCTTCATTCAATTCGCCATAAATGGTATAATGATATTATTTTTTTTTTTCTACAAGAGACATTAATAGAAAATGATTACTCACCGACACAAAAAGTCCCGCTCACCGAGACACAACTCCAGGCAATGTTGACGTGACGATGCTGTTGTACTTCTTTTAGTGTGACCTTGAAGTCGGTGACCTTGTACTCTGTCGATGCACCACGCTCGTTCACATGGTTTAACGGCCAAACAGCTTTTCTGTGCGTAGATGGTGAATACCGGGAATTGAGATTGTGACAGTGCACCTGTTGCAATTTATCAATAATAAAAAAAAAAATTATTTCAATAAATTCCACATAAAATATCGTTCAATAATTAATTTAAAAACAAAAAAGAAAATCATAATATTATCGATTATTATCACATGGTAATATTAATAAATTTAATTTAATTTAATGATGTTTTTATGTCGTTAAAATTTACGATTATTTTGATATTTTATATTTTATATTTTATATATATCCCATTATTATTACCGGATGAGATATTGGACGTTACACTTCCGTGAGAGCTTATAAGCTGAATCAGAGCTTGTACACTTACTGTTATAATGTCTACTGTGGCCGAGCGTATTACATGATAACACAGAATTACTGATCTCCAAGTACTTTGCCAGCAATGCCCCTGAGTATTTCATTGAAATCAACGTGCGGCAAGATAGATATATATATATATATATGTAATGTTCATATGATGGCAATGACGGTAATAGTTGCGGAAGATGTTATGCAGTAAATATGGCAGGATATATAATGGATACTGGTGATGGTGATGGTGGTGGTGGTGGTGGTGGTAGTGGTAGTGTAGATGAAAATGCATTGAGTAACTTTATCATCCAACTTGTGTATTAACGTTGGGGTACACGCGGCAACGCACACATGAAGTCATGTAACTCAACTCCAATGTGACAAACTTCAGTTTATAGTTGTGTATATATATACGTAAATTTCATTATAAACATAAAGAATATTAAAGAATCTTTGTAAACTTTTGATTATGTAAATAAATCTTGGAGTAGTTTGTCGTTGATAATATTGAGATAAATTTATTGGATATAAAAAAAAATAAAAATAAATAAATAAATAAAAATAAAATATATGAAGGAGGAAAGAATGGAAGTAATTGTTGAGTAGTTTAGAGTTTGAAGTTTAGTTTAGAATGTATTTACTAACTTGGAAAATGGGCGGGTTGACTTTAAAGAGGTAGAAAAATAAAGAGGTACAAGTTGAACATTTAGAATGGTCATGCAGTTGGCAGCAGCCCGTGGCTAGCCAGGCAGAATTTAATTGTGGGTGGCCAGTGCACGACAACTGCAAGTTGTGTGTGTGTGTGTATATATGTGAGAGTATGTATTTACGTGATATATAAAGTCCGCAGTTTTTCCGCCAGTTGACTGTCGGAAGTCACATGTCTCGTGATCACAACTCGTATCCAGAATAAAAAACTTGTATTTAACGCTAAGCTGACAATCAATGTTAACTTATCATTATTTTCCTTTGTTTTCAACATTTTTATCTTCACTTTATATAAAATAATATAAAATTATCTTTAATTTATACATATTTATTATTTCATATTCCATATTTTAAATTTAAATTATCACATGAATTTAATCGTTGAAAAATTAAAAAAGAAAAAATTGATCATGAGTTTATTTCAATTTTTGTTTTTTGTTTTTTTTTTTTTGTTTGTTTTTTATCATCATTTTCTAATTCAAAATGCCATTGAGAATACTCTACATTTGAATTGGCCTATTGTCCTGGCATCATTGAATTGTTTCAATATAAAATATTTGTTTATTTATGAGGACACGTATGAAAGTATAATCGTGGCACGATCGTGGACTGTCGGTGGCGGGTAGAGTACGCCCGGTGGTCGACTATTGGCTCGTGAGAGATCAATCGTAACTGGTTATGGTCTGGTAACAATTTTACGTTGGCATATAATGCCTCCATGTGCAAAAGTCACCTTCAGTTGCAGTACCACCGCCACCACCACCACTACCACTGGCACCAGCAGCAGCAGCAGCAGCGTAGCATTGATCGTTGGCAAAACGATATTCCCTCAGCGTCCATTTGCCCAGATCGTGCCATTCCAATTCTGGTGTGAGAAACGTGGTATGCCGATATTTCATCTATATGGTTAGTGGTTATATCCACTGTCGTACTTTCTCTTTCATATGACACAAAAACAAACAAAAAGAAAAAAGAAAAAAGAAAGAAAAATCATCAGTCCAAATTCAAATCGTAAAATAGACCGAATAATATACACGTATATCCATCATTTTTTTTTTTCCAATTTTCAAATATCAACGTATTCGTATCAATTTATTTGATTACTTTTTACCTCTCTCATTTTATTATTTTTCATGTGTACACATTTTTTTTTTTTTTTCATGATGATTATAAAATGAATTTATTTGATGATGTAATTATATTCAATATCGATTGTGTAATATGGAATTATTGTGAATATAAATCGTGAAGTATTGCCAATAATTTCAATTGCCTATTTTAAACAATTCGATATATTGAATGATGATGGACAAGAGTTTGGGGTCTTGCTCGTATCGATTTTCCACCTATTTTCCAATAGTATAACACACATAGAGAGTTATGCAATGGTAGAGATGAAATAGTAATATGTAGATTGAAACACTTTCAATTCAACTTCGACCCTGTTATCATCAATGTCACAGTGAAATGAAATAGAAATAAAATAAATAAATGAATAATAATGAATTAACCAAAAAAAAAAAAAGAAAAATACTATAAAATAAAATATTCCGATAAAGTATATTTTTCTCTCGCTTTTCTCTTACTTCATCTAATTCGCCTCATAAATTATTTCTCTTGATAAATTCACCCAAACTAACTCTACACCCATAAATACATTAATATTAAAGAATAAAAATAAAATAACCAAAAAAAAAAAAAGAGAAATAAAAATTCCCCATTTAAAAGCACGATAAATATTATTATAAACTTTTTTTTTTATTTTTTTTTTCTTTCTCGACTTGGATAAAATTAAATGAATGGCATTTTAATAGCATTGCACTTAAATTATATAGAACAAGTAGAAAGAAACAAAAAAAAATCTACACCAATTTTTTTTTTTCTCCACCCTTTACTTTTCCCCAACAAAATTCTATCCCTTTACTTCGTGACTTTTTTATTTTTCCTTTCACCCGTTTTTTTTTTTTTTTGTTTTATTATCTTATTCCAACTTGCATCGACAACGGAAATGTAGTGGCAATTGGATAGATCTATCGAAATCCAATGACTACTGAATAGTTAGCTCGGAATTTCCAACAGCTACCACCAACACTATCATCACTACTATTGTATTCACGACTAATATTACTACTACCAGTACAACTACTTGGATATAGCATAGTACTGATACTGCTGCTCTTGCTGTTGCTATTGCTATTGCAATGTACCAACGATAGTTCCCAGCAACTGGCATATTGTGTTAGGCATGTGCAACGGACATGAGCGTTCAACGAAGCATCGTCATCATGCGTACTCAAACGATTGCAATGGGTATGTGTTTATACGTGTGCAACAGTACACACCATATTCACATCTATCCATGGATGGTGAATAAAAAAAAAAAAGGAAAGGAAAGGAAAGGAAAGGAAAAATACATGAGTGAAGAACAGAAACTCATGACTATATCCATATTGAAGTAGTGGCAGGCATTGAGTGTATCTCTCTTTTCGATCTCCAACCGATGATCACGATGATGATGATGATGATAATGATGACGATGATGATGATGATGACTCTCTGACCATTGTACAAGCCGACTAAAACGCTCCCAATGTTTACGAAACGCCATTTGCGCATGGTCTTTATTATCCACCGCTCATCTTTTTACGACTTTTTCGCCAATTTATTCTATCTCTCTCTGTCTCGTTTTTATTTATTTTCATTCCCTTTCTCTCTTTATACTTTCAAGTGTTCACTCCATAATTCACTCGTATCCTTTTCACAGGCAAGAGTGAAAATCCAAAAATAAAGGAAAACATTTTTCGATTTTTTGGTTTTTTTTTTTTTTTTTCTCTTTTCTCATCTCCTCCCTCGCTGCGTTTCTGGAAAACGGAAGGTTACGTGCGTCGGTTCTTTTACCAGTTTTCACGGGCTATCACTGACTATTAGAAATGGCAGTATGCAAATTTTATGTCGCTGTTATATATGAGACTGTTGGCGCAAGTGTGGCGCGACTCTACCAATGAAATTCACATAAATTCTATAAATTTTTTTTTTTTTTTTGTCTTTTTTTTTCTCTCACTCTCTATTTGATTTTTATTCTCTATCTACGAATGATATTGCGAGTGTTGGATTTTAGATGAATCGACAAAAGTTATTGGTGAATTCATTAACATTTGTTTTTATCACATTTTGATATTGATCAAATTTATTATATAAATTTATATGCACATTTTTAATTTTCAATAATTAAAATGTCTTATCTATCGTGAGTTTCTCGTAACAACAACAATGCAAATAAAATTCTCTACTTAAACAATCGATTACCAGAGTTTCCATTTTGATATATAAATTCCAAAGCATTGGGCACTCGTCGACTTGTCTATCTCGTGTTTGTATCTATTATTCACTATACTGTAGTGTATATATTTGCACCAAGCATCAGTTATTTTCCCACGGTTCTTTACAATCTATATACCCACAAAAAGGACCGTTTGGTTTATATATTTACGTATTACTGTCCGTTGAACAATGCAAATATACATCAAAATGTGAATAATCATTGTCAATGAAATGAAAAAAAAAAAAATAATAAAATAAAAAAATAAAAAAATCTGATGAAATTGTCAATAATTGCTCATTTATTATTTTTCTTTTTTTTTCTTATTCTGTTTGACTTTTCATTATCGTTTTATCAATTGAAGGTAATGCGTGTACTGCTATCGAACAAGCTTTCAATGTCTCGTTAAATTGCGTATGAAATTGTGGACATTGATGCCCAATACTATCAATAGGACAGTCACGTATTGAATAAGTGAATGCATCGTGTTTAAAGGCGGCGCGCGCGACCCGTTATTCCATTTCTCTCTTTTCTCAATACACTCGTGGTATATATCAACCTACATATCTTGTCACGATGCACTCAAATACATTGTGTATACATAAAAGTGCTACAATTTTGTTTTATAAGTAAAATTTTATTTCATTTATTTATTTTTTTTTTTTCTTAAGTTAAGTAGAGGAAAAATTTAATGAGAACGTGTGAATATTCTGAATATTTAACATGAGCTATTTTGTTATATTGAACATGATGATAAATAGAAGAAAAAAAAAATAATAAATAAATAAATAAATAAATAAATAAAATTAATGAATCATTGATAAATGTCAATAGTTGATTTGTCTATTTGCATTGGAATTTAATGGATTTTCTTTTGTGTGACACATTGTGCACGTAAGTGAAGACAACGGATGATACGATGATGGGCGGTTTGGGTAAAAATTTCTCACGATAAAAAGTGACGACTCAGCCGAGTTATTTCCAGGGAACATGAACAAAAGAGTGAAAGACCTTTTTGTATGATACGATATCGAGGACAATGAGGCCATGAAAAATTGCCAGCGTCGCACGTGCTCCATATGCATGTGTTATGTATTTTAAAAATAATATTTTTTTTTTTTCCTGTACTACAATTTTATTTTTTTATTTTTCATTTTAATTTTTTTTTTTTTTGTTTTTTTTTCCCACTTTACAATATTTTGAGATGAATAAAAATAAAATATGAAAAACTGCAATAATTTTAATAAGCATCAGACACTGAAAAATTCCGAAAAATAAATATAAATAAATGTGAACTAAATATGAAATTTATTTAATTCCCGTTGGATTAATTGGTCCGAATATTGGAATAATATTAATTTTAACCGTTTTAATTTCCTGAATCGCGCGAGATGAGGTCATTGAAATATATTTCATGGTAAAATCTTGAGAGGGATTTACGGATATAAAGATGTATATAACGTTTCGAGTGCGAAGGAGAGAAACGAAAGGAGACACACGACACTGACCCGTCGTCGAGGACGAGGAAGTCGCGCCAACTCCAATCCCAGTGGCTTGGGCACTATAATACTCCTATCTCATTTTCTCTTCCATACACCTTATTCACTGTGTCTCTATCGTTTTGTTGTCCGGGGCCGCGCTCGATCCTATCGTTCGTGGTGGCGAATAACGGGTTCGGCAAAACTTTCGTGATCGTGACAACTCGTTGGCGTTTCTCGTTGCGCGCCGTCCATCGCGTCCATCACGATCGCGGCACGTTGGAATTCCATTTAACTCGCTCGTGAAATAAATACATTTTATACAGATATAAACAGTCCGTTCTGTTGAATGTTAAAATATATAAATAATTCCCATTATCCTGTACAAATTTATTTCATTATTTTAAAATTAACATTTTTCGTCCCTTTTTTTTTTTTTTTTTTTTTTTTTTTTTTTTTTTTTTTTGTCATTGACGTCGCAAATGAAGATAAAAAAATTGAAATAAAAACAAAACAGTAGAAGGAAAAGATTAGAAATGATATATGTGGCAAGAGAATGAGAGTAAGGATTATATATATATATATATATATGTATAAGACTGAGATTCAATTGCTATCAGCGTTGAAGGATCGCAAGTGTCAGCCCGTCAATTGAGAATGGCCCTTGAGTTATCGAGCCAACGAGTGATGATACTTGAGAAAGAACCCGAACAAGTAGACAGAATACAAGACAAAGATAGAAGTAGGGAGAGAAAGGGATAATAAAATATATATATACGTAAAGTTTCATTTTCTCATTTTTTTTTTTTTTTTTTTTCTTTTTTTCTTCTCTCTTATTTTCTCCCAACCCAACATCGCTAGTAGACAGTTGTGTATTTTCTTTTTCACCTGGAATGCCTGTCTTGCGCGAAGATAGCTTGGCCTGATTGCCGTAATCGACCTTAAAATTGTTCCGCGTCCGATTTTCCATGGAAGAACCATACACATTCAGAGAGAGAGAGAGAGAGAAAGAGAGAAAGATAGCGGGAGAAAATAGGAAAAAATAAAAATAAATAAAAGTGAGATAGATAAAAGAAAAAGAGACGATGGGTGTGCGGGACGTGCGCTATTGCTTGGTGTTGGGCAATGCTCTGTAAGTTGGAGCACTAGCTTGAGCTGGCAGCTGTCACGGTGCGCAGTAAAAACACCATTTCTATATATATATATATATATTCAAACTGTATATAGAATTTTTATATTTTAACCAATTCAATATAATTTATCTCGACGTATATGCGTTAAAGAAATATTTGAAGTTAAATAAATCTTGACATAATGAATGAGATAATAATAAAGAGGAATTTATAATGTGATAATTAATATGAAACGGATTTTAGGTGGCAGACTATATCCAATTGTTTCACAATACACTTTACATATATATATGTATATATTGTACAATGATAAAAGGCCACAAGTTCATTCTAGGTTAAATAATTTAGTAATGAAATGGCATATGGCATATACTTATTCATTTTACCGCAATGCTTTGGAATATTACACGAAGTGAGAGACGTCGTTGGCGCGAAACACATTCAATCTTCACGTCGCGTCTGGCTGCTTTTATATATATATATATGTGTGTGTGTGTACATATATACCATATATATTCTATCTTTGGGGTCAGTGCTCAGGTGACGATGGTAACGCGACTAACGGGCCAGTGCGGCAAGCAAAAGCATCGCAATCGTGACTTTATGTCGCCCTATCGCGTGCCTATTTATATTTATATATAAAATATATAAATATAAATATAAATATATTTAGATATATATTTAGTCATGTAAATCCTGTTAGTTTATAAATGATATCAGTGGTGAATTAAAGGATTAACAATTATAAATATTTAAATATAATATTTCATTGGGTTATTAATTGTATAATTATTTACTTTTCTCTACTTATATTTATATAGATACAAATGCCAATGATATTCTATCTCTTTCTTCCTCACTCTCTTTCTCTTTTTCCTTTTTCTTTTACTCTACCGCCACGTTCATTCGTTTATAACAGTCCCATGAACAGGCAACACCAACATCAGTTATATCACGGATGTATATATAGTTCGCGTTATTAATTACACCCCGGAAGATTCAATTAGTGCGTTTCTCATTACCTTCACTTATACTTGTATCCATTATTCACCGACTAATATATAGATAAGTATATATGAAAAGGTGTGTTGGGTAGCGGTGGCCTATGGAGCTACTGACAATGCATAACTTCTGCAACGTCATCTTGCCTCTTAATTTCTTGCTTCAAAAATTTATAATCACGTTTCTATCATGGCTCTATATATATATATGTAATTTAGTAAAAGCTGTATTTTAATAAACTGTCAAATTCTTGTCTCTCTTCTTTTTGTTTGTTTCAAAAAGGGCAATGAACTTGATTACATCAATGAACAGTTATTTCCTTCTTTTTTTTTTTTTTTTTTTTTTACCTGCCACTTGATTTCGATTCAGACAAAATGATAGTGAGTTAGAATACAATTTTTATAAATGAAATATTACTATTTGAAATTTCAATATGATAAAATTGATTTGATATATATTTTTTTGTTTATTTATCAATGATTTTTCGATGATATATCATGATAAATATTGATATTATAAGAAAATATAATATGACATTAATGAATGAATATGAAATTTTGTATAATTATTATTTCAAATATTTTCCTTTATCTCTATTTGTTGGATCAGATATATTCATAATAGATGAATTAATATTATGAATTAATGGAGATTTGTCATACCTGGATTATCATCGGCATTAGAACTGAATAAAACACAAAGTCCGGTTTCATAGTTGACAGCTTGACATGAATCATTGGCTTGACAATTTTCTAGACAATCCGTGAGCATAAGAACCCCAGGAATAGTTTCAAGTGTATCAGTTGGAGCTGTGTAAACGTAACCAGTGATAAGTTCAAATCCAACCATCTCCGGATCGCATTCATCTGATCCTGCTGATGGACCAGTGTAATCAGGACCAGATACGCCTGATGGCTCTGATGATATTGTTGGTGCTGCTGATGCAATATTACCGCTACTGCTATCACCACCACCACCAACACCACCACTTATACCACCACTTATACCACCATTTTGGATGGTATCACCACCAACGACAATCATGTAGTGACACAATGATTGAAGTAATAGTATTGTCACGATCCGGCTGCGTGAATAATTCATCTTGTATTATCACCCACGATTTTATTTATCTGCAATAATAAAATTAAAATAATTAATGTCACATCAAAAATAATTTATTTCATTATTTTATATCAAATAAATACATTGATTTCATTCAATTCTATCAAAATTCATACGTAAATATTTAGCTACGACAGTTGAAAAAAAAAAAAAAAAAAAAAAAAAATTAATGATACACATTCGTACTAGAATTTTTTTATTTTTATTTTTTTTTATTGTCTTCTCTGTTTCCTGCAGTTCTGTATAAACTACCGAGCTGTTGAGATTAAACGTAATCCTCTTTCTTTTTTTCGCTTTATTTTATTATTATTTATTTATTTTTTTTATTTATTTATTTATTTATTTTTTTTTCTTCTATTGCTCTTTCACTTGGAGCGCGCGATTGAAGCACCGGTGGTGTTGGCGCTGCTGTGCGAGTGTACACATCGTTATCTCAATGTTCAAAGAACAGGCGGAAAAGACTTGAAGGATACGCGGCACTCGCTCGTTTCGCTATATTAAAACTGCACACATAGATTTTATAAAATTACTGAGTCTACGGTGATGAATAATTTTTATTTCTCTTTTTTTTTTTTTTTTTTTTTTTCCCCCTTTTTTTATATTCTCTCATCGTTATCCTTATTTTAATTTTAATTTTGATTTTGGTTTTTTTTTTCTGTTTTTCTATTTTTTTTTTTTTATTATAGTGATAAATTAAAATTAATCTTAGAATTTCTCGATGAAAATTAAATTAATTATATTCTATATAACATATATATTAAATGTACAGCTAAGTTGCGTGTATACACAAATCGTTTACCGATCCCTCATAATGGAACTCTCGTGCTTGTATAAGTTTTTTCCCGTTACGGCAAGACAACCAATGCCGCAATATAAAAGACACGGCCCTTGCCCTTTGTGGTAAATATCCACATAAAATTAAAAATCCAAGAATAATCTCGACACATTAAATTCATTTATCTATCCAATTGAATTGAAATATTATTTTATTACTCATTTATTTATTTATTATTATTTTTTTTTTTATTTTAGAAATTTCAAAAAAATTTTATTTACAATGAAAAATTCATTAAATAAATATATACATATGTATTTCATTTTTTTTTTTTTTTTTCTTTCGTTGAATTTTAAAACGCCACGTGTGTGTATAAGACAGTGAGGGGGACATCGCTCTGTTTTTTTTTATTATTATTTTTTTTTTTATATTATATAAAAGAATCAAGAATTATAAGGAAATTCCAGACAAACTCTGTCCCATCAAGTTCCTCCCTAGACTCTAAAAATATTTTTATCTTCCTTATATACATATACATATACATATAAATACAATTTTAATATATTTAATAAAATATTTATTTAAAAAAAAAAAAAAATAAATAAATAATAAAATAAAACTCACGTTTAGGTATTTCAATAGAATGCACAAAAAAGGAAAAAAAAAATGTTGAAAAATAAAAATCACAAACAAAAAAAAAAATAATAATAATAATAAATAAAAAATAAAAAAAATTATTCACGTACACAATTAATAAAATATATAAATACACTTGTATATATAATTATTTATTATATATATTTTATTTATGATATTTATATAAGTATATTTAAAAAATCGATATATTGATAGTTTTATATAATTGTGTTGCACCTGCGGCCGCGCTTGGTGGATTATTCGTTCTTTCTCCACCGACCGACCGAACGCGTCTGGACGTATCTTTTACCGGCGACCGGCGCGAAGGCCTATAAGGAGGACAGAAACGGTACGCACGACTCACGATTGCCTGCAGTATACGACACACCATTGAAAACACGTCGTCGTTGTTGTCTTCGTCTTCGTTGTTGTGTCGTCTTTTGATCGGTCTCGCACACGTATTTAGTCCTACTCTTCCGTTCACCTCCTCCTCCTACTCCTTCTCCTACTCCCACTCCCTTCCTTTCTTCTCTCTCCACTTCTCTCTTACTATCGTAATCTTTTTCTTTCTTATTTCTAATCCCCTCCTGTTATTCAGATTTCCACTTTGCACCGGTTTCTTCATATCATTCGTGTCTCTATTACAATTTTTTTTTTTTCTTCAATATTTTTTTCATGTTAAATTTATCAAAATTTTTCAATTCATGATCCAGTAAATCTTGAACTCTGTCTCTTCTACCTTTACCCACTACATCTCTTTATTTATTTATTTATCTATTTATTCATTCATTTATTTATCATTACCCATATTTCAATTTATTTCTATATCTTCATCAATATGAAAAGAAAAAAAAAAAAAAACAAAATGAGAATAAAAATAATCTATGAATAAAAATGAGAATTTTATTCACATTATTGATTGAAATAAAATAAACATAATAGAAGAATTATCCCGTTTTTCCAATAAATTAATGAAATAATAGCCCGATAGGGGGCAATTAAAAGAAATAAATAAATGTATAAATAAATAAATAAATAAATAAATAAATAATATAAAAATATAGTGTATTGTAGATTTAACGGTAAAAATAATTTCAATGTTTCAAGCTAAAGAATTATATACAACTCAACATCCATATACATATACATATACATATACATATATATATATATGTAACTATGAGCATACACGTATAAATAAAAATATCCACGCGATAAATGAGTAAAAAAGCAACGGGGTGATGCCAAGAGAATCTCATGGGCTGGAAAAGTGGTATACACACCATACGTTGAAGAATGACAGTCCGTCATTACGCAGGCGTGCGAGTTTCTATATATTTCTCCCTCCTATATATATATATATATGTACATACATACATAGCTTTCATATGAAGGTTGATGCTTGGTTTCAACGTAAGATATGTCGAGGTGGTTTCGCGGTAAAAGGAGCGGATGATCCGACGCGGATAAATAATAATTACGGGCGTTGCATACCAGAGACCACGCGGGCATGTCCTGCGTATACAGCGAACGATATATACCAACGTAAAAGCAAGAGTATATATATATATTTATACAGATAGAAGGAATGAAGGGAGGGAAAAAGGGGACGAAGATACGATGTGCACGAAGAAACGATGCGAATTTCTCCATGCAAGTATATACAAGTGATAGGATGAGAGTAAGTGAGACGAATGAACAGACAAGACACAAGTGGGTATATAAATACACACATGTGAATACACCTATATATGTTTGTGTTTGTATATAAAAAGTGTGATGGACGAAGAACTTAAGAAAAGTTATTCACCAGCACGAAGAGTCCGAGCGTGTCCGCATGTGCGGACCCTCATCCAACGTTCAACCCAAGTAAAGTTGTTGCAAAAGACAAGAGAAATATCTTGTATTTATATATCTCTATATCTATATATTTGTATCTCCCTCCCTCTCTCTCTCTCTCTCTCTTTCTTTGTCTCTTTGAATGTATGTACACGTGTGAATATTACCAACCGGGTGTTTTCATCTATCTCAGATGAAATAGCTTGAAGGCAATGAGAAGAAATTATTCCTATTCTGTATAACCAATACCATCAACTTTGTTTTATCATTTCTTTATACAAACTATTTATACATTTAAACTTGTCTAAACATTCCAGGAGCCAACTTGTATTCACTATATACACTATTGTATCAACAATATTATTCTCTTAGTATCAAGACGTGTCTTTTATCATTGGTAATATATAAACTTCAAAAATGTATAAAGAAAATAAATATTACTCGTGTGAACATTGCGACCTGATACGATAAAATTCTCATTGATATTTATTTTATTTTTATAAATATGTAGACAGAATTATTGCCATCATCTTTAATTATATTTAGTATATAATTCTGATATAAAATTATATCAAAAGAAAAAGAAAACAAAAAAATAAAAAAAAATAGTAAAGATATCAAGGAAGTATTTATCAGTTTTTTTTTTTTTTTCTGTTTCTATTTCTTTACTCTCTGCTTGTGTGTGTGTGTTTTTTTTTCTTGTTTTTCTCCAATGGTTTGTGTTAACTTACACATTATTCATAACTCATGACAGTCATGACATTTATTACTCACATTTTCATTGGATACCACCGTTGGGGTACATCAAGTTATATCGTCTAAGGACTTTCTTTTGGTTAAAATGAGAGATGAAATGATCGTTGTTGGTGCTTGATGACTTGATGGGATTTTTCATGTACATTAAATATATTGCAATATATAAAGAAATAAACAAAAAAAATGAAAAATAGTCAAGATAATCAAGTTGTCTTAATCAATTTTATAATAATAAACATTTTAAATTTCTACTAGATACAATTGGAAAATTTTATAATACAATCATGAACCAAATATTGTACACGTTATTTGCATAAATATTGACGCGACGAGCCAGGTGCTCACGATTGCAATGTATAAACGTGCGAGTTCTTCGTATTATAACGGTTTATATTTATTCACAGAGTATTCCATAAGGTCCAATTGCAAATCACAGTATTGCCCGACTACCACTAACACAAAATGCTCGCCCTCAATAATCCTTTTACTTTTTTTTTTTTTTTCTTTTTTTTTTTCTTCCATCTAATCTTCACTTCTAATACATAAACTCTCTCTCGGTGTATGTTGATGTTGCGATGGGATTTCAATCGGTTGGAATTTAGCTAAATACGGATCGCAATGACGGGATTTACGAGCAGCCGACATGTAGCCATCGTGGTAGAGGCCATTGTGAACTTGACCTCTTGTCGTTTAATCGCTAATTGAACGAATCGTCGTACTCGTCGTTAATCAAGCATCCAAGATGAGGTTGAGTGTTTATACACAGTTGGACTATATCGAAGAGTTTATTTATATTATATATATATATATATATATGTATGTAATCTTCTCCTTCTCATTCACGAATGTCACGTTGTTTACTTATATACACTGTGGCAATGTCGTGTTCACGCGGCAATCTCCATAATTAATTTCACTTCTGCGATAAATGTTTGTTTATGGTGATATACCTAACGTTTATTCGCAGTCGCATAACTACAGTGGTAAATTCTAGTTATACAGTGCCACGCGCCTGATCAATGGCTTTACCTATATACATTTATTCAATATTTATTATTATTATTATTATTATTATTATTATTATTATTATTATTATTTATAGTATAAAAAATATTTCATGAATGAATAAATGACAATTGATTATTTAATTTGATTAAATTCCATTTCAAAAATTATTCCATCTCAAATTGTTTTATTTTTATTTTTTTATTTTTTTATTTTTTTTTTTGAACTCTGAAAATTTTTCATACAATTCAAATAATTACACAAAATTGCATAACACACTGTGATTTATTGAAAAAGTTTTTGTCATGAAAATGTCGAATAAATCTTGGATAAAAAAAAAAAAAAAAAAAAAAAATGAAGAAAAGTCTCGAAGTTATTTCATAATTTTCTACTGCAATGTCGGTGTGTTAAATGAATTTTATCCGATTGTCGAGTTTTCTGTTTTTTTTTTGTTTTTTTTTTTATTCTTCTGTTGATTTTGTACGTGGCAACTGAGTTATTCTCACACACTGTGTCGATTCTTTTGCGTTCATGTAACGCTACAAGACAAGCTCGCGCGCTATGGCTTATCGGGGTAACGGCGTTTACCACTCTTTTGGTTCTCGATCCATTCGTTTTCTCGGTCAAACGAGCCTGGCTAAGTTATGTGTGATATAGACGCGTACATTCTGTCTTTCTTTCACATTCCATCATTTATATATATATATATATATATGTGTGTACTCTTTTTTTATCGTGTGCTACTGGAAAATCCAATTCAACTCATGGAATGGGGGCCAACATTGCGTATAAAGTGATGATGGTATAGAATGCATAAATAAAGTTAACACGTGCACGGCACCAAAACCGATTTTAAGGTCATGGTTATGCGTATAGTTAAAGTTTAACGTGATATAAAATGATGCGAACATTGAACACTATAATATAAAACAGGAAAAAAAAAACCTAGGATTGGTACATAAATTTTAACGATACATTTTTCAGATTACATTCATTTTTGCATTATAAATTTAGTTTAAACAGGATTTTCACTATTTCACCTTGACGATAAATTGGTCAGCAAATCAGTGAATAGTTATCAACTATACAATTTGTATCTAGTAATATTGCAATGAATTGGAGAATTTCCGGAATTCAAATTAATGGAAATGCATTTGTATACAGTGTGATCCACATCCGTTTGTTCATATTGCTCGAGCAATTATTCGATACTGTATACATTGGCTTTTGCTACATCATTACAACAAATGTCATTGAAACAGAACCGACAGTGCAATGCAATAAGCGAGAAAGATACAAAATATTATATCTATACAGGTAAAATAGACGGGAGGTGACTCTCTCTCTCTCTCTCTCTCTCTCTCTTGCGTTCCACATTGATCGAAACCTCACACAAACTCACTATCATCCCATACAGTAATACAGTATTTCCGGTTGTTGAAGCTGCGCAAGTCTCAACGCTGCGTGACAACCGGGAAAATCGTCGTTTCACATATATATCTTTACATACAGAACAGGTTTAAACACGTATAACCACTCTACAACAATAAATTATTCGCATCGACTTGATACCACCTCACACTAAACCGAAAAACACAAAATCATCATGATAACCCGTTTGTTAGAAAAGAGAAAAAGAACTTTTTTTTTTTTTTCTCTTCCTCTCCATTTATTCTCTCCTTAATTTTTTCTTTTTTTTTCCTCTACCTCAATATCTTCTGCTCCTATATAATTCTCCCAACTTTCAATTAGATTATAAATACTTGTACATGATTCTTCAGAATTTCTTACAAAATTAACTGTCGCATGGACTTGATCGATTCCTAAAATAACTTGGCTACCCAAAGTAATGTTGTAATTAAACTTTGACTATATTATATATATATAGTACCGCCTATTTCTTGTCGTGAGATACATGCCCATCAACTCTTCTCTATGTATATATATCGTAGTATTACAGTGAGAGATTGATGGTTAGTCATGTTCCTCCTCCGTTCTCCTCTTTCCCAATACACAGACACACCTAACACTCTATTTTCACATTGTTATCGTTCAATAATACTCTTGCTCTTCCAATCTATATCAATCAACAATAAATAACATACAATTTGAAACAAGTGTTACCTCACATTTTATTTCAATTCAATTCTTCATAATGTCATTGGATAAATAATCCAAGAATATATTCTAACCACGAGTCTTTCATAGAATTCTAGTGTCATTGATTTTGTTCAGCAAATGTATCTCTAGTTTAAAAAACCACAACGTGATCCTTTTGTGAGTTATCGTTTGGTCTCGCCTTCGATCGCGATTAAAGATCTTGTCATTGATCCCGCCCCGACTGGGACTATCTCTCGGCTTGTATCACACATACACACACGCACACACAAATACACACGCACATAAATATACGTATAAGTACACAGAAAACCTTTAGTATACACCATCTATTTCTCAGCTGTTTCTTCACATCTTTGTTTTTTTCTTTTTTCTTCTTTTTCTTCTCTTTCCTTTCTTCTTTTCACTCCACTGTCTCATAAATAGAGTGTAGACATCCGGGGTCCTTAGGCTGGTACATAAGGGACTGGTGGCATTGTGATATTGCAATGTTGATGTCGAAACTGTTTATAAAGTTGCAATAATGTATCCTAAATAGATACCAATACTATATATATATATTGCGGTAGAATAAATACCCATGATGACGGTAGAACGTGGGAAATAATAGTAGGGTAGAAAAGTTTATCTAGCCAACAAGTCTATGCGACTCTCTACTTCACAAATGTAACGGTAAATATGTGTGTGTATAGTGGAAACGAAAGGCAACGCAAATCCGGAAGATAAATGACGACGAGCGGGGGAGTTACTATCCCGCAAGGTCGTGAGACATACACACGTAGCAACAACAACAGCCACAACAACAACAACAACAATAACAACAGGGAATGGCCCCAATGAATTTTTACACTTGTGATGATGGTAAAACGTCGTGTGACCCGCTACTCGCACCTGCACAATGCTCTTAACTTCTCTCCCTCTTAATTTTAACATTGTCTGATTGTCATTACCGTTGACTTCCGTACGCGCGGGCGCTCTCTCTAGTCAATCGTCATTTTCAACCGACTCAAATTGCTTTTCTCACCTTTTAGTCTTTAAATCGTTATTTCTATCCACACATATTTATATATATTTAAAAAACGTATTCTAAGACATTTCACATGTCACAATTTGTTATGGTATTAGTTTTTTTCTTCTTCTTCTTCTTCTTCTTCTTCTTCTTTTTTGTTTTCTTCTTTAATGACAATGATGATGATCGTGTTGACTACGGTGTGATGCAAGAAGAAAATTTTTCACTGATTTCAAAGTGGCTAAACGACAAATAGACAATTGGATGGTAACAACAGCGGCATTTCTTTCTTGAAAAATATCGTGTAGTCCAATAGATGTGGGCAAGAAGTTGAATACAACAAAAGGCAATGGAAAGTCAAGTGAGCTCTAATGCATTGCGAGTGAGAGAGGACAGGATAATGATGAGGAAGACTTAAAGCTTTTAATACATCCACACACACACACACACACACATGGATATATATCAACAATATTGTTAGTGGAAAGGACAAAACCACAAGGGTCTATACTTTGATGTAGTCATTATAGACATCGGCGAATTGACGATGGAAAGATCGTTCCACCACGGAATGTCATTGTTTACTGCTCTCCTGAATGGAAACCACAGTCTTTGCTTACACACACACACACACACACACATATATATATATAAATGCTACAGGATTCTCATTACACAAAACAAGTTAGACTGTTATTGTTTCAACGAAACGAATACAATTTTTTTTTTTAATTTATCTTCACAATCATTAAATGTAATATGACAAAATGCAATTTGATAAATTATTGTTGTTGATATTTTTTTTTTATTTTTTATTATTATTATTTTTTTTTCTGGAATGTAGATGATAAAATTGATAAATAATTAATAGACTCGCCGTTATAAATGAATGTATTACACGTGTGTTTTTTTATTTTTAATTTATATGTATTACTATCTGTAATATTGCGTGCAGTTAAAGTTTCCGGTTTATGTTTGGATGATGGAGAAGGGAAGAGAGAGAGAGAGAGAAGGAGAGGAGATACGTTTTATATTGTAAACGAGTAATTTACTACTGCAAGTTTATACTTCATTGGCAATACTGGGAGATGGCGTTGATCGTCGAGTGGTATAACCATCAGAATTACTCACACTAAATTCTCATGTCAGACAAGCGCTAGTGGTAATACATCGAGTAACGTGCAGTGGTCAGACACAAGGTCGACGTTTACAAACACGAACGTATTTATTTTATGTACATAAATTATCTCTCGATTGTATTTGACAATTTTTTCTATTTTTTTTTTTGTTATACGATATATTATTTATTCTCTTTTTTTGTTTTTTTTTTTTTTTTTTCTTATTATTTGTGAATATTTCTTGACGTATCTACATCAACTCTGTCATTTTCTCTCCCTCTTTTTGTTTTTGTTTTTTTTTTTTTTTTGTCTTGTCGGTTTGATTCGATCTCAAGCTCATGAGACCAACTCGAGTTAGAGTATATTCCCCTCTACTTTTTCTTCTTCTTTTTCTTTTTTCTTTTTTTTTTTCCTTTTTCTTTTTTTCGTACTGCCAGAGTATAAATCTCACTGAGTTTCATCGAGCATAGGGTAATTCGTCACGCTCGATTTACCTGACATTGGCGTAGAAGGAGAAAGTGGTACGGGCAAGAAGAGGGAGGAAAGTTGGAGACTTCAATATGGACTTCATAGAAATATTTTCTTTGGATTAATCTTCGTATTTTCCGTGTTCATTTAACGATGATTTGATGTCGACAATTGTCGTACAAGTAGAAAAAAAAAAAAAAAAAAAAAAAAAAATTTCTTCTCTTTTTCTTCTTTAATATTATAAAATAAATGACAATTTTCATAATTGGGATAATAAATTTTCTTTTCTCTCGCTATTTTTCTATTTGTTTTATTATTATTATTTTTTTCTTTTACTTTTGAAACAAAAAAAAAAAAAACCTTTTACCGTGAATAATTTTATCTGAGAAAATTTTGCCATACGTTAATAAAACGAAAAAAATAAAAAAAATTTTTTTTTTCATTCTCATTTCATGATTTATTAACACAAAAAAATTGTTTATCATAAATATGTATTTTATTTCTCTCTCTCTCTCTTTCTCTACCGGTTCTACCTCATTATGAGTATTATCATCATTTTCATTTGATGCAATATACAACAACGACAATAATTTTTTCTTACTATCATTCTTTTATTTTATTCTCAACTTGTTGTCATTGCTGTTGTTGTTGTTCTTATTATTATTTTTATTATTATTATTATTATTTATTTTTTTTTTCGCTTCATAAACTGCTTCCGACTAACTTCACATAGAACGAAATGGCCGGATATTCGAATGGATGGGTTATGGAGCCATAGTTAAAATTGTTGAGTAAAACATCTTACTTTTTTTTTTTTTTTTTTTTTCATTATTTTATTCTTCTTTAATTTTTTTTATTATAGATATTTTATTTCAAAACAGTAGGAATTTATCATTTTTATTCGCTTTTTTTTTTTTTTGTTTTTTTTTTCTCATCTTTATACTTATTATGAGATGATAATTCTTTTCTTATTTTTATTTCACTATTCACATTTGATAACGATATTTGTATGATTTTTATTCTTATTTTATTATTATTATTATTATTATTGTTATTGTTAATATTTTTTTTTTGTTTTTTTTTTTTCATTCGTGAGTGAATTCACCGGTTCAAATGCAAAACGGAGACGGTGATAGATGTGGTAAACGGAACGTAAAGCGGTTTATATAGTTTAGTATCACGTAATGCGAATTAGCGAAGCGCACCGATAGTGGTCCGGAAAACGGACCCCTACGTATAACTATATAGGCGTGTGTTGGAGTTAAAGTTTATTAGCATTGTTAATATATTTCGTATGCACAATATCCCATACACGTGAACACATCGTATATAAACGATAAACGCATGAGATGCCAATGCATATTATCCATCAGTAGTTGAATTTCATTGATAGGGGAAAAAAAAAAAATTTATTATTATTATTATTATTATTATTATAAAAATTACTTGTCAACTTTTTCACTGTCTTTGTCTACTCAATCGATTTTTGTTCTCTTCAATATTGAAAAAAAAAAATTAGTCAAGCGCTTCGTCGAGTGTATAATTAGTATTTACTCTTCTTCTATTTCCGCTCCTCTACTTCCTTTTTTTTTTTTTTTTTTTTTTTTTTTCTACTACTTCTTTCCTTCCGGTTCACGTACATCTCGATAGAATGAAGTGGAGGACAAAAAAAAGAATAAAGGAAGTAAAAGTAAAAGTAGAAAATGAAAGACAAAAAAAAAAAAAAAAAATAAAAAATAAAAAATAACGAGTGAAAAGGAAACAGAAAACTTTCACAATGTTCTTCTGTCCTCAATTTCCATTAATATAACAATACAATTTTATATTGAAGAATTATTCAAGCGTTTTGCAAAGTGTAAAAATTCATTTCTGTATTTTATTTTATTATTTTTTTATTTTTTATTTTTATTTTTTTTCTCTTTCTACTTTTACTTCTCGTTATTCATTTAATTCATACTCTTTTATTTTATCTTTCACAGTATAACATAACATATTTTATCTAACCTACTCATACAATTTTATTTGATGAAATAAAAAAAAAAAAAGACATTGAATTTAACCCTGCGACAGTTGTGCGGGGGTGTCTTTGAATATAGACAAGTCGTAACACATCGGGTGAGCACTTATAAACTACCACTTTTCAACTTTTGTCACTTCGCTTATTTCCCTTCCCTATTATTCCATCTCTTCTTATACTTTTCACTTTTTTTTTTTGTTTTTTTTTTATATACATCCTGTGCGATATCTGTTTTCCCAAAGGGACGCAAGGATCACACTGATGGGAGATGTCAAAAAAAAAAAAAAAAGAAAAATCCACGTGATAAAATAAGGAGTGAGAATTTAAATATCCACTCAAAAACTTCCAATGGGATTTAACCCAATCATTCGTGAATTTTTCAAATGAATTAAACTCAAGTAAAAAAAAAAAAAAAAAAAGGAAACACTGAAATAAATAATAAAAACAGTAAAAAATAAATCATCTCATTTATAAAGCGAACGATGGGGATGTTGTTAATCAGATTAATCAGATGATAGATAAAGAATGTCCGGGATAGGTATAACGTGGCGAGAGAAAGAATGATAGTGAGAAGAGTTGTATTATATGTATGTACATATATATATATATATATGCATGTTACACTAGAGAAAATTGATGGCGGTTCGAGTTCCGTGATTCGTATCCGTTGGCTAAAATAAAAGTCCCTTCTCTATCTCCCACTCACGTTCTTTCTCTTCCACATGCACTTGGCCAGTGTTTCTCTTTTTTTTCTATTTTTTTTTTTTTTTTCTCATCGATAGCAAATGGCGGATTAGTCGTTTCGCCACGCCTCGGTATGATTATCGTGTGTATGAAACCACTGCACACTATTCACGTACCGGAAGAGAGAAAGGGCGAGAGAGTTAAAAGATTAAAACACAAGTTAGAGCATATCGTGCACACCTTCAAGGGGTTTATATGACGATTTAGCTCAGAATCTTGTCCAGTTATTCCACCACCTTCATCACTGCTCATTACAATTATTTTTTCATATACATATGTATATTAATACACATATAAAATCTTGCAAATATTCGTATGAATAAATTATCGCAGTGTTTCGATAATAATTTTTTTATTACTCAAATTATTTTCACGTAAATGAAAAATAATTAATTTTTCTCTTTGTTTTGTATTTTCTTTTTTTTACGCTTTTTTGAGACTCACATGTCACGATAATCTTGCGGGTTAAAATAATTTTTCTGTATCTACACACATGTGTATGTGTATACGATCTGTCGTCATCGTCGTCTTTGTCGTCGTCTTTGTCGTCATCTCGACACGTCAGGTGAAGGTAATAACAATATTATTGATGGTTGCCTCGGTTGTTCCGGCAGTTAGACGAGATTTTATAGCTTCACGTCTAATAAGGAAACGAGTTCGCTAGTATGCGAACGCGCCAAGTGAATATATGTATGTATATATAGTGATACTTTAGACATATGGCGATTTATCAAGAGAAATTCAATGAAAAAGACGAATGATGGTCGGTATAATCAACATACAAGAGTAAAATTAAAAATAAATAAATAAATAAATAAATGAATAATTATAATAGAAAAAAAAAAGAAAAAAAAAACCTTTTACCCCAACAGTGAACGAATAAGAAGAAAAATATGTTTTTAATGAAAAAAAAAAATTTTTTTTTTAAATGAGAAAATTTCTAATGAACTTTTCACTACATTCACTCATACGTTACAATTTATTTCCAAGTATCTTAATATATCTTAATAATAAGATAAATAGTATCCTAAAATTCTACAATATTACCCTTAATTTATCCTAATTATAATATAATATTTCATGACGTAAATAAGAAAAAAAAAATAATAATAATATTTCAAATAATTTTTCATGGAATTATATTGCGATAATTTTTCATAAAATATAACCGAGTGTGTCACAATTATAAATATACTCCCGTTGGCATTAACCATTTCTTTCTCACTCTTTCTCATCACTTTAATTCAATTCTGATTTATAAAAAAGCGACACAAAGGCACAAGTTAAAGAGAAACAAAATGGCATTATATACGAACGGCTGCGCGCCTCATCAACCATTTGCACACATTCCTCTTCTCTTTATCTACACTTTGCTATATATGTATTACTTTTCGTATATTTTGCTTTGCGTTACTTGTATTCTACAGTGAAGAGGAGCAGTATAATATTAAAGCGGACGAATTTTAAATGAAAACTAGAAAATTAAGAGTGACGTTCCCTCATTTTATTTCTCAACTGTGTGCACACCGCTACGTTTATTTTACGACTTTGTACCGTTTCACATTCTCGCATTTTTCTTTCTTCCAACTCTATCGTACACCCTTACTCCCAACTATTTTTACAATTTTTATACTCACAAACGTCACACCATTCGTACAATTTTTCCACATTTAACAATAATAAAAACCCGTAAAATTATAAAATAAAAAATAATAATAACAATACACACTGTAGTGCATATAAAAATAGAAATAAAAAAGTAAATGGAGAAAAAAAAAAATAATAAAAAAAAATGATAATGACTATATAAGATTTATTATTGAATGTTAAAGAATAAGTTGCAATGGCGATTAACAATTTCAAAAGACGTGCCATTTGTTTTTTTGTTTTTTTTTTTGTTTTTTTTTCGATCGTCGATCAATGTTCAGTGTGTTAGTTCACACAAACACATACACACACAAATACAATTACGATGTATATACGATCCTTTATATAGCATCGAGCAAAAGCGAGAAATTACGTTAAGAATAAAAGTGTGTAACACACATATATAAATATATATCTGTCTTTCTGTGCGTGTTGGAACAAGTCCAGTGAGTAGAGTGTGCGAATATATCTACATGCGTGAACACGATTTGTTATCAGCCCTTTGGGGTTAAGCGTTTTCCCAGAGGTATTTCATCCATGGAGTTGTAATTTCTATATACTTACATACGCATAAATATATATATACTATTACCAAGTTCGTTATATCAAAAATGACTTTTGCATTTTGTCTTTTACTCTTACACTCGTGTTCATAAACATTTATATATATATATATATATATATGAGAATAAACGCGACTGCGCAGTTTTACGTGCCTTTACGAGCGCGTAACGATCGGTCAACTATATATTCCCCTCCCTCATTCTCTTTCTATTCTCCTCTCTTTCTCTCTCTCTCTCTCTCGTTTACTCTTTTTCTCTTTCTAACCCTTCGTAAGACACAACGTAAAGGATTAGTCATCGTCCGGATCGGTACTTACCGCCCATTCTCCAACCGTCATTAACCTGCCTCGTAGAATCACGTTAGCTCTGCTAATTATTGACGCCACACATATAAACATTTTATTTATACACTTATAAATGCAATAAGCGATCATTTATATCGTTAATTTGTCGGTTGTTTCATATCATTTTATTTTATCTATTTATTAAATTTTTTTTTATTTATTAATTTTTTTTTTTTTTTTTTTTTTCATTTTCGTTTTACTTGTTTATTTTTTTTTTTTAATCAGTTTGATTGAACATCAGGTTGTTGTTTATATAACCGGATGCAATTTAATTATTATCGTATTTATTTATTTATTTATTTATTTTAAATTGATAATAAAACGCATTAGACAGTGATCGGATACATATTGTGTCAATAATTCGTTCGTTCATCGTGTTCTTCCTTGTTACTTTATCTTTTTTCATCGTTCATTATTTTTAATTATATCTAGAATATAATTTATTGTATACACACACACACACACACATATATATATATATATACAATTTCTCTCTCCCTTTTTCTTTCACGATATTTTTTTTTTTTTTTTTTCTTCCTCCCTGTAATATTTCAATGCAAGTTTGTTGGGCTATATAATATTTTACAGTATTGTGAGTTTATTGTTTGGCTTTCTTGGTTTTGATTTACTGTAAAAAAAAAAAAACAAAAAAAAATTTTTTTTTTTACAATTTACTCTTTTCTTTTTCTTCCCTTAAACATTCCCCACTTTACTTGTATTTTTTTATTCTATTTTATTTATTATTATTATTATTTTTTTTTTTTTTTTTATTACCTCACTTGATTTTATACAGGTGCGATGAAGAAATGACATTTTATAGTGTATATAAGTGTATATATACATATAAACCAAATGTAACAACATTGAGTAACGTGTAAAGCAGTTTCATGGTAGTTATCGGCTGAATATAACATTACACACGTTCACGTCTTTTACCCTATACGTACGAGGTCATAAAATTTCACAACTCTTATTTTTTTATCCTATCCGCATACACAGAGACACAATGCACACACATACACGTATATCCCCATCGATACAGAAAAAAAAAATATATATATATATCCAAGATATCATTTATTATCTGAGATTTGTTGCGACATTTTTTTTTTTCCTTTTTCTTTCTCTTCAGATATAAAAATTTTTTATTTATTTATTTTCATTCGCGATATTATTTCAACGTTTAATTATTTAGTGGATTTACTGGTGACGGTAATATTGATATTTGAATGATAGAATACGATATATCAATAAATATGTGTGTGTGTGTGTGTGTGTGTGTGTGTTAGAATACGCTGCTTACGCTGTATTTAGTAATTGCAAATGTTGAATATACGGTTACGGTAGATTAGAGAGTGAATCAGTATATTCAATTAACGTTTGCTCTGCAGTAGGCTCGAGTATTCTCGTATATATTAAATTGCAGTGTTCGTTTACAATTTCATTGGATTTTTCGATAACCCACGGATTCATATACGAAATATATCCAAGTATAATAAAATCTATGGTTAATAATAAAAATAATAAAATTATACAAAATATTAATTTGTATATTTGAACAATCCAAATATTTCCATTACAATTATTTGTTCAATTAATTAAATTGTTATATAAATAAATATATCATATTCAGTTAATTAATAATAATTGTTAAATAAATGAAATAAAAAAATTAAAAAAATTAAAATTCAGTGAGAAATCACATGGAAAATTATATCTTCCACATGATTGTTCAACAGTTAATTTATTATTTATATTTAATATAAAATTCAAATATATTACAATCACGAATTGTATTTTTTTTTTTTTTTTTCTTTTCTTTTCCTTTTTTCATATTAATATTCTACCATAACGCAAATTCTCCACTCCTCTCTTTTTCTCGTCTTCTAGTTTTTATCTTTATGTTTATTATTTCTCTACGTCGTTTCGCTCGGCCGCGCTACTCAGTGGCAAGTTTAATCGAGTCAAGTATAATTCAATTCGACCCCTGGACTCGAACCTGATGCCGCCTGCGGTGGCACGAGCTACTACTGCACCACACGCATTTTCCTCTCTTCCCTCTCTTCCTTGCTCCTCTTCACTCTCATCCATCTCACCCCCTACCCAATCTTCTTTTTTTTTTTTTTTTTTCTTTATTATTCGTAATTTTTCATATTCTTCTACTCATCTTCCTTATCCATTTAACTCTTTTTTATTTATTATATATATATTTTTTTTTCTCTCTATTTCTATCTCATCTTGACTTTTTTTTGGTATCCATTTATTTCTTGTCTTCCTCGTCTTTTTCATTTCTCCATTTACTTCATTTGTCTTTTTATTTTATCACTGGTATATATTTATTCACGATGAAATAATAAAATTATACTCATCAAATGGTATAGGTTTTCATGTAAATATATTCAATACTTGTCTTTTACATATATTTACCTAACTATTTTCATATATATATATATATATATTTGATTCTTTCTTTAAAATTTTCAATGTACTACTGTGTATATAAATATATTATTATTATTGATATTATTGTTGTTGTTGTTGTTGTTGTTGTGTAAAAGCTTCTGGATTGTTAGTGCAGGAGCATTCGCGCTCGTTCATCATTGATCAATGTCATGGCGAGCGCGTAGGAAAAACATTGCGCTTTACAACTGATGGCTGCGCATGAATACCTATCATGTATATAATAATACCGTACACGAACACACTTGATGCTCAAACTTGTTCATATATATATATATATAAATGGATAAGTTAGAAAAACGAAGAAAAAAAAATTTTAAAAAATGAAAAACAATTTCAATTGCAATATGCAGTATCATGATGATTGTTTTTTTTTTTTATTTTTATTATTTATGTATTTATTTTAACTTTCAATTTACGTAAAAATAGAATCGATTAAACTCCTACGTGTGTGGGAAGGGGGAGGATTTTTTTTTTTTTTTTTTTTATATGAAGTAGATGGTAAATATAACAAACCGAGTGAATAAATTGCATCGAAAACGTATCTTCACTCTATTTTATATATGTAAAATTGCAATGGGATTTTTTTACCGATTTGCATTTGGCCCCACAGTAGAACGAGGCATTAAGAAGGTTGAATAAGATGACGAGTGGCGTGTTGAACTGTAGAAAAAGATGGAAAGTTGAGTTGACTTGAGTCGAGTTGAATTGAGTGAGTGAGTGAGTGAGTGAGTGAGTAGAAGCCAAATGCCAAGCATCAAGACGAGGATGTATGTAAGAGGTAAATCGAATTACATTCAATGGGATGGACGGGAATCATGCGCGACTGGGCTACGATCCAATTCTCCAAAAGTGTTTACCAACTACCCCACACTCTCCTACTCTATTTTTCCTATTTTTCCAAACATTCCCATACATTACTACTATCTACTATCGTTTCTGCCGTACAAAAAATAAGACGACTAGAATACAAACTGTGAAAAAAAAAAAAAACAAAAAAAAATTCATGAGAATTTTATGCAATTCATCAACGATAAATTAATTTTTATTTATTTATATATTATCATTGGCGCCATGTCAATAAAATTTTTTATAATATTTATATATAATATATGGGAATAAAAGAGAAAGAGACCAATAGATAAAATTGACAAGATGCAAAATCATTGTATAGTCATAGGATTGTATACACTTCGTCTTATCTTTGACCATTTTTTCGTCATTTTATTTTATCTGTAATGATATAAAATCGAGTTAAACGCATCAACCGGTTTTATCATAGCTTATAGGTACATGTATACATGATTTTGTTACATATATACATATATATATATATAATGTGTAGTATGGTAAGTACTCGATTATGGGGTTGAGAGGACGGGACTTGTAAAATACTTTAGTATTCCGTGACTTAGATGAGTTAATAATAGATAAAGGTAACATGGTATGATATAGAAAACGCACATGTATTTCAAATGCCATTTCTGGATTGAAAAACATACGCACTAGAGATATAGATAGATATTTACCGACACGTATATAAACAAAATATTATATGGCATTTGTGGGATCCGTTATGTTTATAATCTTATGAGAGCAAACTGTATATCATAATCATTGAAAAAAAAAAATTGATTATTATTAGATAATAATATAAAGAAAGTAGTAAACAAAAATAAAACGATGAAAAAAGAAATTTATTTATTTATTTAATTATTTTATTATTATTTTTTTTTTTCAATGTTTTATTATGTGTAAATATTAACTGTTGTCTTATCGAATAGGATGATGTTCGGTTATCTGGTTTTTTTTTTTTTATTTCTCACTTTGCATATTTCATTTCGATGATTTTTTTTTTTTTCTTTTTTTTTTTCTGATTGTATGAACGACTTGTTAAATACGAGTATGAATATAAATTAACAGTCGGTAAATTTAAGAGGGAAACAGAGAAAAAAAAAAACAAAAAAAAAAGAAAAAATTGTATTTCAGCATAAAATTGTTGTAAATCAGGTCTTGAGTGGAAATGAAGAAAAAAAAAAAAAGACAAAAAAAAAAATGTACAATAAAATTGTTGTATGTTGATTAACAGAAAACCGGTATGTGACCATACCTAACTCATCTATATATGTGGAGTATGTATGGAACGATTGAAACTTCAATTACTCGTTCGTTGACGCGCCACCAGCGAGAAAAAAACAACAAAAAAAAAATATCACGATATACAAAATGAGAATGAGAAAAGTGGATGGGAGAGAGTGAAGGGGAGCGAGAGAGAAGAAAATATATTTCCTCTATTTAAACAAGAAAAAAAAAAAAAAAACGAGAGAAAACGATAAAGATGACGATAAAAAAAGATAAAAAATATATAATAATAATGATAATAATAATTGTATAATATAAATTTCACAGGGAGAATTTATGTACTCGGTAAGATAGAAAATGCGTGCATGTCATGACTATATTTCTCGTTACTATGCGTTATGCCTAACGTATTAAGTGTACAACTTCTATACACATTTATATTATATATATATATATACATATAAGTGCATTTGAATATTATCGTCACGCACAGAAAGTTGTGTGCGGGTGTGTAGATCGTGACAAGACAGGATATCATTGACAATTTTTTTTATTTTTTTATTTTCACTTTACTAAATTTTTTTTTTTTTTTTTTTTCTCAATTTATCATATCCATTTATTACTCACCTATCATCGCACCCAATAATTTTAATTCTATCACATTTATAATTACACATATATTACATATAAATACTTTAATGGAAATATATCATGAAAATTATAATTGAGTAGAGATAATATTTCGTATACTCTTGATAGATAAAAAAAAAAAAAAATTAATTAATTAATTAATAAATAAAATAAATAAAGAAATAAAAAGAAAAAATAAAAAAAAAAAAGTGAAGAAATAAAATATCACAATACAATAATTGATAGAGCGTTGAGGTAAATTGCAATTATTCAAAAAACAAAAAGAAAAAAAAAAAATACAGGGATAAAGAAAAGATCGGTGGATAAAAGATGAGAAGCAGAGGAGGTGGAGAAGGGGGATAACTATAAGAATAAGGTTTGATGGTATGAAAGTTGTTATGGACTCGAAAAATTTCCCCTTCAATGTCTTTCTCATCTCTATCTATTTTTGTCTTATTTTTCCTTTATCCTCGTCTACTTTATCTTTCTCCCCTACTTACTTTTTTTTTTTTTTTTTTTTTCTTTTCTCATTCGTTTCAACTGACTAGTTCTTCACTGTTTTGAGCAATATCATTGAGACCAGTTGATTTTCTTCTTCAACAAATGAAAAGATAAAAAATACAGTGGGAGTAGGCAATTGTGAATGGAAATAAAGAAGAGGGCGCAAGGCTAATTTGTCTCAACAACGACAGCGACGACTTCACCTCACTCGTATAACGAAGAAATTACCAACGGCTGTTGGCAAAGTGACGCCATCTCTAACAGCTATTTACCTTTTCTTCTCTCTCTCTTCTTCCTCTTCATCTTCATCTTCTTTACCTTTCCTCTATTTCTATCCTTTTACCTTTTACTTTTTACAACTTTTATTCCCCTCATTTAAAAAAAACGCTCGTTACAAACATTGGAAAATTTTTTAAATACTTAAAAATATTATTACTATTATTTATCATTTATTTATTTATTTTATTATTTTTTTTTTTTTTCGTTTTGTTCTCTGTGCTTAATGTTTGATGGGATAATTTATTCTATTTTAATTGGTCACTTGAGATGTGAGATTGATGTATATTCAACCATAAATACATATCCCCCTATATGTTTTGATGAATTGTCGGAAATTCATTTTCTACAAGATCCGATTCCGCCCACAAACGGATTTTGCGTTACGGTGTTGGTGCAATTTCGCATTATCCATTTGAACATTTGGTATTGTGCGAGTTTCATGTATGTATATTATGCATCATGTTCGTTCCGCCTCTTGGCACGACATACGCGTTTGCCGCTAGTACGCGAATACGTATAGGTACGTGAGTTTGTTATCTATAGATATACAGAATAGTGTTACGAGTTTGTACGCGTTCAAACGTGCTTAGAACTGTGTTTTGTGGTATAGCTTGCGTACAATCATATACATATAGGGATCATTTACATGTGTTTCTGCTACGTAAATTTCCTCTTGCTTCTCTGTCCCCTCGTGTGACCGTACAGTACAAATACCAAACAGCTTTATAAACGTTTCGGATAAGTTGACTGAGATTGTATGCACATTTATAAATACATTTATTCATTCATTCACATTTATTATTTAACAATTTTTTATTTATTCTTTTTAGCATTATTATTATTTTTATTATTAATTTTTTTTTTTTTTCTTGCTGTTGCTACTTTACTATTTGATTTTATCGCTCGTGATTTTTTTTTTTTTTTTTTTGTACAGGCTAATTAAAATATTACTATTTCTCGTGGGACTTTTTTTTTTTTTTTTTTTTTTTGGTTTAATTTCATTTTTATCCTTGACCTTGATGTCTACCGAATAATTCATATGCACATGTTGATATTTAAATAATCTCCTGTCTGTCTATAACGGAATAATTATCAAGATATTAAGGCAAAAAAAAAAAAAAAAAAAAAATTAAAAGAAGAAAGAAAAAAAAATTTACGTAAAGTAAATATAAACTAATTAAATCGTTGCCAGTTATAAATTATTCGCACAACATTTCATCCCAACATTCTCACGGAAATAAAATATAGAGAAAGAGAGAGAGAGAGAGAGAGAGAATAAAAAAAAAAGGTTATGTATACATATCTAATTGAAAACATCGATCTTTGTGCGTATAAACCTGTCAAAATAACATGATATTTTATCTTTTTTTTTTTTTGTTTGTTTTTGTTTTTGTTTTTTTTTTTTTTTTCACGATAAATTTTATATATTTTCTTCTTTCATTTATATCCCTATATTTTTATTTATTCATTTACTCATTCATTTATTTATTATTATATATTTTTTTTGTTTTTTTTTTTTTGTGTTTTCAACTCTATTTCTGCGGTAACGAGCCATACGGTTTTTCGTTGCATGTTATATGTAATGTATACATGTCCAAAAGGAAATTCGTTGGCGTACGTGGCCGGAATTTCCTGGTTGGTGATCGTTCGTTTGCTACAGCGTAATTGAAACCCGTGGCAATTCTGCGAGTACGAATATTCCTCTTGTCTCTTTTTCTCTTACACATTGACACACACACACACACACATACACATACACATATATTCGTTCACTTACAAACGATTTATTTATTATTTTTTTTCTTCGTATTTGTTTTGTGTGATATTTATACTTTTTTTTTTTTTTTTTTGGTTTTTTTTTTTTTTTATGGTGAAACGAAATCTGATTTCGTTTGACACTCGACGCGTTGAAAAGTATCGTGCATCTAGCGTTATATACCAATAGGAATTTTAATATTCATGTTGGTGCAACTCGGGTGGGTACGATGCCTATCACTTTTATCTATTTTTACGTATAAATACACGCCCTCTTTACTCACTCCCTCTCTCCCACTATCACAATTTCGAGCTATCATTTCTCATTTTCAATTTGTCTAATTCATTCTCTTTCACCGATTACATTCATCTCTTGCACTCTCACGCTCTCTTTCTCTTTCTCCACATTTTTTTTTATATATTTTTTTTAATCCGATAAATATATATATATATCCATACCAATTTTGTGTATGACGTTGCCAGAATTGATTTTTTTTTTTTTATCATCCATTTCATCATCTCATATAAAAACACATCTCAATGCACTTTGAAATTAACAAACGGAAAAGAAAAAGAAAAAAAAAACATTAAACCTAATTATCTCGAATTATTAATCGTATTCCAACGGGATTTGTCATTATAATAAATAAATAATGAGAAAAAAAAAAAAACAGAAAAAAAAAATCATTTCATTCAAAATGAATGAATCATATTCAAATATATTATTTTTTTTTTTAATTTCTGGTTTATAATTGATATTCGAAATTTGTGCTCACACACATTTATAATTTTTAATTATTCAAATAAATATTTTGAATAATTTTTATTCAATTAATAATATTAATATCAAGAATATATTTATATATTTTGTAGTATGAAATTTAATATAAATTATCTGTCCTGCTAAACTTGACATACTCGAATGAATACGCATTCACCTGGGTATTATTGATAGTTTATAAATATATATATATATATATATCTATCTGTGTGTGCGAACACGGATTTATTCCATTAACTCTCACTATGTGTTATAAGCACCTGTGTAGATCAATGTGTGTATGTGTGTACGTACGTACGTATTTGAGTGAGTGTGTGAGTCGACCTCGTACTGTTCATGTTCATTCCCCTCGAGCATTTCCAACATTATAGTTAGGATATGTCAAATATACTCTACACACATACACACACACACACAGAACTATATACATACACACATTTCCAAATCTATATTTACTGACAAGTTAATTCACGTTACCGTATTTCAACATTTATCGGCAATTATTTCTACTGCGGGTAATTATACACTGAATTTACAATGTCTATGGGTTTTTAATTAAAGTGTATTTTATTTAAAACAAAAAAAAAAGTAAATTTTTATTTTTATTTGATCAATTTTTTTTTTCACCGATGGGGCTTTTTTTTTTTGGTTTTTCTCCAGCCATGTCAGCACAACTAATTCTTTAATTTTTATCATTATTGTTACGACTACTATTATTTTCTGTCTGTGTGTGTGTGTGTTATTTATTTCTAACAAACATTAATCGTGAATGTGTATGAAGAATTAAGTGAGCGTGACGAGAACGTTATACTTAAAACGGTTTACGTATTTTCAATGTCAAGGTGACACTTTAAAAGGTAAACGTACACGTGAATTCACGCGTGACTCATATTTATATATATTTTTCTTTTGCTTATTCATTCAATCACCGTTTTTAATTTATTATTATTCAATATAATTATTATAAGTGTGTCGTATTAAAAATAAATTTCATTGGTTCCGTTAAATGTACGCAAGTTAATTTTATATATTTAATATATAAAAATTTGAATATTTAAAAATTTGAAAAAAAAAAAATATATATATATATTTATATTTATTGATATAAAAATTTTTATCATGATATTGAATTAATTTTTTATTTATTTATTTATTTATTTATTATTTTTCTTTTTACTTTATTGATATGTAATATAAAGTTTTTGAACTAGATAAAATGAAAAAAAATAAATAAATAAATAATAAATAAATATGCAAAATAAGAATAGAATAAGTGAATAAAAAAATATAATAATGGGCTTTGCGTCACAGAACAGGGTGGTTAAATGCGATAAGACTATACACATTTTTATAGTAACTTTACAACAACCGCCATAATTTTATATATATATATATATATATATATATATATTAAAGTGATCGTTATGACAAAGTCAACGTTGACAATATTATTAACTTAAAAAAAAAAGAAAAAACCAACGATAATAAAAATAAAAATAACGTGTATGAAAAAATAAAAGTATATCCGATAGATCGTACCTGAATATATTCAATTTAAAATTGACAAAAAATTGTTCAACCATAAATATTATCATCATACTAATAATTCAAATGAGATAAAATTGAAATTGTTCAATATATAAAAAAAAAAATTACTAACCACTGAAACAGTATAATATATTCCAATAAAAAAATTAATCATCAATAATATAAAAATTAAAGGATAAAAATGAGAAATAATTGAAATTTTTTGAAATCAATAAATAAAACTTCACAAATGTCAAACAAAAAATTAATCAACAATTTAATCATATCCCTCATTTCAATGATCATAATTTATTTTAAAACCATAAAAATCCACATTTCATCAACCCTCACAAAATCTACCCTCTACCAATAACCCCCAAACACACACACACACACATATATATATATATCTACATATATTTATATATTTATTTATTAAAGTCGTAAGACGTGAGGTGGAAGATAGTAAACCAGCTCGAGCAAATCTGGAAAAGTCCTTCCGGCCATAAAATTCCGCCAGTCTCGTCCCTACAATATGTATATATATATAACAATTTTATGTATCGTAATAGCAAAGTAAATCCCGAGGTCACCATCAATATACATCTCCCTATATATATACACATATATATTCACTCTCGTCATATTATGACTACCATGTTTTTGGATCACACCATAAACTCATCATCTCCTTTAGCTACAAATAAACCCACAAAAAAAAAAAAAAAAAAAAAAAAAATAGAAAAAGCAAAATATAAAATACACAAAAAAAAAAATCCTCTTATTATAACCCAACTGGTCGACAGGGCGCGCTTGTGGTATCCGAACTCTTGGCATCATCTTGTACTCAACAATCTCCTCCCATTCTCTTCTCTACCTCTCACGAGTTATATAAGATAGTTAACGAGGGACATGGGTTAACACACAGCGTTTGCTTAGCATAAAATCAACGTAACGTTGAGAGACAAACGAGAATTATGATGATGGTTAGTAATAATCTTCACAGTGTATATTATACTTAAAAGTGATGATACTCTTAAATGTTGATAAGAAATATAAAATGACACACATATCACTGGTATAAATGAAATTATATTCATTGTTCTTCCTATCACTAAACTCATAAAATACTACAACATAATATAATACAATATATGTATATGAAATATAAATGTAATAGTTTCGACGTGTAACTAAACACAAATACACAACAGACACACTACGCAGTTGTACTATGAATCAACTTGGATTTTGAATCCCCACAGGTTCTCTACTAGAAAGCTTTTATTTATATATATTTACACAATACATATGTATATACATATATATAATTTTGTTATATCCTATAAGTAAACGTGTGCTCTCGAGTTGGATCTTTCGCTGGGTTATCTTCTCCAACACCGTCACTGTCTTGTGTCCTCAGTTGCAAAGCCAGACCCTTCAATCCACTCTTTACTTTGTTCATACTATAAAATCTCTCGTTTCATATATATCCATATATATATATATATGTAAGAGATGAATCCTTATTGTAGATGTAGTTGTATTTTACCGCGACATCGCGCAATATTGCGGCATCACGATCTAATCCTCTAGGCGAAACCCCCGGACATATTTCCTATCTTATTGTATACATACGCGTGATACAGTACTCGTTTCGTTCTCTTAGTTGTATTCTATATCTATTTCGTCATTTTATATACATGTTCATTCAAAATCTCATCTTATACTGGTTAATATGCCGACATCATACAGTGATCGAGCGAATATATCATCCGTTATTTTGAATTATGTCGATGGAATTATCGTTTTTTTTTTTTGTTTTGTTTATTTCTTATCACAAGATAGAAATAATAATAGAACAAATAAATAAATAAATATATATATATATATATATGAAGCTTTTAATATTTATATCATGATGAAATGGAAGTTGTGTGTATCTTTGGGTGTCTCTGGATGGGATTGATTTGTTCGGATAAAAGGGATAAAAATGTGGTTGAGAAAAAGATGAAATAGGTGATGGTACTGGTGGTGGTGGTGGTGGTAGTGGTGGTGGTAGTGTGATACGGTTATTCCTTGCAACGACATTGAAACACTATTTCTCCTTTCAATATTGGAATGGCACGAATCTCCAGGCTGTTACGCCAGCGAGACGCCTACACGTCCAATCCTTGCGTTGTATAGAAATTGGAAGAAAATAAACGAGAAAGAAAATAAAGAGAAGATGAAGGAGACGGTGGTGTAGAAGATTGTGGTGAGAAAAAGAACGATATGTATAAAATGGTGATACTTTTTTGTGTGTGTGTGTGTGTGTTTGTGTACCGGGTGTTCTAAAAATAAAAAAAAAATAAAAACTCGATAATTTTCAATCTTTGGGAGATAATTATAGAAAATTGTGTAGAATAAAATTATCATATTTTTTCGATTTTTTTGTTTATTTTACAATGAATTATTTTTCCTATTTATTTTTGTCACAGTGAAGAGAGGGGGGATAATTTTTGAATTTTTAATAAAAATCCTCAGTTGGATTTGAATGGGATAAAAAAATATAAAATTTTGATTTTTTTGAGTATATCATTGAGTGTTTATAAAAATTTTTGAAACACCCAGTATATGAAGAAATAATCGTGTAAAAAAAAAAGGAAGAAATACACGAGAAAAAAAAATAAAAATAATAAATAAATAAATAAATAAATAAATAACGAAACAAAACAAAAAATGAAAGGAGAGGACAACTCGGTTGGTAGACAATATTCAAACTGAAATGCACCGTTATTCTCGCTATTTTCTGCTTATATTATATTATATATATAAAATCTATTGGATATTCTGGGTGCGTTGGGCATATGTATATATGTATGTGTACTGTGTAAAATTTTGCAGCTGTGAAGCCGTTATATGAAATAAGTTTGTATAAAAATTTTATCGGTGAGGATTCACTTGGTTAGATAATGGATTTATTGAAACAAAACTGAGAAAGAAAAAAAAAAAAAAAAAGAATAAGATAAAAACAATGAGCATAAAATATAAGAAATAAATAAATACAATAGTTTTATATATCTCATAAATTTAAAGCAGAATAATAAAAAAAAAAAAAATTATTTTACCTTCGACATTAACAAAATTATGAATTTTTAATTTCATACGATTTATTGTAAAATTTTCATTGATTTTATATCCAACTTGAATTTATCCATTTATTTATTTTATTGTTATTATTTTTTTTTTTTTTTTTGAAATTCTTATTTAGCTGGCCATGTGTTATACACATAATATATATAATTTATATACATATAGATGTTTCAATGATATATGACTAGAAAAATAGAGACAATGGATGAAAAGAAGAGGTTTTGAAAAGACAGCAGGTTACAAAAGAAACGCGTGTGAGAGTATAGAATGGAAGCTTGGCAAGTCCGAAAGGGAACATATACAGAGAAGGATGAAAAAGAAAAAAAAAAAAAAAACAAACAAAAAAAAAAACAAGAAAAGAAAAAAATAAATAAATAAAAATGGGGGAGAGAAAATAGACAACAAGGACAGTAAAGGCGAACTGGTCAAAGTGGTTACAGTATATATACATTCACATATATACAAGTGTCGTATTTATCTTTATATACTTTACTACTATATACGCGGGGATAAAGGATAGTTGTGGAACGCGGGTAGTAAGAAACACGCGGAAATGGTGACAGTTCGTGCTGTGGCTATAACAGCGATGCTATTTTGCCACAGTCTTTTTCCCCATTCTTTCTCTTCTCCATCTTCTATTTACCTCTTAACTCAATGTAATAGTAACTCTATCTCTATTTCTGTATTCTACTCTTATTCTACTCTCTGTTTCTTTTGTTGTTGACGATGGTCCAGGTGAGATAGCTCCACTGAATCCAAGTGCAAGTATATACCAAAAAAAAAAAAAAAAAAAAATACTAAATAAAAAAAAAATATATATATAAAGATATTTTTACAATGACATTCGAGGTGAGAACATTCACAATCAACACAAATAAATTTTTATATTTGTAATTTTTTTTAATGAATTTAATTGACAAATTTTTTTTTTTTTTTATTCACTCGATATTATGAATATTATTTATTTATTTATTTATTTATTTATTTCATCTCTTTGTACTGACTAATTAAATCTGATAAATACAATTATTTTATTGATAATATTTTTGGTTTAAACAGGATGAAACTTGTACACATCTGTTTTGAACATTCATAATTTAATTAATCTCTATATCAATACTAAAATTTTCGTTACAGATATATATATTATCCCATATATCATGTTACATTCCCCCAAAGCTTTTATACACATCCGAATTCCACTACAATCAAACCTAAACAGACACACACACACAAACACATACACACAGACACTGTGAAATAAATTTGCATTCAAAGTTGTTCTATCCTACTCTGACATGGATTATTCAATATTCTCTTCCATTAATTTTCCACGAAAAATTCTCTCTGACCCCCCCCAAAAAAAAAATTAAAAAAAAAAATTAATAAATAAATAAAAAATGAAATTACACGATACTCCAAGTCAAATAAATTAATTTACAATAATAATCCAATCAAATAATAAAATAATGTAATAAATAATTAATTATTCATATCATAATTTATATTCACAATTGAAGAAGAAAAAAAAAAATAAATAAATAAATAAACAAACAAACAAACAAAAAAATATAGATAAAAAAAATTTGCCAAAAATTTCTTTCATTTTCCAACGTGCACTTATGCAAATTCCATCGCAAACTTGTCTGTATTTCGATGTTGCTTTATCAAGTACTCTCAAATATATCAATTTAACATATATATATATATATATATATATATATGTATACATATGGGCGCGGTAACAGAGACATATAGAGATTGAAACCGCCGCCAGGCACTTGATGAGTTAGCGAGCGAATCACGTCGCCACTCTCAATTCTCATTCCACTTCGATGAAATACGTATACCATATCCACAAATACACACACACCCACACATATATATATACATATATATATATATATATGTAGAAGTATGGACATGGAGATTTGAAGAGGCAAAATTGCTGAGATTAGGGGTACGAACGTACGTTCTGAATTTCCATTAAGTGTAACAGGAAATGGAGAAGCCAACGCCATCCCTAACGCCCGATCCTATCTCTTCCTGACTCTGTGTGCACATGACTGCCCGGTATATACCCTCTCTCGTTCTAGTCACACGCTTGTACATTCAACCACATATACATATATATAATGTTATATACATTAGTGTTCCTCTGTACGATGTAACTACGGATGCGATGGCTGGACCCCCCCGGCTCTGTCTCTTTTCCTCTTCTCTTTTACTCTCTCACTTCAACTAATACTTCCAACGATATTATATCTTGGGACCCGCTTGCACAAAACCGGAATGTGTGTGCTCGCGCGCGCGCAATTCAAGTTATATATATGTACGCGGGGGATTACAAGTTGTATTAATTACGGACGACATTATATATACGCCAGTGAAGATTAGAAATCGAATGGAGAGTGCGCACACACGGTGTTTGTGCCCATGGGCGCGCACAAACACGAATGCCACGAGAGTCGTGAGCTTCTCTATGGTGGGAAAACTTGTACTAACCAATCCAATGAGAAATAAATACTCATCGTATATATATTTATGTGTAGGTGTATGTATGAACACGACAAATCAATGGTGAACCTGCTTCCGGACACCCCAATATAATTTATCAGATGAATAATATTATTTTTAAAATTTTCATATTTTCATATTTGAATTTAAACAAAATAAAAAATAAAAATATATATTGTAAACTCGTAATGTGATTATTTAATTTATTCATAATTTTATAATATTATTCAATGAATTTGTAGGGTTTTTTTTGAAAGAAAAAAAAATTTTTTATTATTTAAAATTCGTGTGATATTGAAATTAATTATCAATTTATATTTTATGTGATTTTTTTCTTGATTTTTTTTTATATATATATAATTTTTTTTTTCTTCCTAATTTACAAGTTTTATTGGTATAAATGGCATTATATTAATTTATATTTATTTATATATACAGCAATATAATAAATGTATATGTATATAATATATATAAATGATAGTGATTCATTTCAAATTCAATGATTGGAATGAGAGAAATGAAAGATCAATCGATTTTATACTCATCTTGTGTCTCTTGAATTTATTACCTATACCATACAAATTTGATCGCTTCTTCATCTATTATATATTATATATAGATATATAAAAAAAGATATATAGGCAATAAGGAGGAGGAGCACTTGGAAATGAACGTGAATGAACCTGTTGAAGAATGAAGTGGTTAATGGAAAATAGGCGACTTGCAATCAATTTAATTCAATTGCATCTCAAGTATCATAAAAACATTGAAGTGATATAATAAATAATATAACAATATCATTATCAATTATTATTATTTTTTTGTCTCTCTCTCATCTTTTTTTTTTTTGTTCTCTCTCCTCAGTCTCTATCAATTATCGATACAGATTTTTATGTCTGTACGTAATTGATTTTGGATGATGAAAATTAATGTGAAGAATGAGATTGAAAAAGAGACGAGATTTAAAATCTCTTGTGATTTTTTTTTTTTTTTATTTTTTATTTTTTTTTCATCTTTCCTCTCTTTTTCGTTCTCTTTTTTTTATATTGAAATTGCTGGCGAATGACTTGGCACAAAATATCTACACTCTTGCTCGCTTGCTATGTATCGAAAGCCCCTTAATCAATAATCTACTTTCAAATGGTGGGTATTGAAAAGTAGAGACAGGCAAGGGAGGAAAAAAGGGGTACATATATATATATATATTTAATATATTAAAGAATAAACCAAGTGCCCATGCTCGTTTTATTCACGAAACGTTTCAACCACACGTCGTGACATTTTCTATTCGCGTACACGCATATGGAAGAAAAATGTTCACAATTTTTTTTAATTTTTTTTTTTTTTATATCGTGTATTGAATGATGAAAGGGCATTTATTTGAAAAGAACTAGCAAGAACAATATTTAATAATATCCTGTATACTGTATACGTCTAAAATCTCTATTGAAAAACAAAAAAAAATATTAATGACAATAATAATAAATAAATATTGATATAAATAAAAATATTATTGATAATAAAGTGTAAATAAATTTTAAACAAGAGCAGAAATCAAATCATCAGTCGTTTCGATAAGTTTTATATTTTTGTTTTTCTGATTTTGTTCTTATTTTTTTCTTCTTTTTGTCTTTTTTTTTTTTTAAATAATATATATGTATATAGATATAGAGAAAATGTTGAGTAGAACATTTTCTATCCAGTCTCCAGTACCTCCCAACGAATCTTCTTTATTATTTGTCTTTCTTCCAAAGCCGTTTTCGCCTCGTTTCACCTCCGCATCTAATATACAGTATATAGACAGACATTTATTTGCTACCATTGCTGCTTCTTGATTGCTGAACCAGGATGTTTACTATATTACTAACAAAGTCGCATTTATTCTGTCTATTCTACTCTATCCCATCAACTTTTAACTTTAACATCAATGCGTAAAATTATTATTTACAATGTCAATTCACTGTCTTTAAATATTATATCGTATATTTATTTTATTATCATACAATATAATATTTTATATTAAATACAAAATTATATAATTTCGACTGTATTTATTTAACAAATCCAACTATAATTTATATTTTATTCATCCAACTGTTTGTC